>CM021773.1:10401169-10538988 GCA_011076525.1 Nettapus auritus
CTATCCTATCCCCCCCCCCGCCCCCCCTTTAGAAAACTGATTTTCTATTTGACCTGAAAACTGAACATCTTTGGCTAAAAGATAACAAAATATAGAAGCTGGTGGGTGTCAACTGCTGGAACCCTGATCTGGTGTGGCTCTTTTTAACCTTAAAAAAGGAAAGGAAAAATTCCATAAACAAACAAGAAAATGCAACTCCTCCGCATTTCCATCACCCAAGATGCGGATGAAGAAAACTCAGACAGCTGGAAAGCTGCATCGAGGTAGGAGCTCCTGGAGCTCTTCCCATGGGAAGGCAAGGTATTTATTTAAAGACAGGACTGAATTCCAACAGACACAGGGAAATGTCAAAATATTGCACAAGCAGGAAGAGGAACGAATACAATTGTCTCTGCAGCCTGTGCATAATGAATAACTTATCGCCCGGGCAAAGCAAAAGTCATAATAAAGCAAGTCAAAAGAAAGCACTGCTAAACCAAGTGTTTACAGAGGGGAATAGCACTTCATTCCCTGGCCAAAATGTACTTAAGCAGATAGTGTAAACAGAGTGCTGATAGGGCATGTAGCAAAAAAAGCCTAACGGAAGGAGGGACAGCAAGAACTGGGCAGCAGCGATGCCTTCCCCTGACCACGGTCAGCTGCACGCAGAGCATCTTGCCTGAGGGAGCTACTGGAGGGGCTAGTGCTGCTGGTGCCAACCTCCCTCCGAATTACAAGGGAACCACGACAGTAAATTTAGGCTTAAAAACTCAGTTTTGAATGGCTGAAGCTAGGTGAATGCCCACCCTCCCGCGTGCAGCGTGACTGATCCGCAGTAGAGCCGACATATGATGAATTAAAACCTCTGAAAAAACCTGCTTGAAGCCATGTGAGAACCGCTTTCCAACAGAGATGCATTTTTGGGATGACAGCTGTATTCAGGATTTGTTTTGGAGATCACAACTGAAATCAGCTAGAATTAAATTTTACTGCAGTATAGAATGGTGTATTCCTACCAATTCCCATTATAATGCCTTATACATTGCTCTTATAAATTCGTTTTCTAAGCATAAATTTTCAGTGGGAAAAAAGTTTTGTTCAGCTGGCTAAGATTTTCACTTTTCAAAATATTAAGAGCAGTGAAATAATTTTAAAAAATCTTTTAAATTTTCTCCATTTTTACCAGTTATTTCAGAACTGGCTGAGTGTCTAAAACAAAACAGAAGGAGAGAGATGATTTTTCCCCCATTAACATATCTTCTCTTTTTTGTGTGTGTGCAGTTTTTGTTCTCCACACTGCAGTTGCTTTTAAGTTTGCATCCAGCCTGTGAGTCTGTGCACTACACATGATGCCTCTGGGGGGATTCTTGGCTAGGACCTTGCAGAGTGAAGCCCCTGTACAGGTGTCCCTCTCTGCTGGAAGCTTGTTTTGGGACAAGCAAATGGGAGAACAACTGGCTCACGGCGAACCACATCTGCCTTTCTGCAGAGTCATGCTGTCTGCGTGCTGACGGCACGCCATGGATATAAGGAAGATGAATGCTGCTGCACACAGCACTAGAACCCAAAATAGAGTCCATGGGGGTGGAAGTGGAAGTTTTTTGACCCTTTGACTTCAGTGATGGGGATGATAATGACAAGAGCAGCACTGGTCTCGGCTGCTTCCCATCGGCTCCGCTCGGTGGAGAGATTTCAGCTGGAGACTTCCCATTGGCATTTAGGAGGACTGCGGCGCTGATCGAGAAGGGATGAATTAAAGAAAAAAAGAGAAACCATGATGAATTAATCCTTCACCGTGGCATTAGCACAACCCCACACCTCTCCTCCTCGTCAGCGGTGAAAAATGCCTCCTCTCCGCCAACAATTACCTTGCTTCGGCTCAGCCCTTCCAGCGCCGGCCCGGCGGTGATGGATGAGCCCCAGCCCAGCCCCGCCGCCGCCACCATCTGCCACCCCCCCACCGACACCCTTGTTACTGCACCACTGATCAAGGGCAAGCGGGGGAAACAGTGGCAGTGATAAAAAGCACCTGGGAAAGCATGAATTAGCCAAGGGAAGAGAGGAGATGAATGAAAAGGAGCAGGGCAAGGAAAAAAAAAAAAAAAAAAAAAAAAAAAGGAGATGGAAAGGCAAAAGGAGATGGAGCTGGGGACAACCTGGTGCTTGTCCAGACCCCTTGCTGCGCCCTGCAGGTCACTGTGGTGAGCGATGCTCGTGTAGGCTTGAGGGCTTCGGGGATGAGGAGGTGTGTAGTCACTGCCTACCTCGCCCAGGGACCAGCCTCCATGGTGCCTGCAGGACAAGGCCATACGCCCCCGGTGACACAACCTTCCCACAGGCAGCTCCCCGTCTCCTCCTAGGAAAGGAAACCAAACCAGTTACAGTGAGTATCTACTGCCTTACAGTGAGGGATAAAAGCTCTTTCCTTTCTAAAGGACTTTGGTTAACTGTAGGGTTTATCAGACTTGATATTTATCTTGGTAGCAGGAAGCCAAACATCTTCTGTGGATTCCTCTTGTTTTGTTCTCCAAAGGGATGCACGAGGATGCCGGTGGGGGGGGAAGCTGGAGGAGCCTGGGAAATCTTTGCAAACCTCCCTTCCTCCCTAAGGAGAGGGAGATAGAAGCCTCTGTGAAATCACGGTTCCGCTGAGGGAACTTTTCCAGGCTGAGTGGAGAGCTTCCACCTCCAAAGACAGCAGACTGGGACCTGGTTGTCCAGCCCCTCCCTGGTATTTTTCAGTCTTATCACGTCTCTAAGACCTGCAGCTTGGGAAACTCTGCCTTAAAGCGGAATCACTTTGGAGGGTAGTTAGTTACTTGCACTAAAAGCTCTGGATTAAATTTATAAGGGTAATAAACCCATCTCACTTCACAGGTTTGATCCCAGATTTGCCCTGCGCTGCTCAGGTCAGAGGAAGCTTTATGTTTGAGCCGAAATCCTTCTTCAGTTGGGATTTACAAACAAAAATAATACAACAGAAGGGAGGCTGGGGCTTATAAAGATGCTCTGAAAATGCTCACACAAGCAAAAAAAGACCCACAAGAATTATTCTCCCCACACCAGCTATGCCAATGCCCAGGGCACCGTCCTTGCCCCATCTGTCAGCCCAGCTCCTGAGACTGAACAAATCTCATTAATGGTCGACAGATTTTGCCCACGCTGTACAAGGGCCATAATACAGCGAGCCTCTTTAAAATCAGAGATAAACCATTCTCTGTTTCAAGACACCCTGGATGCAAGGAACATAAACAACAACTGCCCAGGGATGCTGGAGAAAGGGCAGGCCAGCAGCACACCAGTATCTTGCTTGCATTAACTGTTGGGGTGAGCCCACGTGTCAGCAGCCAGCGGCAATAAATGATCATCTCCTAAGTATGGGGGAAGAAACAAGCTTTCCCCAACTTAAAGCAACCAGCAGCATTAATGCATTAATAATTAAGAGAAGATCTCAATTAGCAGAGCTAGCCCTGTTTGCAGGCAGGAATAGCTGGCTTTACTTTTTGTCCCTTCCATTTAAAAGTGGATTTGGCAATACTGCTATGGAGGAGGCTTCCAGGCACATTTGAGAGCCCTTGCAAGGCCAGGACTGGTGGTGGCTTCAGGGCATCTGAAGAAAAATACCTGAGGGAGAAAAATAGGATTAGTCACAACCAGAATACATAGAGTGAGAAAATAACAGAATGGTTGAGATCAGAAGGGACCTCTAGGGGCCCACTGGGTCCAAACCCCTGCTCAAGCAGGTACACCTAGAGCAGGTTGCCCAGGGAACATTTCCCCAGGAAACACTAATTTAGGAAGAGTGAATTAAGTGTCAGGAATTCTTCATTCCAAAAGCACAATTTGGAAAAACCTCCTCTGAACATTGCACAGGCTCTGAGTAATTTTGTCTAGGAAGGATGTGTGTCTCAAATGGAAGTTTGGGAATTGACCAAAAGAAAATAGTGGGAACAAGGAGAGAACAAGTTTTGCACATGACTCTTGTTTTTAATGGCTCCTAATTTTGGCAAGCCACCTTAATGCTTGTAAGCTAAAATATTAACTTTAAAATAGCAAAAACACTCTCCCCCTCCTTCCTCCTCTTCCCCCAGTCCCTTTCTCACACATTTTTTCACTAATAGAAAGAGCAGAATAATCTAATTTGACGTTTTGGGATATATTCCCCGCAGGAACTGTAGAAATGCCACCTGCTACCTGCATGCTGGATTTGATCACAAATCAACAGCACCTAGTGCTGCATAAGATCTCTTGATATTTTAATAGCTATGAGATACCTGGCCACTAATGACAACACATCCTGAACTGCACACATTTTTTAAATGCCAAATGCCACCTCGCTACTTGTATCAGTCTTAATGGCACCTCCTTAATTATATGAATACAAATAATTAATTATATTCAGTGAAAATGGCTCCAAAACCTTGCATTTAGGGCTCGGCTATCCTGCGAGTGCAGAATTATTCCTGGGAAGGGCACTTAGTGGCTGCGTGCCCCAGCTCCACGCCATTCAGCTGCCCAAGGGATGAGACTTGCTGGCTCACAACCTACTGAGACCACCTCCAGCCACTGCACCAGCTGGGCAGGAGCAGCTCAAGCCTTCTGCTGAACCCAGGCACCTCTTGACATACCACGAGCACCCATGGAGGCTCTTCTGAGCACCTAAATTGTTGAATTGTTGCTTCACATCCTGTTCTTTTAGGCACACCTGACCAGTGACCATAAATATGGGGGGCGGGGGGAGAGAAAAAGTACAAATTCATAGCTAAATACGGTGCCAAGACTGATGCTAGTACATCAGTGAATGTGACAAAAGGGAAAGACAAAAAATCAGCCAGTGTGGCCATCAGAGACAGGAGCTTGCTTCACTTGTATATTATGCTGCTGCTGCTTAAACCACCAGGTACTGGCCCTTGGCTGGCTGCTTTGCTCTCAAGGAACCAGAGGCTGAGTGGCTGGGTACTCACCTAACTCCCATGGCAGGCTGTGCAGCCAGCTGCAACGCCATCAAATGCGATTCCCACGCTGTGGTTTCTGTGCCCTTGTTGGCCATGAAACATCTGAGCCTGCACTGAAATAAACAAGTTTGTGCTATTTTGCTCAAGGAGCCATAACCTTTCTGCACCTAGCTGCATGGCTGGAAGACTGGGTATAGCTCCTAAGGGTTCAAACTAGGGAAAAAAAAGAATGAATTTGGTACTATTGATTTCAGCCCCAGTCTCAAATCTGGGAAACATAATTCTACCCTGAGCAAACACAGTCCTGTCTGGAAGCAAAGAGATGTCAAACGATGTGTTCAAGGGAGACACCGATTTCTGGGGCTGCAGCATCCATCTGAAGGGGTGCTCCCACACAGCACATCCACCACATCTTTGGACTGCGCTGACTTTCCATCACCCCACTTCTCCGAGGTCCTGGGAGAAGCCCTGAAAGCAGCTCCCAGTGCCCTAGACTCTTCTGACACTGGGAGAGGAGCATCTCAACTGCCTTTGGGCCCAGCTGTATTATAAGTAGCGCCAGAACCATTCACAAGCCTTCAAAGTTTCCACATGATTATGTGAGCAAATATTTGGACTGGAAGTGCTGTTAGTCATTATTTGCAGTTCATTTTCTCGTATTTGTTCTGTCTTCTAAATAATAAAAAAAGAGAAAGCCAAAATGACAGCTCACAGCATTCACATCCAGCAGCAGAAACAACACCTGTTTTTTCGGCAAACACCTTGGTTACACACAGGCAGCCTCTGCAGCTCCCTGGGCATTGCTGCAGCACAAGCAGCCTGTGACGGGCAGGGATTTGCCCCCTTGCTTGGAGCCACCAGTACCCACAGCTCTGAAGGGTCCTGAGCATCCAGGATGAAAACCCTCGCTGTTGGCCTGACTTTGCTGATGCACAGAGGTTTTCTGGATTTACACCCCAGGGCACAGCAACAAGAATTATTTTCCCTGGGTTGCTTTTTTTTTTAGCCTCGCTGGGATTTGGGGGCTTTCTTGCTTTGTTGCTATTTGGCACCTCATTTGGAGGCCTGATCGTGGCAACAGCTGTTACTCAAGCTCGGGGCTTAGCACTATTAATCATGTCAGGAGGCAGCAGCATTACCTACAGCAGGACATACTGCAGCTGGTGGCAGGCGCCTGCAGAACCAGCCCCTCGACATGTTTGCCAAGGGAGGGTTTCCACCTGCCTGTGTAAGTGCAAGGCTCCCTGGGCACAGAGGCATGAGAGCAGCTATTCAACAGCAGAGGAGCTCCGTGGCAGCGCTGGCATCCAAACTACTCCGGCATCTTCATCTCAAAAAGCACCCCTCCAAAACACCTACAAATTACAACTCCAACAGCCTGTTTCTCTGTGCCTCTGGCTGTGTTGAAAGCAATACGTCCCGAGACTGGGCAGCATCTACAGGCGAGCCAGTGCTTCAGCATAAGTAAGCTGCAAAGAAAGCATGGTGTTACTCCTCTTGGCAAAGGTAGTGACTGGGGGGAGCAGGGGAGCCAGGACACAGGCCTGCATCTGGCACCTTCTGCACCAGAGTCATTACAGCCATCCTGACACCTTATTTCCAACAGAAGCGGCTAATTTCTGGCTGCTTCCACAGGAATGGCTTGTTTAGTCCCAGAAAAATCTAGACAGAAGACAGATTGGTGTCTAGCAAGCATTTCAATTCTAACAGAAACCCCCGAGGCAGAACAACTCCCTGAAAGGCACCTGCTCCCTTGGACTTGAGCCCACCGGGGAGATCAGTGACATTGGTGGCCACAGCACAGCCCTCCCCAGTGCCACCAAAGCCCTCCACCTACAAGGAGACTTTCAGGGCTTTCCGTGGTCGCTTGTAGAGACAGAGAAAGGATCTCATTCTGAGGAAAGTGTAGACTTACTGCAAATGCTTGTGCTGAGAACAAATGGGGCTTTCTGCGGAAATGACTTCCAACATTCTTATTGACAAGGAAAAGAGAATAATCCCAAACTGGTGGAAATACGTGGCCCAACAGAAATAAAGTTAATGTAACATGGCAATATCCCAACCAGCCTCTATTTACCAGATAGTCTCTCCTCTGAGTCATGCATTGATGTGACTATTAATAATGCACTGTTATAAAAATCCATCCTTGTAGGAGGAAGGATGCTGTCAAGACTCAAGCAATTTCTTGTTTTCAGTGAAATATGGGTAACATTTGTGTTGTGTTTTCAATCCCTCTTTTCAGGTTATTTTCCATTTCCACTTTAATAATAATCTTTAGGCCTAAAATAGCATCTTGCTTTTACAACCAGAGTGACCTTTTATGTTAGGTGCTGATTAGCTGGAAACAAACAACTTGTTCAGTTTCAGGTTGACAATAGATACTGCTGCTTTCTCCTCAGTGGGTTTCACCAGATTAAGTTGGTCTCCACTGCTTCCAGCCAGCTGATGGGGAAATTGAGGTAGGGGGCAAGAAAATCACCCACCTGGCAACGTCAGCCAGCCAGGAAGGGGTCTGGGAGCAGCGTTGGTGTGGTTGCACTGCAAGGGGATGCTGTCCTTGGGAAGAAGACCTGAGAACCCTGAAGAGTAATTCACTTACCGGTATTTTTGAGATTTCCTGCCCCTTGCAAAATAGTGAAAATTGTAGGGTCCTTCTGAAAATGGGAGGCTTCTCTCTCACAGAGGAGTGTTCTAGTATTACAGAAGTGCCTGTTCCTTCAAAAAACCCACAGTTCGCAATTAAAGGACTTTGGTACAGCACCAACAGGACATTTCTTCCTCAAGTTTCATACTTTGGTTCACGTAGGATATTTCCTTTTCCAGCTGCCATAACAGTCCCTCTTAATTTTGTGCTTTCCAACAGCATTTGAATTCAGTGGGGACTACGGCACCAGGTAACACTTGCCTTTAATATTAATAGCTACTTTTTATTCTGGAGTTACCTGGGTTAGTTTAGAGAAGAGATTCTCCATGGTAAAGCCCTCGTGCTTTGTTTCACAATGGACTCCTGGAATATTTCAATGTTCCCACCTCCTTGGGCTGCCTCTTCTGAGAACCCATATTAACATTTGCTGAAATACTATCGGAATTACCTAGTAACTTCAGGCAGGCAGGATGATTTTCCTGGCCAGCTGTAATAAACGCCGTGATGATTTCCCCCCTAAAAGTCAAAGTGGTGCCACAAGAAATGCCCAAACCTTTTGAGGAAGAAATACTCCATTCACCCAACACAGGCTTCAGGGCTGATACACAGGGAGAAAAGCACGCTCAGCATTACATCTACAAACTTAGTCAGCCTGTTGCTTCTTAGATACCAACCCACGCCTACAGGGAGCTCAGATTTTTCTTGATAGATAGTTCAGGGCTATCCTTGAAGTAAATGATACCCGAAGAAGGCTCTTGCTTTCTTGCTTCTTCTGAGCTGCAGCCAAATGCTGGAGAGCCACCCAGTAATGACAATGCTGTACTGGAGCAAACAGGTGAGCAGGTGACCTTGGCACGATAAGCTGCTGCTCCCAAGAGTTCAGAAATCTTCTGTGAAATCAGAAAAGCAGGCATAGTAGCTAAAAAAAGAAAAAAAAAAAAAAAGTTATTAAAATAATAATTGAATGCTGCATTCTCCAAAGGACAAGAGGCCAAGGAACAAGACAGACAGGTGACTCCTGCCAGCGGAGCATGATGGCCATGTTGATCAGACCTTTAACCACTTCTTGGTCTGCTCAGGATGCATTTCCCTGTAGGCATCCTGATCTGGCTGACAAGGCTTGGACAGGCAGCCCACGGGGGCTCTTTGCTCACGGGGCTCAGCTGCGGACCCTGAGCTGACCAGCTGGGGCCCACAGGAGGTCCAAGCCCTCTGCACCCACATCCTGCAGCTCTTGGGGAGCAGAGGGCACTCCTCCATTATGAGAAGTGATCCAAGTTCTCTCAGTAAAGCCTTTCTCAGACACAAATGGGATTAACAGCAAACAAAACACATTTTTTCAATCTGCTGTTGCCCACTGCTGAAAGAAAATCCATGCTCCACACACCCTGAAACAGTTTTCCACCCCCTCAGCAAGCCCTTGGGCTGGAGACAGAGTGAAAAAGGACAGCTGGAGATAAACACCTATGTGCAATGCATGGGCTGCCTGAGATGGGTTTTAGGACTAATGAGGTGATCTCAGCAGCTGTGTGACTGCCAGACTCCCAGCCCTGCAGTGATGCAGGGCACATTTGGAAGTTTTCCCACCTATTCCCCCCTCCAAGCTGCAGTCTCACCACTGCTCTTTTTCCTCAGGTGTCCCCTACCTTGATGGTAGAAGTATGATGTGAAGGTGAGGGTGAGGGAACCCACTCCGGGTATCCAGAAGGGTGAATCGAGCACCATACTCCGACCTGGGGTGCACCCCTTGGACGTGGCCACCCAGACACCATGAGAAAAGCTGCACCAGGCTGCCCCTGCTCCTCCCTGCTTTACACTTGGACTCCATCATGAGTTAGCAAAGTATGGATTTTTTGTTATTTAAACAAAAGTTCTGCAGTGAGTAAATAAGAAAGAACATTGTGCCAAGTGACCCTTGCATGTGTTTTAACTCCAAGAACATATCTGGAGTGAGTTAAGGAGCAGTCAGGTCAACATTTATGCCAGCAGGACTAAACCAGCAGTAATTTCTGATCAGGAGAGGAAGGTTGATGACACTAAGGAGCCAGCATCAGGGCAGAAACTGCTCAAACCAGATTAGCCGGCAGCAGAAGGGATTGCCTGCCTGCACTCCCAGCTCCAAGCAGTGGCCTAGCTCAGATGAGTATGTGCAGATCAATGCTGCATCGTGGAACACGTAATCTTATCTCCTGGCATGCTTCCCCTGACGAACCAGCCTGAGGTCCTGAGCAGCACCCACTTGCACAGCACTGCTGTTGCTGCTTTGAAGAGCTGCCAGAAAGCCCTGGAGGCCTCCACACCCCACAGCTATGGTTAGCTGTGGTGACACCAGCAGATGGAAGTCACCTTCAGTGACTGGATGCAAGACAGCCTTGCAGGATGCAGCTGCATTATCTTCTCAGCCTCATCTCGCTTTCCATGCAGCAGGATCTAGCTTCTCATCTGCCTCTCTTTTGCAAACAGACCTATTCCTTTTTTCAAGTGGGAGCAAGAGCCACCAGAGCTAGCGGATGTCTGTTTTCTTTCACGGTCAGCATTTCTCCAGGCTTAGGTCTTACCTTCTCTCAACATGACAGAACACGACTGCCTCTCCTACTTCTCCATCTCCTTTGCAACAGCTTCATCCTGGCATCAGGATTTCCTGCCAGCCTTGGGAAAAGCACCCTGTGTCCCTTAAGTGCCTCCTTTGAGGAGTGTGCCTGGAGGGCCCTGACGAGCTCCCAGGGACAAAGTGTTTTGTCCCACGTCAGCCTGTGGTCCTCCCGGCTGCTCCCAGTCTCACCGTGCAGCTGGAATGGAGCCGAGCCCACCCAGGAGCCAATTGCCTGCACTGACACAAGTGTTAATTTTCACCTATAGTAAACGCTCCTTTGAATAATTTATTGGTTATTTATTCTGCCTGAGAGGAAGGTCGGACCATGCATGTAAATGGAAACGCTCTGCAAAAGCTACAGAACAGATTAACAATGATCAGAAGTTCTCAGCTGGACCAAGTTTTAAATACTGACTGATGGAGAAGATCTGACACGTGGTGTTTATCTCAGGTCAGACAAGCTTCACCTATGCTGTTTTGCAGAGGGTTTTCCAAAGCATGCCTGATGCGCATCCCCTGTCCCTGAATAACCTGACGTCAGCAGTGTCCCCTTCTCGCCATCACTTCTACAGAGGTGGAGAGGGCTTCTCCACCCTTCAACAGACAGCTGACTTGCACAACTCTGAGGTTAAGCCATGCCAATCCCTCTTGTCTCTCTCCACAAGCTTGCGTGCCTCCCTGTTCTACGCCAGGGCTGCTGCTCCCTGACTGTCATCATCTTCACAGAGGGGACAGCCCGAGCACTGGCCTGAATAGGCAGTGACAGGAGGGAAAGAAGGAGCAAGAGGCTAGAAGTGACATGAATTGGACACAGGTGCAGTGAAGGACCAGCAAGCCTGCCCAGAGATGTTTTCACTGGAGAAGGTCCCCAGCGTTGTGGTATGATGAGAGCTAGGCAAGTAAGTGCCTCCTTGATTTTCCAACCATTCCTGATTTGATTTCCTGACAAAAATGAAAGGCCTCTCCAAACTTTGGTTCACTAAAAAACAGGAGTATTTCCTATTTCTTGAATAACTATATTTTAATGCATTTTTTTTTACACAAAACTCCTGATATTATCAATCATTTGGCTGGACAGTGCAGAAGACTGAGGTCCCTAAAACAATCTGTCACTGATGATAATCATCTTGGTTACCCTGAAGGTAAGATTTTTCAATCAAAAAAAAAGTTTTCTCCCTCTCTGGTTAAATTCTGCCAGCTCCACTCATGCTGACAATGCCAGCATGTACATCTGCAGCACAGATTTCTCCTGGGACTTTTGCAGAAAGCCAGACTTGGGTGGGTTTGATCACTTTAAAAAATTGTTTGTTAAAGTTAATAGCATCTACTTTCCTCCCAGAATAATGTCTGCAGCAAAATGATCCTATTGGGGTCCATACGAAACAGCAGCACCATATAATTAACTGGGATACGGTAGGGATATTGGGGACTTTGGGTGATATTGCAGAACTGTTCTCTCATACAGACAAACAGATCACTACATTATAACAGGGAAGACACAAAGGATATTTATTATTATTGTCTTCAAACAAAGCTTGGTTTAATACACAATAGTGGATGGAAAGCCACAAGTGAAATAAAAATCCTCTAATTCACATCCTCACTGTTAAAATTACAGATAAAACAGTGATCCTGCATGTACAGAAGCCCAGCAAAATAGCAGGATAGATAAAAATAATATATATGTGGCTGAAATCCAAAGTACCTCAGACAAACGCTATTGGATGAAACAGTTTACCATGAAGGAGAGGGGGAGGCAGAATGAAGAGGCCACAGCAGAAGAGGATGAATGATTTTATGGGCTTTGATACTTAATGGTCCAACTGGAAATGATATGAAAGTCCCCGATTTTCAAGGTGACTGGTTCGAGCTGCCTCAAACATCAGCTGCCTCAAACATCAGTGGCCACTCCTGGAAGCCTCAGCTCGGCGCTCTGAGGCTGTCCCCAGAGACCTGCTCAGCAAGAAGGCAGCCGGCCTCCAAATTTGGCCCCAACCCAAACTCTTTAGGCAAAGGCTGATCTTGGCAAAGTTTCTGCTCTGTAGATTGAATTCAAAGAGCTCCTTCATGCTTCCCGACCTGGGATTAGAAACATTTTCATTCAAGAATTTAAAATTTATTACATTTTTAGTCCCAGCTCTGGGGTATCTGGTGTATTTTTTCTTTTTCCCCTTTTAACCCAAGATAAATCCTACTTCCTTGGGTGTCATGAAGCCACAGGCATGATCAAAGCCCCTTCATACCTGCCAGAAAGACACCAGTCTCACACTGCGATTGCCAAGGTGGTGTCAACATACTTGAATTATCAGCTTGAATCCAATAGTTAGTAGTGACTGCTGTCATTTCTGTGCCTCTGACCTCCAGCAGTTTGTCCATTGCATCTGCCATGGCTGGGGGGACATGGATGGCCCTGCCACTTGCCACATGCAGTCCCCACCCTTGCTCTGACACCCAACATGTGCCAGGCCACAAAGGGTTCCCGCTTGGTCTCCTTGCTCCCAAGTGACCCCTGCTCCTTTGGGGGGAAGCTGAGGCACAGCACAGCCACCAATGGCCCCAGTCACAGCCCTGCTTTGACCCGCCACCAGTAACAGGCTGCCTTCAGCACCAAGCAGGGCTCTGATCTGGCCCACCTTCTCCTCACGAGGGTCCACCACTGTGAGGCTGCCCCATGCCTTCTTACCGAGCAGCCTTCAGTTTTACACACCTCAAACCCTTGGGTGTCCAGGTATCCTTGAGCAAAGGACTACTGGGCTGAACGAGCACATCCAAAAGGCAAATAAAATTCAAGGTGGTACAATGGAAGTCACTGGAAGAGCCCTCCGGACTCCTCCAGTGCCTACAAGTGCTAATTGCCAGCAGTCCAATTACATTCATGTCTCCAATAGATTTAATTGCTGAGCTGCTGAAGGAAGAAGTGACCTATTATGGATCATTGTTTACAGCAAATTAGTTCAGAAATTCCCATCCTTCTGACTGTCATGCTCAGAGGGCAAACTCCTTCAGCTGTGCCAGCCAAGGGCTTCGCTGGCTCCAGCGAACGCAAGCTCTTTCACAGGGAAGAGCTGAGCAAAGACACATCCTGGGCAGAAACACAGCCTGGCTGCTCAGCAGAAGAAAGGTCTGAGATGAAAAGGGTCTGACACAGAAAGAAAAAGCTCAGATGAAAAACAATCTCCAAGGAAAGAAGCTACAGAGGCTCTCTCCGCAGCAGCTGCTGGGGGATGACACAGGCACACCTACAGCATCGCTCCGGTCAGGCCTCAAGGCTCAGATCTGAGATTAAACAGAGCTGGTAGAGCAGTGGGCTGGGTGGAGGGCCCAGGTGAGGCTGGTCAGAGCTATGAAGGCCTTCAGAGCTCTGACAGTTTCAGAGAGAGGAAGTCTGCTTCTTGAGGGTTCCTAGAAGAGGAGGGGGAAAGTCACAGATCTTCAGGCCGTTTGAACTCTAGAAGTAAACAAAAGGAATGCCTTTGCAGGATGCGTATAGGGCTGGGCTGAAAAGGTATTGAGAAGGATGCTGATTTTTTTGTTTGTTTCAAACGTACATTTCTGATGGCTCTAAAACTCCTCTCCAAGTCAAGGCAGGTAGACTGAAGGTTGGGCCAATGGTAGACATCTCTGTCCCGCTGCTGAAGTCTCTTGGTGATGTAGCTCAGTGCAGTACTGCTACCAGAGACCTTATGGTCTTTGAGAGACAGCACTGGGTAGTCACAGCCCCTCAGGGTGCAGCAAGGTTTTGTGCTGCTCCCTGGGCTTTGTTGCTATTGTGCATGGATAAATATAACATCAGGACCACATTATCTGGACTGTTAGCTCGAGATAAAAAGAATTAAAGCAGGGGAACACAAGAAGCTTAAGAACAGGCCTGCCCTTGACTTGCACAATATATTTCAACAGACCCATAAAAAGATCAGGGAATTCACTCAAGCATGAATAGTTACAAGCATAAAAGAATGGCGGTATTATATTTATTATTAAAGCCCTTTTAAAGCCCCCTTATTGCAGATGGATTCTAAGCCTCTGGGGAAAGTCAGGGACAGGATATTTAGCAAAAATGTTATTAAAAATAGAAATTGTTTCCCATGACTTAACCTTATTGCCTGGGGGGAAATCACTTAGGTGATGTTATTGGAGAGCATACAGCCAGGAGACTGATTGTTATGGAAGACTATGCAGAAGGTTTCTGGAATAGCTGCAGCACTTCTGATTCCAGGAAAGAAAATTTACCTGTGAATTCCCCCCCTACCCCCCCAAAAATGCAGGAGACTTCTTCCTCAAGTCCACGTGCCTTTAGCCATCCTACAGTTGCTTCTGCAGCTCACAGCTGCTTCCTGAAGGTGCTTCTGAGGATGGGAGCCCTCTATACCAAGTGGTGCAATAAGTAGAGGGCAGACAGGGCCATCAGCTGCTCAAGATAAACACGATTCATCACATCATCACCTGGCAATTTATCACAGAGATAGCATTCACATGTGTCAAGTCCCCAGCCCCAGGATGCTCCAGTTCACTGCTCCTTCCTGGTCCAGAGGGACTTTGGACTGTTGGTGAAACAGGAGCGTGCAGGACGGTGCCATGGTTTGCTTGCTGCCCTAGTTCCAGCCTAATGTTACTAATAGAAAGCACTTTTTTTTCTACCTGAGTTTCCTTTAGAAACTGCAAAAAGGTTCGATTATGACAAATTGGCATTTTCTGTCGGAAAACCTCCTCTGCCCTATAGCCGTGGCCAAAGGCTCCTTGTCAAAACAGCATCAAGTGTGACCCTCCCCTGCAAAGACGGCCTTAGGTTCTTTGAGAAATATGGCTTCAGAGGCCACAGAAATGCCAGCGGGACTGCTGAGCCGATCAAGTTGTCTCCTGTCTTCCTCCTGGGATACATATCAAGCTAGATGGGCAGATATCAAACATTCATCACAAGCGCTTGTCCCTTCAACAGCTGACATTGGTGCAGCAAAACACTTTTTGATCACTTGAGCTTAATGTCACTGCAATCATTGCCTAGAATGTAATTTTGTCTTTAAAAAAAAAAAAAAAAAAAAAAAAGAAGGGAATGGAAGGGAAGGAGGACAAAAAATGAGACTCAAAGGTCTCCACGCTTTAAAAAAGCTGTCTCTGAAGTTTTGCAGCAAGCATCAGATCTCAGCAAATTCTGTAAACTCCCCCCCCCCCCATATTTGGACATTTTCCTCCTGCCTAATGATATTCCATCCATTATATAACTTCACAGATACTAGAGATCAGTATTAGGGAGTTCAGCTTCATTATTAGTACAGTTATTGTCCTTTGGAGACTGAGCTAATGGCCATTTGTCTTCTTCAATTCAATTAACAACAATCCTCGCTGGATACCACGTAGGTTACACTCGGTGACACACCGCTACACCCCCTCCTCCAGCAGGACATGACCCCATCTCTGCAGACAAGATCTGGCTCCTTTCTCACCAGCTGCACGCTATACATTTTAGCAGTGCATCAGGAAATGGCACACTAAATTATCCAAGAACTCAACTGGGCAGGGCTTGAGCCAAGAAAATCCATTTATTGATGACCATTCCCTCTCTGAAGTGCTCGAGAAGGTTGACAAGACAGAAACGTGCCTTTCCTGGTCAGCCAAGATGGCTCTTCCCAAGGAGGGTAAGGTCACATCTTCACAAAGGATGAAGGGTAGAAGCTGGAGGTCAGGGCCAGATGGAGGAAGAGTCTCAGCTTTTTTTTTTTTTTTTTTTTTTTTAAGAGAATGGAGCTTATAGCTGTGCACAGCTTAATTGCTCAGGTATGTCAGTGTGACTCTTCTGCACAACTGCAGGCTACAGGACATCTATGTCCCCTTATCCTGGTCTCTGCTCCACAAATGCTCATGTCACCAAGTTCAAGGAGCCTCATGTAGGAACTGTTCAATGCAAGCATGCTCCTCCGTGATGTTCCTGCCTTCCAGCACGTGAGCAATCCTCCCACATCTACAGAGCAATGGCTTGTCCTTGCATCCTCAGCATGTTCCTGTTCCACTTCCAGCTCCATAGGGGCCAGCACCATTACCCAGAGGTCCGCAAGAGCGGTGCTGCGTGAGTTTTAGAGTGGTTTGGCCTTCCTCGGTGTCAGGTCTGGGACTCTTCAGCTCCATGTGGTCACTGGGACATGAGCCACTGACCTGAGGGGCTTTCATGGCTGGTGCCCAAAGCCTTACAAGCAGAGGGAGACATGGAGGAGCATGATGCAGAGCTCTCCAGCAATGCTCAGCGAAGCCCTGCAGCAGCATGTGGCGCGCAGAGGTCGGAGGCCAGCCTGCTGTCATAAATGAGACACCCTCTGCTGCTGGCACGCGGTGGTTTCAATGGAAAGCATTAATTGCTGGCAAATCACTCTGGTAGCAATTCAGCCTGACAAATCCTTTATTAGATCAAAGCTTACACTGAAAAGGTGTGGGATCAGCTTGTAATTTATAGGCACAGAGCGTCATACTGGGAGCGAGCACGAAAAGCACTAAGTCTCCTAATTACTCCACAGCGGTTATTCCCTCCACTTTCACCAGCCAGACAGTCAGCAAACCTCTCACAAGGAGAGCTATCAGTGCAGACAACAGCCAAGCCTTGGCACTGGGGTTTATATATGCAGGGGTCCAGAGCCTCCCTCTTAACCATGTACTCCCTGTGCTGGTTGTGGGGAGTAAGGTGGAGGATCTGAGCTGAACACCAAACCCACCTGAGCTTCATGGCAGTGAGCCCCAGAGGTTTGAGGCCCCCAGTATCAACAGCCCATACCACTCCCAGGGCAACACCGCTGGAACCAGGTCTCGGTGCTTTCTCCTACCTGAGGGCAGGAAGTGAAATGTCCATTTGGGAACTGTTGGAGAAGGGTGGCCACTTGTTTCCATTGCACACTCCATATAATAAAACCCCAAAAGCGTGGGGCTGTAGGTCTTTTTTGGGGGGTTTGCGCCCTGCCAGCAGGCTGCTTGACTGGTCTGGGGACCCAGTGATGAAACCAGCAGCCCGTGCTCAGCCTCCCCAGGGCTTGCTCCTTCCACTAAAAACCACCAGCATTCATTTTGTTAACGTGTTTTCTGCTTTTAAAAAGCTCATCTGTTTATTTAGTGGCCAAGTGGAAGATCTCTGCTGTACCCAGCTAAGTGCAGGCTTGCCTGACCAGCTGGGGTGCAAGGCACACTCCTGAAGATGTAAGGACCTCCGCTTAATGTACCTCAGGGCTGACCTTCAAAAAACACTCCTGAATGATGGGGACACCTTGACCTGAAAGGGCTGGGCTGGGGCTGGCTGGGGTGGTGGGGGGATGCCAGCAGGAGCCCCTCCAGCTTCCCCTCCAGCTCCAGGATCTAGGGGGAAGGAGCAAGCGCAGCCTTGCACCGCTGTGGCTGTAAGTAACAGTGATGGGATCACTGAGACGTAGCAAGATTTATCACTTTCTCCCGAAGAACGATTGCCTGCTTGGTGTCCTCAGTAAATAATGCTCTGCCTGCATCATCTGGGGACATCATTAACCCAGGAGACAGTGACACCACTTAACCCCTCACAGGCTCACCCAGCTCCGGGAAGCTGCCTGGGATGTATGGTTACTCACGGACAGGGTGAGGGGGTACCACCAAAACTCACACTTGGGAGGAGGGAAGGCAACGCAGCCATCTGATACCATGCAAGAGGCAATGCAGTACTGAAAGGCTCCTATGAGCAGCTCCGTCCTCCACCTGTACCTGCTGGGGTGCTAGCAGGAACTGATGGCAGGTCCTGGTTACTTGGGCCACTTTGGCTTCAGAAAGGTCCTCGGGGCAGGGAGTCACACACACCTCAGCCACCGGGCATATCAGGCTGTCCCCAGCTCCGGGTGGGCCTGCTAGAGGGGCCTGGACCAGAGGTGCCTTCAAACCCCAACTGCATCTTAATGGCCCTTCTCTGATCCTCTGCCAGACAGAGCTTCGTACTGTCAGCATCTGCCTGCAGCCAGGCTTCCTGCTGACCCCGACCTGTAAGCTGAGCAGCCAGGGCAGGGAAATGGGGCATGGGTGAGGAACTTGCTGCGTGGACACAGTCCACACTGGTGGGGAGTTGTCAGACACTCATTTGAGTAAGAAGTTGTACAAAAGCTTGCTAGTTAAAGAAGTGCTGTAGGCAAGGCTTGCAGGAGCACGGGGTTCAGATGCCCCCAGGAGGTGATGGGGGTCCGGGCAGAGCCCAAAGCTTGGGGGAACAAGCAGGGGACAGGAGCCAGCCTGGCTGCACACACCAGCCCTCTTGGTTTCAGGCTGATAGGGAAGAACCACGGTTATTTTTCCTCAGAGCCTTGTTCAGGCTGGTTCACAACCAATTACTCACAGTCTCTCCAGGAGGTGCCTTTTTGCAAGCCACATCTTTCCAGCTTGTAGTATTAGGGGCCAGCATAAAGACCTGTTTTTTCCTAGGAGTCAGTGACATTTTAATCAACTCTTCTGGATAGAGTTGCACATTTAAATGTTATGCTGTTTCCTTCAGATTTCCCCAGGCATTTCATGGTTTCAACATGGTTTCACCGCTTTCCGTGTCCCTCCAGTTCCAGACCTCATTTCAAACCAGCCTTTATAACTGAGCTGCTCCAAGCTGATGAACGCTGTGAGAGTCTGCGGTCTTTAGCTCGGTGTTTAAATTGTTCCCCACCTCTGGGAGGAGCAGGGGTTGAACCCATTCCCTCCTCTCCCCTGCTCTGTGAAGGGTGGGGAGCTGTCAGCAGCTTCTCGGTTTATTACCCGTGCTCTGTACACCCATACCTTCCACATGTGCTCAGCAGTGAAGTGTGCCCGCTGCCAGCTGCTCCCCCACTTGCTGCTTTCCCTGTCACACCGGCTGTTAGCGATGCCATTTGCAGCCTCCTGTGGAAGGCACATCCCCACGGCACATGGTTCCGCTGCAGCTGGGTCCCTGCCCTCACCCCACGCAGCCCCATCCTTGCTGGATCGGAGCAGACGGACCTAGCGTGAAAATCCTTTCAGAGCAGAGAGCAGCAGATGCTAAATATTCATGCAGCTACCAGTTCGTAGCACAGTGCTACATATGCAGGAGGTGTTCAGGCTCCATCGACCTCTGGATGAGTGTCCCATCCGCAGCAGCTCTGGGTCAGAGGCAGAAGCATCCCAAATAAGCAGTACTGGCGCACAGGTCAGCAGGAACCTCTGCAACCAAACATGCAGGTACAAGGCTTGGTGCCACAGCAGGACATACATTAATCCTTTCTGATGACTCCACCTATCCACACCCCGACTTCCCCTTGCTACAGCCCCGTGGTCGTCCCTTACCATGCCCTGGATGCCTGGCATACCCCAGGCAGACTGCCTGATGCTCAGTATTTCCTCTTCTTCCCCCTCGAGATCGCTTCACTGCCTTAAGCTCTACTCTAAAGGGACCTGGGAAGCAGCTTAAGCCCTGGTGCATGACTCAGTCCTCCCCCTTAGTCCTTCCCATGAGCGTCTCTGCGACCTTCAGCAAGGTCTCTTGCATGGTCCTGCAGTGCCACAGCTCACTGCAGCATCCCAGGCTTTCTGCCCCTGTGCGATGCTACCTTACTGCCACCTACGGTTTGCCAAGGCCGGGGCTGTGCCGAAAGCCCCCAGACTGCTGGGGCACTGCTCCTCCAGGAAGCACCCAAGCTGCAAGGAAGTGTTTCCAGAGCTGGGCTCAAGGCGTACAGGGCCCAGCACCAGGAGATGCAGCCCAGCAGGGCAAAGAGGTTCCACACTCGACAAATCTTGTTGCTCTGAGCCCATTAAGCGGCCCTCTTGTGAAGTCTGGGGCACAGCCACTGCAAGTCGGCCTGAAATCAGGCAGGACCGGGAGCCCCTGCCTCCCACAGCACCTCGCATCTCACCGTACACAGCCACAGCCACAAGGGTGGCGTTTCAAAGCTTCCACTTATTGTCCCCCGTCCTGCAGCCTCCCCAAGCACCACCACCCAGCGGTTTTGCTGATCCAATTGATCATCGGGTCGTTTCACCCAAGTCAGCAGAAGCCCCTCTGCTCAGGTTACTGACAGATCGATCCACGTTGAGGCCTCCGAGTTTCGATTCCCCTCTTGAGTCGGTGAGGCGAGGGGAAGGGGAGGGCAGCACCTCGGGGACCAGCAAGTGACAGCGGTGGCCCCTTGCCCTGCAGGGGAGGCAGGTCTGTGCCGCAAGGGCAGCACCCGCCAGCTCCTGCCCCCCTTGAGCAGCCCGCCATCACCTGCATGCTGCCAACACGCGATGTGCTGCCCTGCTAGAGGCTCCCGACCACCTCAGCCTCCGGCACGCTCCACGTGAGGATGCTCAGGTTTGGTACCGCAACGTCTGTCGTTGCAGAGAAAACCTGGGGGGTACTGGGATTTAGCAGTCTGGCCCTATAATGAGGACATTTCGCACTTCTCCCTTTTGGAAGGGGGGCGCAGAAATGTGCTAGGCATTTCTGATGGGGAAAATATCTGGGGGTCGCAGCCCAGCAGTTTTCACACTCGGGGTCCTTAATGGATTTCTCCCCACCCCTTCATCCTCTGGTACAAGCGGTTGGTCCAGGCTCTATTTTCTCAACCCACAAGCGTTTGCTGAATTCTCAGTTAGGTACAAAACCTCTTAAGGAGTAAGACAAAGCTCCCAGAAGTGGTTTTATAGCATCCAAGGCACAAAGCCCTCCTCCTCAAAAGCACTCTCCTGACAAATACTCATTCCCTGGCTGCCCAAGAGCATTTTCAAACCAAAGCCTCAGCTGTGAGAGGCGACCTGGAGAGAAGGCTGGCCTTCTGCCCCACTTTGCTGTTCTCCTTGGAGAAGATCTTCAAGGAAACTAAAGGGAAATCTCTGTTTGCTTCCAAGCAAAAGAACCAGCCCTAGGAGGGTCTCCAGGCTTTGTCCCCAGCTTTAGGGATGTGCTACTCCCCTCCAAATGAGAACAGCAGCAGCGAAGTGGCAGCAAGGGGACGAAAGCTAAAGCAATGTCATTGGAAGGACCAGGACAGACTGCATCAGACCCATGCCAGAACTGCCACCTATCAGCAAAATCCGTTGAGATGAAAAGCTTCAGTTATGCATTGTCATGGTGTATTAAATAAAGGTGTCTGCCCTCAAGCCTTCATTCTTCAAGCCCTTCACCCCGCTCCCCTTGGGAGGGGTGGGTGTGCATCATTAGGATGGCACGCCAGCCTCGGACCCGGGGGGTCACGCTACCCGGAGTTGGTGAGCTCAGCACAGAACAAGCAACTCTGCTGAGATGCATCAGAGTGACAGTTAAGGTCTCTGCCCTTTCCATTAGCTTTATTTTAATTTGAAGCCGTGCTGTTCATTACTTCCATTACATCCAGCCTCGGCTGGCCGGCACGGTGCCTTACTTTGCTGCTGACTTTGGGCAAGAGCCTGAGGCTCCAGTCCCTGGGGTCCCAGCTGCACGCCTGCCAGGGGGACGGCCAGGCCAGCAGTGCCACCTGGGCACTGCACTCTGCAGGTGCAGGTGCCTCGGGTCTGCCAGGACTCTGCTCCTCTCCTGCTCTACACCAGGATCTGCAGCCGCAGGAGGCTGCAGGTCTTGGCAGACAGAGGGATAAGTCCATTCCTTTCCCACTCCCTTGTTGCATTTACTTAATGACAGAGCCTGTGTGATGTGGGCAGTCAGGAGTCGAGCTGTTTTGCCCCAGACAAGTTTCCGAGCTTCCCAAAGTCGCTGGAAAACCAGAGGAGCACACAAGCCCCAGCCAGCTTTCCTCCCTGCATCTCACCCCTGGCACAAGCTCTGACCCAGGGGGGCTGCCGGCAGCCTCGTGTCCCTGCTGGGATTATCAGACAAGGCACTGCACTTCTCCTTGTGGAGTGGATGCGTGGTTCTGGGGTCTGTCTGTGTGATTCGCTGGGGTGATGGCTCTCTCTCTGGTACCCCCATAACAGGGGTGCCAGCAGAGAGCCGGGCTGCAGCTATTGTCACAGCCCGTCAGCCACGCTCTGCTTGCCAGCCGGGCTCCAGCACGGCACCGCCAAAATGAGGAAGGAGCTTGTAACCGAGTCTGACATCAGCTTCAAGACAGGTTGATCTAAGGAAGACTTTCTGCTTTCCTTTGATGTAAAAGGAGGAAGTTGTGAAATATAATCTTTCCTTGGTAAAAAAATGCTGGTCTGCAGCTCCTGCCATCTCTAGTCCATATATTTACACAGATCCTTGAACAGAGACAGAGCAATTTGCTGTAATGAGCATTCAGGAAACCGAAGCAGCAGCTTTCCTCGCAGAGGGCACATCAACATGCCCCAGGCATCAGCCGAGGCCCATTGTCTTGGACTTCCACTCCTACAGGGGCCCAAAGGAGCCAAAGAAATGCAGGAGGCTTGCCAGCCTACAGCAGCTACAGCAGAATAAAGCAGCGAGGAGGGAGAGGTCCTTCCAGCACGACACGAGCCTTTGATTCCTGCAAGCGTAGCTCAGCTGCTGAGATATCCACACAAGGCAGGCGTGGAAGGCTGTTGGTGTCTGGGAGCCGTGTCAGCCCAGAAAATCCCCATCTCGCTGCTGTGTGCAGTACAGTGGGAGAGTTCAGATCCCCATCCCATCCTGCTCCCTGTCACCACTGGCACGGCGTGGCAGGGGAGGAAGACCCCCGAGGCATTCCTTTGAGCCCTGCCAAGCAGGGAAGACCACGGAGCGCTTAAAAAGCAGAACTGGAGTCAAAATAAACAGCGGGATGCTCACCAGTGGTGTGCTGCTAGAGCTGCAGGACTGGCAGACCCAAGGCAGCGCCCGTCGGGTTCTGGCCTGGCTCGGCACGTCGACACCTGGTGCCTGGGGCCTGAGCACTGCCCTGGTTTTGGACATCCCAGTGGGGTGTGCAGTTGTCCCAAGTAAGCCCAGAGCCAGAGCAGCGAATGGGCCCTGCAGGAGGCTGGGCAGGGAGGAGAGCCAGCACAGCTCGGCAGCGAGGAGGCTCACAGAGCTGTTCTGAGCTGAGCTCACTGGGGAATTCGTAGGTCACTGTATGTGTCTGCCTAGATGGGGCGTGGAAAACAACCTGTTTCAGCAAAACTTGCAGCAACTTTTGGGGTGAGATCAGTTATACTGAAGTAGTTGACAATTAAAGAGCATTCTCAAGCAACCCTTTTCCACCAGCATTACTTTCCAGGCCCCATTCAGGCATGTGGGACACACTCCCCAGGAGGTTACCCGGTACCTCATGAAGCAAACACTCAGGTTCCTTCCCCATCCCATCAATGCTGCACTTCAAGTACAGGCGCCCAGCCAGGGAAGTCGAAAGCAGTAGAACAGCTTCTGAAATTGGGCAGATAACGAGAAAATCCTAGCAGTCAATGTTAAAAGGGTTTGTTTTGCAGTAAACTACAGGTTTTTGTTTTGGTTTAGTATTAGCGTATTTATATATTGTTAGTGCAATTTGTTGAAGCAGTTCCCTTGCTTGCAAAAGCCTGGGTTTAGCAAATATTGGCTGGTTAACTATGTTGTTACTTAGCAACCCTAATTGGATTTCAAATTGGAGATTTTGTTTTGGAAATATTACCTGTATCACTTAGCACTGTGAAATAAGTTCCTACCTCCACCGTGCAGATAAGCCCAATCAGCATTCCTCAGTTCGCGGGGGCTTAGCCTTGTTTACCTGCCTCCCAGCCACGAACCCACACTGACACCACACCACAGACGGCTCCAGGGCACGCAACTGGGGCTCAGCTCCTGGGCCGCCGGCAGCGGGTGAGCGCAGGTCCCGGGTCAGGGTGGTTGGGGAGAGAAGGGGGGTGCTGAACTGGGTACTCGTTACATCCCACCGGCCTCCCGCTGAGCTCTCCATGCCTGCAGAGCTTTGTTTTAGGTGTGAGGGGAAGGCAGCTGACGTGCCGTTTAGCGGTACTAACCGGCCAAGTCAAGCATTAGGCCAATTACAGCCTACAAATCTCTGTACAGCAGGGCGACGCTCTGGCTTCAGCCACAGGCCAGCGGCTGCAAGGACCGGCAGGGACCGAGCATTGATTGGTGCCAGAGGTCCTGCGACAGCTCTTCTGGTCCCCAAAGAAGAGCTGAGAAAGGTGGGAAAAGACCACAGGAAGCACAGAAGGGAGCTGGGTCCTGCAGGAGCCGGGCGATGGTGCTCTTTGTTCAGCCAAGGTGCTGGTGGTGTTGCAGGGTGAGAGGCAGGTGGGGCATTTCTGGGATGTGCCATTGAAGGAAGGATTCACTCTGCCCAAAAGGCTTCCTGCAAGGCCCCGTAATTGTTTAGTTCCTTCACCTGCTGCCTACCTGCAGAGATAAGGGGAGATGCTGAGGTCCTCGTGCAGCACAGCTGCAATTACAGGGCTTGTGATGCTCCTCAGCTGTTCATCCCCATTCCGAGGAGGGATGGAGCAGTATTTTCCCTGTGGGTAAAGGCCCTGGAGAGCCTGGGGGTACGGAGGTACAGTGAGGCAAGGTCCCCAGGCCCACGTGATGGGGTGAGGTCAGTCCCGTTGTGGCAGAGCTGCTGCTGGGCAATGGGTCTTGCAAACACGTCCTAGTGAGGTACATGCACTTCCTTCCTATCAAGGGCTCTGGGACGAAGGCACAAGCTTTGGCAACTTCTGTGTGGCCAGACTCGATTGTAAGCAGATGGGTTTGAACCCTAACCATAGGTGGGTTTTCCCAGCAAAGAAAAAGTGGGGTGACAGATTTTTTGGACCCTGCCACAAAGGAGGAGAGCATTTCTCCCCGTGGTAACTCCACACACCTTAAGACTGACCCAGGGTACAGCAGGACTGCTCCTTCTTGGGCTCCTCCTGCACAGTGAAAGGGTCCTTTCCAGGAGCTTCAGTGAGACTTGGAAGCAGGGGAAGATCGAAAGAGAGGAGAAACAAAATCATCTCCAGAGTGCTCTCACTTGTAGCCAGGACACAAGCACACCACGGACAGGGTAGGAGTGGTGGTGAGCACGCTGTTAGCGAGGGCTGGCTCTGTCAGGTGGAACCGGACCACGTATTCAGAGGGGAAACGAGCAGGAAAAAGCAGCAACATTCTGCTGAAAATGTAAATGAAAGTAGATTTATTTTGTCTTTGTTCAAATTCTCCCGAGACGGTGTTGACTTATGTGTTAGAAAACCAAACCCTGCAACTCAGGATTGTTGTACTAAACCTGCCACCTCCCCCGAGCCCTCCAGCAAGCAGAAATCTGATGGAAGCTGCTGATTTCTTCTTGGCTCCCGCCCCGATTTGTTTGTCAGGTTCCAGATGCATTTTACAGCGGTTGAGGATTTTTTGTTGTTGCTGGATGATTTTATAAAATCAAACGTTGAAGGAGAACAGATCTGAAAGCGAAAACGTTTCTCCAATAAAACTCCGGTTTCTACCGAAAATTGTCGGGGAGTTTTCAACCAGGATTAAGCTACAATTACACTGGATCTATCTTAGCTGGGAATTAAACAGCGCGCTGAATGAATAGAGATGTTGTTGTGTTCTGTTTGAACACCCACAACCCCAAGAACATCCTTTATCTCACAACGCACGCTAGTTTTACCATATATTATTACTTCAAAACCAGTGCTCTGTTGCAGCTGGGGCTGCTGCACCGGCTGCTATCTGCCAGTCGATCTTCCCTCGCTAAGCCCGTCAGCATACCTCGACAGCTACTATTTTAAGATCTTAAAATGATATGAAAAAGAAAACGTTAAGGAGAACGAGCGAGGCTCCCTGCATAAACCCTGCCTTTACAGCCCCATCAGCATTCAGCTCGCTTCCCAAATGACCCTGATCGGCAACAGTGTTCTGTATATTCCCACAATTAAACAACATTTGAACTTGTGTTAATAGCAATAGAACAATTATCTGAAACAGCCATCCACTGAGTAAGCAAGCTGTATCATCAAGAGTCAATCCTGGAGCAAATAAAGAGGGTAAAGGAGTGAAATCCTCAATATAAGGAATAAAGAGTCTGTACTCCACTAGCGGCACCATAAAACCGGCACCCGAACGATGCATTGAGTGTCAGAAGCAAATATCTCCTGAAATACAGGCAGCATTTGGTTGCTTAATTGTAAACCTTACCGTTTCCACTGGAGAAAAAAAATCTTTAGTATTCTGAGACTGTAAAGAGACATTTGCCTGGTCCTGGTATCAAAAATATTCTGATTACGTTAGAGCTTTGTGTGGGAAATGCAGAAGCAGCACAACAGCCTGTAATAATGTGAGGGGGGGCAGTGGAAGGCTTTTAAGGGCCTGAATTTGTTCTAAGAGCTTAATGAGAGAGAGACTCGTCATGTTTCTGGAAAATATAGAAAGAAATGAGTAGGGGGCTAACTCAACAGGAAATTTCCTCTGGCAGATTCTCTTGTGTTTCTCATTGAACAAAAATCTCCCATACTGATGGGAGGGTAAAAAAAGAAACTTATTTCTCCAGCATTAAAAAAAAGAAAAAAGAAAAAAGAAAGAAAAAAAAAGGCAGGAGAAGCTTACCTTCTCCTTTATTTTTCCTGGTTTTCCCCATTTCCCCTATGCCAATGACATGAGAAATGTTTTCCTCCTGAAAGTGGAGGAGCAGAACCTGGCTCTGAACCACGATTTGACCAAGCTGACAAAGGCGTTGTAGGCACAGATCCCTTGCAGGAATATAATAATGCCAGAAAACTTTTGACTGGATCCTTTGAATTAGGCAAGTTGTGCTCGACGAGAGCCCCTGCGGCTCCATCCCTTCGGGTTCTGGAGGTGCCGCGCTGCGGACCCGGCCGGGGTGTCTGCCTCAGGCATGGTGCGGGGGGTGCTTTTCTTATTGCATTTCTCACCTTTTCTTCTAATAAAGCTCATTGCTCATTCCCAGCTGGAAGAAGACATAATAAAAATGATGGGAGGAAATTGAAGGCTAGCTGGGGTTAAGAGAGACAATAACAGAACTGCTTTTACAGGGTAATCTGCCATCCTTTGGTAGCTAGAGCTAAAGAGGGTTTCGAAATCAGCAAGAGAATTAAAAATATTGAGATCAGCTAAAACATTCCTTTCCTTTGCACATCAAAGAGGATATCCACAGG
Source organism: Nettapus auritus (assembly GCA_011076525.1). NCBI lineage: Eukaryota > Metazoa > Chordata > Aves > Anseriformes > Anatidae > Nettapus > Nettapus auritus. The sequence continues at coordinate 10,428,315 of CM021773.1, forward strand.
GACAGATTTGCTGCTATAGAGTCATTTCCACCATTTTTTACGATAAAAAATGAAAGAGTTTGGTGCATTTTTTCTCCTCTCCACCTCCCTCCTTTAGCAGAAAACCATTGTACAGGGCAAAATCCCCTTTCTGTGCTCCCTAAAAAAGACTCCAGCTGATGTGAGCAGTGATGCCAGTTACAATATGGGGTCTCTCGCCTTGGTGCTGGGTCCACCCTCCCTCCAGGTTGGAAGACATCTTTTTTTGGGTTGAAATCCCTGAAAGCCATGCAGGAAAATCTGCACACAACAGGTCAGTGAGAATGAGAGGGGGCTTGTCCCTGTGTGTAGAATAGAGGATGTGTTAATAAACTGGGTAACACTAAATACATCTTCCCCATAAGTAAACCAGTCCCCTTCCTTTGAACCAGTTTGAATCTATCAGTTTTACTTTTTCTTCCTGAAAAGTGGGCTTTGTTCCCCCGGGACATGCAATTATCAGGCCCTTCCCTTGGAGGAGTGCAGGTTTTGGGGCTTAGCGCTGCTGTTGGGCTCAGCACCCCCCATTCCTGCTGCCAAACAGCAAAATTCCACCAAATCCCGTGTCAGGAAGCCATGAGCGCTCCTCTTGGCTGCTCTCCATCAGCCCTTCCCCAGCGCGTGACTTTACCCTCTGCCTTCTCTGTTTCTTTCCTGTCCTGCTTCTCATCTCCTGCTTTTTTGGATTTGGGGAGCCGTCAGCTCTGCTGCTGACGCTGTGAGTGGCATGGCACAAGGCACGGCACGGCACGGCGCGCAGGCGGTGGGCGCACCAAGCATCCAGATGTTGGTGCAGGCACGGCGGGGACGCAGGAACCCGTGCGACTCGGTGGGCTCCGAACGAGCCCCGCATCACGTCCCGTACCCATATAAAAGAGGAGCTGAGCGCGGACGCCACGCGCTGATATAAAACAGACAGACCCCGTGCGCTGGTTGGAATTGGCGATCATAAACACATTGCCTCTGTGCGGCGCAGCCGCCCCCGTCCCCTTTATCTCCCTGCCCCCCAAATAACAGCCACAGGCACCCTTCTCGCTGAGCCTGGTGACCGCAGCCACCCGAATGTGGTCTCAGAGCGTCCGGATGAGGCTCAGGAGCCAGCAGCCCCTCAAGCACGAAGCAGGCGGCAGCTGGAGGTCCCAGGGGTGACTGAGGGCTTGGCTCCTGGGCCACACTGCTTCAAAGCGGGCTGGGGTGGCGAGGGACCACAGGCTGGACGCGGGGCAGGCTCCTTGCTCCCCTGGCTCTACCCAAGGCCAAGGGAATGACTTGGGGATTTCCCTGCCTGGAGACGCCAGGAGCCCAGCCAGGAGCCCTGCCAGGGCCGTGCCCAGCCCGCAGAGCCCCTCGAGGCACTGTGCCAAGCCGTTTCTCCCCAAACCCTTTTGCGCTGTTTCCATTGTCATCCCCCCTCCATCCCCTGCACGCAGAGCACGGCCGCCGCTTCTGTTTTAGCATCCCCAGGGACAGCTCTGCACCAATTCTGCAGCCGTCACCGACGGAGACGCTAATTAAATTGTTCGGAAATCCAATAAAAATGCTTTACGAGAGTGTCTGTCATTGGCAAAGGTTTAGGGAAGAAAATTAGGCTTCTCCACAAGCAGAAAAAAGTCCTTCCTCTCTCATTAGACCCTTTGTAAGTGGCTCTCGGGCGGAGTTTCCCAGTGTGGGGCTAATGGGGAGGGCAGGGGGATTGGTTGGCGAATGTCACTAATACAACCAACTACCACAATAAAAAGCAATAGGTAAAAATGCATTTTTAGGATGGCAACACTGTGATGTCCCAGCTGACATCGAGGCCCTGCCGTGTCCTTGTTCCAGGGCACAGGCACTGACCCGCTACCACCTCGCAGGGCTCCCCCCGCTCCTGGCGGGCAAAGCAGAAGCTCCCCGGCCCTCCTGTAGCTGCTCCCTGGCCACAAGGATGCTGTCTGCACCCCTCATTTTCCAACCTCCATGCCCCGAAGGACACAAAAAGTGGAGGAGTGTCTCTGATGACATCCATCACCAGGACGTGCTCAGGTCTGGCCCTCAGCATTGGCTGAAAATGCTTGCGAGTGAAATTACCTGCTGCCTGGGGGGGGATTTCTGGGCCGCGTGGGGAGGTTTGAGAAAAGCAAATATCATGAGGCTTATGATGTAAATACTAAGAGCGGGCTAAACGCTCTGCAATTGCTCTTAATTATGCAAATAAGGAAGAGGAGTTGTACAGGAGCCCGCTTTCCACCCAGAACAGGGAATACGTGTGCAGAAGCGACTGTAAGCATGAAACCTGTTTGCAGCGTGGAGGTGAAAAGCGTAAATCCACAGAAACCACAAGGCATCCCCGCTGATGAAACGCCCAGGAACCAGCTGGGGCCTCTCCTGGTCTCCATTTGTTCCCTTTGCGTGGCCGCGAAGGTGCAGGGGCTCCCAGAGCAGGGGGAAGGGGGCAGGAGGAGACCCTCATTTTCAAGGGGTTTGGCCTGCCCCTGGATGTGGGGTCGTCCCTCTGAATCTTTGGGGAAGAGCTGCTGAAATCAAGCCGACTGCTGCAGCCCTTTTGTTCACACAGCCTCCTGCTAGGAGGGACTCTTATTTTATTTCAAAGGCTCAGCAATTTGGATAGGTTTAACCTTTTCTGCATTCCCTTTGCACAATAGCACAGATGAGCTCCAAAGCCTTCTTCAAGAGCTCGGGCTGAAACAGGAGATCGGGGGGGAGGGAGAAGACACCAAGGAAAACCAAAGGGACCGATGCTGTCATTTCCAGACATGATTTGCTTGCCAAGCTCCCCCGGTACCTTCAGCTCAGGCAGCAAAGAGCTGGCTTTTCCGTGACCCCCACCAGCCCCTTGTGGGGCCACGGTAGCCCAAAGGGGTCCCCCAAAGCCATGAGAGAGCGGGGCTGAGCTGGGCTGGCGGCGGGGGACTTGCAACAGGAGGAGAGCACCTCTGGAGGGGTACAATGTGCAGGACCCCCCCCAGCCCTCCATCCTCATGGATCCTCATGCCCGTGGCAGCATCCCTACCCTGATGACACCTCTTCCAGCCACGATTCCCGTCCCACTCCCAGCCCCTCCGGGCTCTGAACCATGGTCTGGCCCCCAGTAGCGGGGAAAGGTGCCTTCCGTGCGGGGCAGGGCCGCGCTCCTTTGATGTTAGAACAACAAAGGCGGGTGCACAGAAGGGAAGGTAATCTAAATGCCGGCGAACAGCAGGCTGCGTTTCAAAAGCAACATCAATAGCTTTGAAAATCAATTTCTCCCAAGGAAGCAAGCTGCTCTTCCTGGGCTCCTTCAGCACCCCGAATGCTGCTCTCCCACTCGCCGAGCTGCTCCTCTTTTAACGGGCATGTGGAAACCCACTGCTCCCCGGGCTGGGGTGGCGAGAGAGGCAAAGACAGGAATGAGGCAAACGGAGGGAGCCGGGGGCAGCCCCAGCATCCCCAGGGACAAGCATGGCCACGGCTGTCACTGCACAGGCCTGCCCCTCCCCAGCATCGCAGCAGGATTCATTCATTTTCCATAATCAGGAACGCCACAGCTTTTGTGTCTGCTCGATCTGTAACACAAGCTGCAATCCCGCATGCTCAGGGCTCCCGGAGCTGGGGCTTAGGAGCAAGCAGGGAATGCTTTCGCTACCTGAACACTGCCATTGTTTACTTTGGAATAGCTCCTTTAAAAAAATAAAATGGTTTTGTGTCGATGTTTCCTAAGCAAAACATTTTGAGTGTTTTGATTTGTTTTATTTGCAATACTTGTTTGCACAATCTTTTAAGATCAGATGCAATTAACATGAAAAAGTAGCGAGATCTCGCAGTTGTTCCTCATGATCACAAAATGCTTTAGTTTTACTTCTTCGTCTGCTAAGCATTAAAAAACAATAAAAAATAAAAATAATCTGCTCCTACCTCCATCGCATTAAAAATGGCCAGAAGCTTGAAAAAGCTGGCCCGAGCCTCTCAGCTCAGCTCTGTGACCCCCCCTTGCACCAGCACCACATCGTTGTGGGGCCGCTCCACCAGGTTCACCATTACCCAATTGTATTGTTTTAGCAGTTTATTATTTTGATTTTCATGCAGAGCAGCCTGTTCCAGCTCCTCATAACAAAGACAATTATGCTAACTTTATTGGATTTGCATTCAGGGCTGATTTGTCAGAATTGTATATTGGTTCTGGGAGATGGCAGGGGAGGGAGAAATGGTGCATTTGCTTTTCATGATTACAAAAAAATAAAAGGTATAAAAATCATCTCTGTTTCATGCTATCTTCCAGCCAAGCCCCTTCCCGGTGCTCAGAGCCATCGATGCTGCCCGTGACCCTCCATCCCCGCTGCAGCGCAAGCTCCGGTGCCGAGCTGCGGCAACCAGCAGGACGCGGTGCAAATGGGGTAGGAAAGGCTGCAAACTGGGGGTGCCTTTGTCCTACCAGCACCTGGGAAGGGGCCGAGGCACAGAGCTGAATGCTTGTGGCCCTTCCTGGGTTGGGCACAAAGAGGGGGCTTCACGCTGGAGATGCTGGAGAGGAGCGGCTGCGCCTTGCAGGGATGCTGCCCAGACCGACTGCTGAGAAACCCACTCCTACATCTTTTCTACTACTCTGACTCCACCGTTGATGCTCCGACTCTCCCTCAAATCCCACTTTCGAATTTTTACGCCCCTGAGGTTTAACAAGGAATATGCTGCTGTTTTTTTTCTTTCTTTTTTTTCCCCTCCTTTACAAGACAGATAGATCTCTTCCACCTGCACTTCGTCCAGATGTTGTGTGTGTGACTAAGAAGGAAGGTTTTTATTGTCTCCTTGTTACGGGTTCTGTATTTAAAATCACCGAGTTACTTCATTCTGCCTTTTGGAGCTTCTTAATGCCTGCTAGTAATTGGAAAATGTCAGGATTTTTCCAGACTGTCCCATGTTTCTGACTCCATTGTCAAGTGCTGTCAGGGGGCCTTTTCCATGAGTCCTCACACCTAGAGAAAACGCTGAAGCCTGCAACAAGAGAAATGACCCCCGGAGACTGACGATGCATGCCAGAACCTGGAAAGCTCTCCTCGAGCATCCCAGCGTGTTTCTGGTGTAACGAGCCATTGCAGAGGGACCAGCAGCATGGGATGGATGTCACACCACCACTGGTGCTGGGATGCTGTACCACACCATTCCCCTCACCACATGGCTGTGGTCCTTTAAAAAGCTTATGCCCTGAGTACTTTCTGCGCTTGGTGAAATACCCAGACTGACCCAATTTGCAGTACTTGGACCATGGATAGCATGCAGGCCCCCTGAGGAACTCTAATACTGAGAAATTTGCCACAGAAGATTTACGTCCCACTGCCATTTGAACTTCTATTTCCATTATTGCTGTGCTGGGCGTAGAACAGAGATGAAGGAGCTTCTGAGATGACTGTGCTAATACCCTTCACTTCAAGACAGAGCATCCAGGATATGGTTCCCATGACCATGCATTTTTTCCCATCCCACAGCCAAAACACTTGCTCATGGCATGGATCTTTCTGGGTCACGCTCTTGAACTAGTTCCTTCCCAGCCCTCCTGGCTGGAGCACTGGTGGAAAGGAGACCTAGCAAATACACTTAAGTAACAGACTGCAAATGATTGAAGAAAGGGTTAAGTGAGTGATATGAATCATTAAAGGCTGTGGGTGGATCCTACAGTGGGGAGAAGAATGGAGGTTGCGCAGCCCCCGGGTGTGGGGGCTGATCGTGGATCTGCCCTCCTTCCCCAGGGACCTGGCCCTGGCACTGAGCGAGCCCACGCAACCCCCCGAAAACCCATCACTGCTGCACTCTGCTGCTAGGCACCACCAGTACCTGCAAACCTCTGCAGCAGGTCTGAGTGGAGTCGTCTGATCTGGGGGAAAGTCTGCAATCAGTTGCTTTAGCAAACACAGAAAGCTTCATGGGTAAAAAGTATCCCCCTTCTCTTCCAGTGCTCCGTGCTCATTTGGGTGTCCTGGTTTGTCCCCATGGCAGCGCCAAGAGGCTCTGGTGCGAGCCGAGATGCTGCACCATGCCGTCCCAGCTGTCTGGGGCGGGGGGCACAACAGTGTGCGGTGGTACCCGAACCACGGGGCCTGATGGAAGTGCAGGTGAGCACAGGGCTGCAGCAGCTCCAGTGGCGATGGATGCTCCAGTGACACCTCAGAAAGGGCCAGGCTCACCTTAAAAGTCTCTGCTGGGGATTGAAGCAAGAAAAAGGAGTAAGTTTTCCTAGGTCTCTGTACGTGCAGTTTTATCTCTTTTGGACTGGGGTGCTGCTCCTCGTTGGCTGGCTCAGTACAGTGCCCGTTTCCAGAGGCAATCACTGCAGCAGCTGAGCAAAGCAGCTGCTGGGGAATTTCTGGGTGCTCCAGCTCTGGCACCCTGCTGTGGGTTGCTTCAGCAGAGCTATTTCCAGCTGCTTGCATGCCTGGATGGGAAGGAGCCAACAGTTTGGCTCCACAGTTTATTAAACTTTGCATCTTTGTGACAAGGTGTGAACCGGTGCTCTACATTAATTTTCCAAAGCTTTTACATGCCAGGGAAATTACCAGCCACGGAGCAGGGAGCAGCGAGGAGAGAGCAGGTTTCACACTGGGGAAGATCACTTGGTGGTGACCAGCGAGGCGAGCAAGCGATATGCGAGGAACCTCCGTGCTGCAGCCCCAAATGAGGTCTGGGAGCAGGGACTGTCACCTTGATCATGGCACGAGGTGGAGCTTGGGGTCTGCTCCCCTGTGGGCAGACCCAGGCAGGGCTGCAGGGCTTGGGGCTGTCCCAGCAGGGACGTGACCCAGCCTCAGTAGCTGTTTGGTGGCTCTCTCCCTCATCTCCATTCCTGCTCTTCAGCCAGCTCTCCTCGCTGATGATGGCAGAGGATGAGTGCCGCAACCCGCAGGCTCGGGTCTCTGCATGGCTTGGTGTTTCACACGTGGGGAATTTAGGACTGGGGCTCCTGCTCCAGAAGCAGAGCGGATCCGCACGCAGGCGCCAGCCCCGCCAGCTCACTCATCTGCGCCCTGCTGTTTGGGCCTGTGGATGGGGAAATCCAGACCCAGGGCTGATTAAACACCCGTATGCCTGCTTTGCTGCTCTCCTCGTCTCTCTGGTAGCGGCCAAGCACCAGCACGGAGACACCACAATTTTCAGTTCCATCACAAAGCTGAGACCTTGTGCTGTTGGCACTGCTGGCTCTGTTGAAAGACTGGCGCAGGAAGCCTGCTGTGTCACAGAGGGCTTTTTTTCCTGACTTTTCACACACTGGATTAATTTAATTTCATTTTGGCAATAGCAATAATAGAGCAAAAATCCATTTTGACATATGTTCCACATCATGCTATGGGGATTTCAGTTACAATACGTACTTCCCATAGGCCTAATGCACTGCTCAGCGGGCACTCAAAACAAATAATGTGTCCTAGTGACCATGAAGGGACAAGACACAGCCCGTGATGCACAGTCCTCGTGGCAATAACCTCACCTTGCCCGTCTGTCTTGGAGCTGTGGTCTCCGTCTGCACGTACTGGGAAGAGACTGGCCTCAGGAATCTTGCTGTGGAAGGGGATGACCATCTTCTGGAGCTGCCTGCCTCCAATTATAGGAGAATACAGGGCCCTAAAAGAAACAGGTTTGCCTGGAAGCCTAACTTTGAGGAGCTCAAAAGTAGGTGAGATGGATCTTCTACATCAAATTGACTGGATCCCATAGTGATTTCTCTGGGGAGCTGGCATGGGAATTGCTTTATACCGGTATTACACTGACTCCCTTAGAGCATTTGTGGTATGAGTTAGGGGATGTTTGGAGTGATGATTTCCACAGTGAGATCTAACAATACTCCTTCCCAGCAAAATACCAGCACAGACAGAGGATGGGATGAGACAGGCAACTTCTGCATCCATTCAGTCATGCTAGTCTTCATTTGCTCAGCATTTCATCTGCCTCCCCCGGGCCTGATTTAAGGCCTGAACCTATAGGCCCTGGTTGTGTTCAATCTCTTCAGAGAATGTCTACAACTGAGAGCAAAACTGAAAACTGCTGCTTTGGATGAAATCCTGGAAACACTTCCTGGACTCCCCGATGCACCATAAAGCTGCTACGTGCCCAACAAACGACATTCCTCTGCTGTGGGCCACCACAACCTGTAAGTCTCATTACAAATCTGCAACTCATCGAGCATATGGGGACCACACCGCCTCTAAGCCTTGTGCAAGGATTAATGTGAGCACAAGGGGACTTGCACCAGCGGAGATGAGGCTCAGTGATCGTGTCCATTGGGTCACACAGCCTCCAGGCGCTTTCCTGCGGTACAAAGGCTCTTTCGAAAGCCCATCTCCCAGTGGGCCACATACCTTTCCTCGAGTCTTTGTCCTCGGTGCACCACCTGGAGCTCATTCAGTCTGGTTTTAAGGCAGCGACTTGGATTGCAACAGCCTTGCTGACATTTGGGGATCAGAATGAATGACACGTCAGCAGGTAACTGCTGGGGCTTCTGTCCATTTCTCTCTAATAAGGCACTTCTGTCTATCAGATGAGGGCATTTTGGAAACCTTTTCAAAAAAAGCACTGCTCACTCTATTCTCTTCAGTCCCATTTTGCCCAGTCTCTGCTTACAGCAAGTGCTTTGGCAGCTTTCATTTCTCTGTCAAGCTAATCAGATCCACTGGGAACTAAAAAGGAGGACTGAAGTGAGGTGAGGTGCTGACAGTTCAGTTTTCCAAGTGGCTCCTCACAGGACCTGTGGACAGGTCCTGATCTTCCAGGCATGGGATAAACACAAATCCCAGGAGCTCTGCTCTTTCAGTGTAAGCTCTGAAACAGCCTTCTCTGAGCCCTGAGCGGTGGAAAGGAGAGTGGTGGATGTAGAGGAAGAAGCCAATCTGAACGCGAATGAAGGGCTCGTTATGAATGTGGAGGACGTGGTAGCTGCAGGAATATAACAGAGGAAGGCAAAAAGGGCTGGGAGAGTACTGCTGGCTGCAGGGAGATGCCTGCCTGACCACTGTATGCTGCTGGGAGCCCCAGCGGGGAGGTGCAGCCCCTGATGACGCAGGGGAAGAGCTCTGCTCTAGTGGCTGAGTGTGGTGAGCAGGCCACACCAGCGATGTTGTTTTTACGAAAGCCTGGACAGCTCAGGAGCAGCGAGATCTTGTTTGTGGACAGCTATCCTGGCTGGCTGCCCACAGGCAGTGATTGTCTCCTGGGACAGAACAGGAGGATGGGAACAAATGATGGATGGCCAGGTTTTGGCTAGTCCCACTTCCATAATACCAAAAGCTCAGGAATAAAGCTGGGAACAATTACTTCACAAACTCCAGAGGTTTGGTCTCTCGCAAGCCTCACAGTGCACTCAGTAGAGATCTCTCTCCTCCATCTCTGGCCACTTGCTCCTGGCTAATGGTGCACAGCCTGTATAGCGGCAGATGTGCTAGAAGGAGACAGAGGCTAAAAATAAAGATAATGGAAGCAGTATGTCGCATCCACGCTGCTGGCTGATAATGAAAGTGTGCGTGGTGCTGCTCTCTTGCCTGCAAGGTGGCAGGGATCCAGCGGATGTGAGAAATGCTTGGAGGCCTTCCTGGTGGGATACACCCAAACCACAGCAGGAACCTATACTTCCCCCATGGCACAAAGACTGGTTCTCTCTCCAGCCCTGCTCCACCACCAGAAGCAGCCTGAAGACAAGCTGGACAGACAAGATGGATCCAAGCACCAGCTGTCTGCAAGGGGCTTCCTGCCTCGCCACATGACTGCTGTCAACATGGGCCAGGGCCTGGCCAAGAGCAACATCTGGATGGAGTTGACTCCAGGCAAAGTTTGTCGATGCTGGTTGGCAGAGAGAAGTGTCTGAAGGAGCCTCCGGTCTCACATGGGCTCTTCAACCACAGTCTCCCCAGGAACATGAGGCACCGTGACCAGACTCTTGCTTTTTTCCACGCCTCCTCCTAGGGAAAAGCCAGCTAGGACAAGTTTTTGCATTGAGGGGTGCTCTTCATGTTTAGGTGAAAGCCTAATGCCAATGCTGCAGAGCAGAAACTGGGACAGAAGCCTCTCCAGCACCAGCTCCATGTGTGAGGACTGTCCCCTCACTGTGTGTTCTGCAACACAAACATAAACCTGTGTATACCTATGAATAAGCAATGGAAAACAAACTGAGTCTTCCCACACCCCCTGCACTCTCCTGCATTCACTTCTCCTGGGGAATTGGATGGGAAAACAAACCACACGAAGCAGACACTAGTTGAACTGCTCAGGGCACTACCAGAAGGTGTTCAGATAGTGAGGTGTTAGGAACACACACAGGCAATTGGACAATGAAAGGCACTGGCAAAATAATGAATTCTGCCAGCATTCAGAACCTGCTGGGTAAATGACTCACTGGAAGCAGCCTGCCTTGCCCAAAGCCTCTGGGGAGATGAGATGGGAGCTCGCAGCTGGTTGTTACGTGCCCAGCTCCAGCCAGAAGGCCAATGTGCAGCTGCGTGGCCTCCCCCTGCTTCAACCCCACAGGAAGTTCTGAGCAAGAGCAAAAGCTCAGGGGGAAAGAGGAGGAGGACAGCGAAGACCCGCAGGATAAACACCCTCTCTTCCTTTCTCTCCAGGGAGCGCACCACCCTCCACGTTTCCACTCATGCTGGTGGGAAGCGTGTTTTCCAGCCATGTCCAGAGCAGCGCCTCGAGCACAGGCCCATCAGATGAGTGCTGTGAGGTGGCCATGGGAGCAAGCATAAGAAGAGGCATCCCTGTGGTCACTGCTTCCTCCTCAGCTGCCTTCCACTGCCTCTGCTGCCACAGGGGTGAGCCCAGCCCATGGCACGGCGCTCTGTGCCGACAGCAGCTGCCCCCTACAAGAGGAGGCTCCACTGCTAAGGTCGCACAACAACCCCTGTTCATCCGCAGCCTGCCAAACTGTAATGGCTCATGAAAAAATTGCCTGTGCCCACAGCCTGCTTTGGGCTCAAATTTATTGTTGATAACATTAACAAAAGCAGTGACACCGCATTTTCAGCAGATGCCAGGAAAATGCTGCCTGTGTTGGAAGAACATGAGGCTGTTGTGTCACACGCTTGAAAATCAACAGTAACTAAGTTCTCTGTGATAAAATCTGCTGCTATCACAAAATCCAACCTAGCTTAGATTTAAGTTAAGTGTATCGTTTCTTGCTGCTTTCACACAGAGGTGGCTTGAGAGAGGTGCCTCCATTTTGGTCCTTCCACGAGTGACGAGCATATGCGTGAATCATGATAGGCTTCTGCAGCCTCAGAGGCCGCGGTGTCCCCATGAGGTGGGCATGCAGGGGAAGCCACCAGTTAACTCCTGCTGCAGGGAGTAATGCTGGGTGCCAGCTGGCAGATTCTGACCATAACTCTCACAGCACACCTCTGCTAGGAAAGCTCAAATCCTTGCTGCAGGAGGCTAGCAAATAGAAGCCTCCAAAATTTATATATGGCAAATAACTGGAAAACTAAAATTCATTGCTAGGGGTGAGTGGGAACAGGCTGCCTGCTGAGATACAGCCAAGTCAGTCCCTTGGTCACACTGCCATTTAAAACCAGTCTGCCAAAGCCATTGTACATGGCACTGGAAGAGAACTCTCCAACAATACCCACTCTTCGTACCCACCATACTCAATCATACCCTCTTGTCCTACCAACCATACTCAGCCATATCCACTCTATAGCAACCATTCTCAACCATGCCCACCCTGTCACTTCAGTGTTTCTAGTGGCTGGTGTGGAGGTGTGGGACTCTCCGTGTTGGAGTTGGCCCCTGGGATTTTTCATGAAAGAGCGCTGTGTTCTCAGACTTACTGGCATGAGGATGGTCACACGGAATAGGACATGATTCCTATTGCTCTTCTCTCCATCTCTCCCAAACTACCCATCTTTACTAGGAACGTGACTGGAGGAAATCAAGCAGCCCCGAGCCCCAGAACAACAAGGGACAAAGAGCCGCCATCCTAACCACACAGGGACAGAGTAGGGAAGGTCACGGGTACTGCCAATGTCTTGAGATACTTTCAATTTAGAAATATTCAGAAAAATAAAGTGCAGTCATCAAGGTGGTTATTGGCAAGAAAGCTTGAATCATCTCTCCTATGCTTACCAAAGATTGCTGTGCAATGCATTAAATGACCATGCTTATTCCCCCAGCCCGCTTTTCTCCAACAAAAGAAATTCTATGTTAAAAACCACGAACAAAGATCACAACCTCCCTGTGCAAGCCCCTGAACAGGTCCTCTGCCATTGCAGAGAAGGGAAGGTATCGAGTCGGAGCCCATAGCAGCGGTGAACCTATGACAGTCACATTCTCTGTGTGCTTAATATACCGACATTTACTAAGGTCCCTTCTCCAGCTCCCAGAAGCCTTCTTCATGCCTCGCTGACTTGCATCAGACAGTGTGAGCTTCACCAGGAACAGCTGCGCTAAGTTTGACAGAGCTGGTTTGGCAAATGTCCTTTCCCTTTGCCTGCTAACAACATCCCCCCCCCTCCGTGAATGCAGCATGCTCCATTTCAGTCCTTTTCCATCCCCATCACTAATGAAGCTGATGGAAAGCAAGGAGTAATTGTGTTTGCAGGTGACAGGGTTGGAAGTGCATTGCTGGGAAACACGTACTTGGCAAGAAGTCCCAGTTCGGAGGTGAGGGAGGGCAGCCAATTGCGAAATCCCTGGCAAAAATGTTTGTGTCAAAGCAATGCTGCGCTGCTCAGCCCAGCTGCCGCAGAAAATACAGGAGGAAGGTGCTTGGAGGAAAGCAGTGCAGTCAACAAGAGCTGCACAGCACTGGGGAACCTGCAGGGCACAGCAAAACCCCTGTGACAGCTTTGTGACAGCCAAAGCATTCCCAGATTTGCCTAGGGCCGCTGGGATCACCCTGCAGAAGGTGCGTGTCTTGTCAAGTGGGGGAGACCACGGCCTGTCTAGAAATCGGTGGGGTGGGCATGGCAAGTTGCAGTGCCTGGAGAAAAACACAGTTACCCACAAAACCCATCTTGGTGAAATTTGTTCAGGGCCCAGACCACATCAAGGAGGACTTAGCAGTTGCTCCAGCCTGGGCTGCTCCTCCACGTGGACACCGCCTTGTGCTCCCCAGCCTCTAGCAGCACATGGATGGGCTGGCACTGCCTGCAGCCACAGTGCCACTTGGGCAGGTGTACCCACATGGGATGTGCAGTGTTGGGCAGGTGTCCCGTGTGGGCTATGAGCTCCTGGGCATGCAGTGCCAAGCAGCGTGGTTGAAGGGAAGAGGGACAGGAGCCTCTAAAGGTCCTCCCTGGTCATCGAGGCATGGTGTGGTTGTGGTTTCCCCAGTGCTACCCAGCTCTGTTTTCCTAGGTGTTCCTCCCTGCTACTTCCCTCTTTGCATTTGAGTTAATGCTTGGTATTTCATCCACGAACAGGCAGCGGGGACCAAGGCTAAATTATTTCTGCAGGCAACTTTCTCCTCACCTGCATGCCAGTTAGTTATCTGCGTCATGTCACAAGTTTGGCCGGAGTAAGGGCAGGGACGTTGTGACCTCTTCAAGGCAGGGATATTGTTTTGTGCTTGCTGAGAAGTGCCACGCACATTTATGGTACCATAGAAATAATAAATAATAAGACTAAGTCATCAAAGAAGTGCACCTCAGGGAGGAGTCAAATCATGGACTGCAGCGAGAAGCTTTCACTTTGGGCATAACTATTACACACGAGCTGGTTGTTGCAGAACGATTTCCTTCAAGGGTGTATAGCCTGAACCTTATTAAAATGGATGTTCTGGTGGTGACTTATGAATTTAGAAACCAAGAGCTGCACTCTGCTTCCAGCTGCACAGGATGGAAACCTGGGGTTGCTCTGCTGGCCTCATTCACACGTGGAGGCTGTGATTCCAAGAGCCAGAGCTACCCAAGTCCCTGCTGCCAGAGCACGAAGGACTCCGCATCCAGCTGCCAGACACCATATTGTCCTGAATCCTGCCCAAATCAGCTGAGATTTGCAAGGATATGGAGGATGGGTAGGCACCGAGTCAAAAATCAACTTGGTTATTGGGACAGAGAGCGTAAAACGCGATGGCACAAGGTCCCTTTGTCTCAGGTTTAGCTTTCACTCACATTGGACAAGAGCACAGAGAAGAGAGCCCACCGAGCAGACATCCCGAGCATAAAGCATTTGATCACGAGGCCTGGCTGCTAAACCTGACCTTAGCAAAAGAGCAATATTTTATTAATTGAGGTCTTCCAAATTAAACAAAAAGCAAAGTCTAACTTTGCAGCAAAGGAGACCTTTGCACCTTCAGGCTGCTCTTGTGAGCCTGCTGGGTGAGGAGCAGCAATTAAAAGCACTTTGAGCAGACAAATGGTGAGTTAAGCAGCTGCGGGGAGCTGGGGAGGGTGTAGTTGTGAAAAAAACAGGGGGCAAAGCGAGGGGCTCTGCTCACCGGGCTGCTTCCACCCACAGACCTCAGGAGAGCAGAGCTATGGGGGCTGCACCTTGCTGGAGGAGACGGGCTCCTCTCCTGAGCCCCGGCATCCTCTGGAGGCAGCAGCTCATAGCAGCCCTGGAGATGAGCCTGCAAGCTGCCTTGTAGGGCAGGGAAAGCCCAGCACGCAGTGTCCAGAGGCTGCTAGGTGCTAATTGTAATTACAATTTTAACACGGTTGTTAAAATGTTTCCTCCCTCCCTGAGGAACCCAGCTCTCTGTGGGCATCAGGGCTGGCAGCTCAGAAGGCCTTTGGGTGCTGAGGGCCCATCATTTCTGAGGGTTTTTGGGGAGACGGTGGGAGCTAGGTGCCTAAACGCACCAGGAACCCAGCCTAGTTGGTAAATCCCTCCCTTGGTGCTCGCATTTTCAGGATGCCCTCAGGACAGAACCGGCTCAGGCACTGAGGAAGCACTGGGAGCACTGGCCACACTACTGGGGAGGCAGAATCCAGCATTTCGAGAGTGCAAATTATCAAAGAGGCTTCTTTCCCCAGAGCAATAATGACACGAGAGGGGCTGAGAAGTCAGACAAGACCTGGTGCGGGGCCCAGGGGTGCCAAGCACCTGGACCCCCATCCTCCTGACCCGCACCCTGAGCCTAAAACATTGCTGTTGTCCTAAAACACTAGCACATCGCCGTGATGCTGACTGGCACGGACAATCCGCATGCTTTGAGGAAAAAAAAAAATACAAATTCTAATCCTCTCCCCTCCTTTTCTTATTAGCGGTGTGCAGGCTGCCTTTCCCTAATCCCAGAGCCGTGGCAGTGCTGGAGGGACCCGCACACGCGGTGCCTGCTGCGGCTCAGCACCAAAGCCCTGTGCAGGCAGCGATAAGTGGATTCCCCCTCATCGCATTAAAAGAAGTCAAAAAAAAAAAAAATGAAAGAAAAAAATGAAGTAAAGGGGAAAAGCAAAACACGGCGCAGCCACCGAGTGAAAAACATTTCATTCTTCTCGGCAGCTGGAAGCAAGGCAGATAAGTGAGCGCTGGCTCCCCTCCAGCGTCGGATTTTCCCCCCCGTGAGGCCGGGGCTGGGAGCGGTTCTCAGCCGAACCCGCGGCCATGGCAGCCCCGGCCAGGAGGAAGGATCCGTGCTAGAGGAGATGGATGGCAGCGAGCTCCTGGGGGGAGCTCAGCTGTGTCGCGGGCTGTCTGGGGCACTGGAGGGCAAGGTATTTACCTTCCCACAAACCTGGGATGATTTACCTACCCTTTCGCTGGTGTTGCTGTTCACAAATGGGTGTCCGGGCGGTGACAAGAATCCTGGCCAAATGCACAGAAGGGTTGACGAGATTTTACATTTTGTGCTGGCTGGGGGGCAGAGGGGAGAGCTGCAGCCCAAGGGCTGGGTTTGCTTAAAAGCTGCCCCCAAAAGCTTGGATCTTTTAGCATCAGGAGAGGAGCCCAGAGCTAAAGCTGTGTTTTTCCAAAGCCAGCAGGAGCCCTCGCGGCAGCCCAACCCCGGGGTGCCCCGAGATGCATGCACCTCCGCCAAGCACTGTGGTGCCACGGGCACTGCCTTCAGCCCCACTAAAGGTTTCCTGCCCTAAACCCCCGGTGCTCAGGGTCCGAGAAGCCTGCCCGAGCACGGACACCAGACGCAGCCCAGCAGAAGCACGGATGGCAAAATCCAAAGCCTACACAAGCCTCATGGTAAACCAGCCTATTAAACACCCTGCTGAAGCAGGGAGGCCATGAAAAAGCAAGGAACCAGCATCCACAAAGCCGACAAAGCCTGGCGGCTGGCTCGCTTTCTCCCCCACCCCGTTCCTTGTTTTCCCATAGCCTCCCCTCCATCCAGCAACGAACTGCTCCTGCAGCAACTTAGCTGCCCGCTGCTATTATTTCTGGCCCTTTCACAGTGGTTTGCAGCATTATTCCTCGTATCACTTTGTTGGGCTTGCAATTAGAAACAATCCGGCCCTATAATGGCCACCATCATCCCTGGAGGGGGTCCCAGCAGCTTTTTCCGTCCCCCTCAGCGCCAGCCCAGGGACAGGCAGGCAGGGATGCTCTCGCTGCTCAGCCTGCCAGAGATCAGGGCACAGTGCAGGGGCTGGAGGCAAAACCAAAGGAAAACGATTGCTGCTCATGGGAGAGGTGACCGGCAGGGGACTGATTTAAAGAGGGGAAAGGATGGAGAGGGAGAAGGAAGACCTTTTTATTCCTTTCACTAAGTTTTGCAGCTGCTTGACAAAGCCAGGCTCCAAAAACATCAAGGCTATCAGCCCAGAGCAGCTGTTTTCCCTTCTCTCAGCCCATATTTAATGTGTTACTTGCTGCCCAACCACGCCAGGCAACTGCAGCTCTTCCCCTTCACTTGCTGCTCCTGGGTGAAGGCAATGCAGCAACACCGCTGCCAGCACTGCCTCTGGAGGGGCCTTCGCATGGAGAGGACAAACCCATGGCCCTTTGCCTGGCTTGGTAGGGACCGGCTCCTGCCGAAACCCCAGTTTGGGGAGGAAGATGCTGGGGCTGCAGGAAGAGCAGCGAAGTTCCCTAGGACTGGCCAGCCAGACGGTACCCGGAGGAGGATTGGGAGAACATTTCCTGGAAGGAAAGCGGTTGCTTGGGCTTATCTGTGCCGGGGTGCTGCTGTAAATGTCTATGCAAGCAAATGTTCTTGGCAACCTCAAGGATATCCAGGACCAGAGATAGCCTCCTGAGCCTGCAGCCTCATAAAGCTGTAGTTAACATTAAGCATATGCTGAAACCCCAGCCGGCTTCAGGAAGAGCAGCACATGCTTTAAATTAGCCATGTGGTTAAGCACCAAGCCGAGGGAAAACCCAGCCTGAACCCCTGCGCTGGGGAACAGGAGACCCAAGGAGCAATTGTGCCCCTTCCCCTGGCCCTGTCAGCCCCGGGTTCAGGAGGAGGCTCCACGGCTGCATGCAGGACGGCCGAAAAAAAACAAACAAAAAAAACTTTCTGGCCTCAGTCAGAGAATGTGGTTTTGAAAGAGAAACTCTTGATTTTGATGATCCCTGACCCGCGCTGCTTCACCAGCCGAAGCACGGGAAGCTGCAACCTCCCCTCCCAGCCTCACCCGCCGGGCCCTCCTGCCTCCCGCACCCGAGTGCGTGCTGGGCGAGAGGCAGGAGGAGGAGGAAGAGGAAGGCTCCTGACCCTAGAGGTGGGATGTGGGGCACTGACATGGCTTCCTCCCCATACAAGCCCTGTCTCCAAATTAAACACACCAGCTGGAGCCTCCTCATGGCTTCCCTAGGCAGCAGGTTCCCCGAGGTGCTTTTCCACCTCTTGTTTTATGTGAAAGCTTTTGCAAGACTTATGACCCAGTGCAGAGCCAAAGCCTGTCATTCCAGGGGAGGCGATGTTTCGGGGGGAGGATGATGCACAGGAGAGAAGTCAATGCTGGCTGCATCCTGCCTGTTGGCACGGCAATGCTCCATGGCAAGGTGAGGACCACCTCAGGATGCCCCCATAACGGGGTGTCGGGGTCTCCTTAACATTGCCCCTTGGGAGCCATCCCTAAAGCAGGTCGCTGCCTGGCGTGGCAGGTAGAAGCTCTCGCCTTTCTTCCCCTCTTTCCCCCACCGGCGGCTCAGCAATCGGGAGATAAAGTTAATATCATGCAGGAGCAGCCGCAGGGAGGGAGGCTGTCTTGAGCCATTCCCCCTGACTTTGCCAGCACGATAACGCTGTCCTCCATCAGCGCGGGGATTAGCAGCACCGCTCAGTGCCAGGATTAATGCTTTTCCTTCTCAAGGTCACACGTGGAGCTCAGGGGCTAGGGTCGGTGTGCATCGGGGTCCTCAGCCAGGGACACGAGACTGGAGCTCCTGCAGCACACAGGGGCAGCTCTGGGCATATCTTCAGTGCCATTCTGCCTCTGCTTTCTCTTGGGCAGCTCCTCCCAAAGCCATTGGGAGCACTGGGGGCAAACTGGGGGGCTGGGGCATGAGGAGCATTTCATGGGGAAAGGGAAGAGTTGGGGCAAACAATCTCCTCCTACGTTTTTAGTTAGCCAGCTGAATCTGAGCAAAGCTCTTCAGGGGCTGTGTGTGGTTCCGTTTTCCAGCTTGCCTTTAAAAAATAGCTTGGTTTTCTCCACGCAGCCATGTGAAGTGGCAGGAAGTTGTCGCTTTCTAATTGTTTGTTTAACAGAAGAACTGCTGCTGCAGCGAAAACATTTACTGCAGCTACTTCTGTTTGGTTGCAAGAGACAAGTGCTTTTGACAGAGAGAAAAAAACAACTAGGAATGGCAAAAACAAGGCGTGCAAGCAAGGGAAGCTTTCCTGCTGGAGCCACAAAATCACACCGGGCACCAAGATGCTGCTGCAGGAACTTCCCATGGCTCAGAACCACGTCACACAACCCTGCCCCATCCTGTGCTTAGCTGTATGGAGAAAATCTAATCCATCAGAGGTGAGATTTAAGCAGGACCACCAGCACTCAACAGAGAAGCAGGGATGAGTGATGAAAAGGCTGGTGGCGTTTAGGAAGCGAACACAGGCTTTGGTGAGCACACACCGACTGTTCACAAAGGGACTTTCGCATTGGGTTAAAGGCAGGCTGATAGCAGGCACGTTCCCTCTCCTCAAGTGTTAAAAGGAAAATAATTTAACCTGATTTATTAACCAGTAATTCTATTTTACCATCACCGCGCTGAAGGATAAATGGAGCCTTGTTCCCCATTCCTGGAGGACAGAATTCAGAGAGACACAAACAAACACATCTCTCCCTCACCCTCTGTAATGCTGTTATGGGATGGATGCGCGGACAAAGCAGAGGACGAAGGAACACTTGTAGAGACGGCGCCTGCTGCTAACGAAGCCTCCTCTCCTCCTCTCCCATCCCCTCCTTCCCCTTGGAGGGCTGAGCAAAAGGGAGGCTGGAGCTGTGAGGATGCTAACCTTGAACAATGAGGGTTAAACCTGGAAAACCTGACCTCCGTTTAGAGGTCTGAGGGATTTTTGCTGCTTTTTTCCCCCCCAAATATATACATGTATATATATTTAACCATAAAGCCTTTTGCATTTGGTTATAGCAATTCAAGGACTTTTTCTTGACTGAAGAGGATGAGAAAGAACACAAGCTGGCTTCGTAGGCTGCCTGGGGGATTCATACTCAAAGCGCCCTTCCTACCTGTGCTACCCCCACAATTCCCACTGTGTGCATGCCTCGGTCCTGCACTGCCTTTAACACAGTCGCATGTGGCGTGTCCTACTAATGCTCTCCCTGCTACGAGGGACACCGGGTGACTTTCTCCTGCATCACCCCAGCAACTCCTGGATCCCAAGGGCCATTTCTGCACACAGCTCCGAGTGAATTACACTGACCTTGGCTAACGAAGGGCTGGTTTCTTCCTTCTCCTGCTGCCCACCAGGATGCAAACATCCCCAAGGACCTTGAGCAGAGTGCAGGGACCAGGAGAATCCTGAGCATGTCCAAGAATCACCATACGGCTGGCCAGGTCAGTGACCACCTCCAGCTTACATCCCTCCATCTCCCTCATCTGAGGCTTGATGAAGACAAGCACACACGGCTTGATGAAGACAAGCACACACAACTGCCTCCTTTAAGAGGAAGGGGCAGATGCAGCTCTAATGCCTTCATTGGCCTCAGCTGTGTCTTCTCCCTCCTCCAAGGGTGCCCCTGCACCTGTGCTTTTGGTAACGAGGTTGAGTTGGGCTACCACACAGCAATAATGTCAGACAGGAGGAGGGAGAAGGAGGCAAAGTCTCCATGCTGGGAGAGGTTGGCTCCCCAGCAAGGAAAGGTTCAGTCTCTTCTAAACCAGATACACTTATTTTATACAACAGCCATGGCACAAAGCAAAGCAGCAAACCCTGGAGCAGGAATTACAGAGCAGGACCTCTCCCAGCACCCGGCTTGCAGCCTGCTCATCCTTCTCCTCACCGCCTTCCCCACAGCAAGCAGCATACCTGCGGCCCAGCCTGCATGCTAAGGCGCTCACTAGCACTGAGAGCCTTTCCAGGCTCTGTGTGCAAGAGCAGAAGTCCCCCTCTGTACATTCGTGCAAATACAAAATATTTGCACGGACACGGTCGGACTGAATCCTGAGCTGGAGCCGGCGACCATCCGCGATTCCTTTATTTGCTCTGCTCAGCTGAGTGTAACCAGGGCTGGCTGAGCACAACACGGGGAATTTACAACTTCTTTGGCTCCTGACTTTCTCCCGCAAAGTGTGTTATTTGTGCAGGGTGACTGATGTGCGACTGGTGCGTCTAACAGTGGTAACAGTAATAATAATGACGATTACAATGTTTTTGGTTTTACGAAATTCAGTCCATCCGAACATTCCCATCCACTCAACATATCTTTTGCTATATAGGAATCATGTCTACTGCTACAGAGATAACTGTTAGAGATATGGAAGACAGGTGTACAGCTAAAGGAAAGGCCCAATTTTCAGGCAGAAACATGGTATTTTTCAATAATGACACCTGGGGCGGGGAGGGAAACAGCTGAAAGAGCTTTCTACAGATCTCCATGTTCCCTTTCCTCCAGGGGGACACAACCCATTTAGTCTCCATTTTACAGAAATGGAAATGACTACACTGTGTTCCTTACTAATGTCCATCAGAAGGTCTTCCAGACTTAATTTTGAGTACCACGTTGCCTGGGGAGCAATGCCTCTTTCATCTCCAGTATCTTTGAGAACGTGTGTCATTCCAGCGAGACGTCAGGCCTTTGTGGAGAAAGGTGATCCTGCCTTAGCTTTGTTCGCCGGGAAGCTAAAACATGAATAAATTAATCAAGTCCTTTCAAAAATCAAAATTTCTCTAAATGTCAATTGCTCCGACAGCCCTCCGAAGGCAGCCTGCTGGAAGGAAACGTGGTGACGTGGAGCCCGGTGACTGCACCAGGTCCCAGCTTTGCGGTGCCCGTCTCCTCCCCTCCGACTCGAGGGGCAGCTGCAATGATCTGCTCAAACAAGACGGGATTTTGAAGCGTTTTGCAAAGTTCAATCTTAAAGGTGGGACATGCTGCTGTGGGTTTGTCAGTCACATCCTCTTCAGGGGGAGCTCCAGACCCAACGAGGAGGTGTATGAGAAAGATGGAGTGATCTGGTCCAAACTTTCTGTGCTGTTCTTCCTCGAAGGCCCTTGAAGGCTCAGGACTCTAGAAGACACTTCGCACCTTAGGACAGCCCGTACCGTGCCACTGATGAGCATTTCCCTGGAGTGCCCCTGTCCTTGCTGCTAGCACAAGCTACACGTGTGAGCTCACACTGAATCCTGGAGCTTCTTTGCAGGATTTCTGGTGGCAGAAGACAGCGCAGCTCCTGGAATCACGCAACCAGAAGACCAGCAATGTCTCCATCTAACAGTGCTGAACCATGGCATCAGATCAAACGGGGAATCCACAGACCCCACGTGTGACTGCGGGAGATGCAAGCTGACTTGGAAAGGAAAAGACCTGCACTGTGCTAGAAGACACTTGCCCACTCTGGCTGCAGCTGCCCGGGGTAGCTTGCTGCAGGCCACCAGCAGTGCCAGCCCCCGACATCCCTAGGCATCCCATCCCTCCTGCGAGGTGTCCATGTGCCTGTCAGCTCCGCAGGGCGCACAGAGGTGAAGGAGCTCTGCTCAGCGAGAAGCTGGACCATGAGAGGAACAGCAGCCTCAGAGAAAAGCAATGGACCCGCTTCTCTTTGTGGAAATTTGGAGAATGACTAAGAGTAATGGCTGCTATCAGCCAGGAAATGCAAGCAGGTGGACTAATGACTTGTACCGGCAAAGCCCAGCACTTATTATTTATGGACCAAACACAACGCTGGCATTTGCTCCCGCTCAAGGGTCAGAGCTGCTTTGTCATGTCCAGCATCCAAACCAGCGCCACTAACTGTGTTTTCGAGTAAACTGAAAAGTGACCTTGGTTACTGCTGCGTGGCAGGAACATATTTCTGGTTGCTGCGGCTGCCTGGTATGGTTTCTTGCCTAACATATTCATTAGAGACTAACTGCTACTTACAGCGCTGCTTGGGACCCGCCTGCCTTCTCGTTACCTCATTAGACAGGCATGAATAGCCCACTGGGGGCTGTCCCTTTTTGGGGGAGCGCTGATGTTCACATTGCTGCTGCACCTCCTCCAGGAGGGAGCAACATCTGCAGTGCCTCCATCCTGTGCGGCGATTAAGGCACAGGCAGAGAGATGTGCAGGGTTTGTATCCCACCGGGATGCCCACTGCCTTGTCAGCCCCCCTATGACCCCCCAAGGCTCCGTGCCGCGGGCAGCTCCATGCTCATCTCCAGCCCGTCCACGTCGGCCAGCAGCATCTCCGGCAGGTCCTTTAGGAACGATACCCTCCACATCCCCTCGGTTCTGCCTGAGCCTGCCTGTTTTTTTTTTTTTTTTTTTTTTTTTTTTCCTTTTTAAGCAGTGCGTGTGAAAATATGCATTATATGGCAAGGTGGAATATACATGGGAAGATGCTGGAGCAAAATGCAAGGCAATGTTCCTGTATCGATTTGAATGCTCCGAGTCACACGATGATTCCTACAAATTCATGTGACCAAGAGAATCTGTATTTCAAAACACATATTAGAAAAAATCTAATTGAAGTGGAGAGACCAAGATAAATTTGTGTTATCAGGTGCAGTTACCAAAGCAGTAAATCATTGTCACAGCATAAGCTCTTATCCATATTTCCGTATTAACACCAAACTTGCACTCTGTGCTGGTGCTGCTACACGTACAAGGCAGCAGCGCATCCCGGCACTGCGTGCTGTAGCTGGGTCCTGCCATCAGGTACCCGGGTACAACAGCACTGCGGTCCTCATCCCACCGTCACCGACACTGGGAGCTGCCCCAGCGCCTGCTGGAGGGATTGGCATGAGCTTTGGAGGTGGCAGGGACCAAGAAACCTTCAGGATGTCCTCTGCTCAAGTTGCCGAGCAAGCCCAACGGCAAGGCACGGCTGTACAACATGAGCACAGTCAGTGCGATCGGTGGGCTCCAGGAGAAGCCGAGGGCACGCGTCCGACTCCCTTACCACCCCTCCGGCCCTGGGAATGGGCTTCTGCAGCCTCTGAATCCTCCAGGCCTCCGTCCTGGGAAACGGAACCCCCCTCCAGCAGGCCCTGTCACCTCATGGCTGCTCTGTGGCACCTCCCAGTGGGGTGTAACTGGCTGTGCCCCCTCCCAAAGCACTTGTGCAGCACTTGGGGAGCTCTGGAGGGCAATTCAAGCTCCTGACATAACCTGGGCACACCAGGACTGATCCCTTGCAAGCTCTCCCCACCCTAAACGAAGGCTAAATGAAGTTTTCTGCTACCAAGCATGCTTTGGCTTGGTCTGAGTACAGGCATATGTTACACATAACAGTAAATGAAGCCAACATTTGGTACCACTTGAGGTTATGGCTTGGCCATGACTGCGCATCTCTACAGGCAAGAAATAAAACCTTTCAGGAGAAGACACATTGGGAACGTGTGGTAAACACTCTCGTTTTAGACTTCCAAGACTCACAAGAAATGCTGGTTTTGTTACCTCCTTGACCACTGCTCACCAGTAAAGTGAGGCTGAGCCAAGACCTCCCTGCAAGTTGCCAATGAGATATACACTGAAGGGGCTGAAGGTGGTCTGGTTTTAGGTCTAGGTCCAGTTTTAGGTCAAGGTCCAATTTTAGTCTAGTTTTCTAGGTCTAGTTTTAGGTCTCGGCCTAGTTTTTGGTCTGGGACTACTGAAGGTGGTCTTGTTTTTGCTTCTCGCTTGTGCGCTTTGTTTTGGAAGAAGATGAGAACCCAGAGGTCTCACCGAAGCCAACAGAGTAAAAGGAAGAAGTTAACAGGGGGGAAATTATCAGCTTTACATTCAGAGCCTGAAACCCTTTTGTTGAAAGGAGATGCTTTTCCAGTAAAACCTGTCGGTTCCGCCCGCTCTCTCTGTGCTACCAGGTCAGCACTTTTCTCGCATAATGTCCCCGCAATTTGCTGCTCTCCTGATGGCTCTTGGCAGAAGGGGCTGCCGCTGCATTAGAGCACGCTTCCCATGCACGGCTGGTCCCCGCCGAACAGTGGCTAGGAATAGGGAAGAAGCAGGCATAAAAGCCATCATCAAAAATGACAATGTCTCATAGGCATTGCAGAACGGCACACAAGTTCTTTACCCACGGATGTGAGCAGGACGGTTGGAGACTGGTGTAGTGGGTTTATGTGGCAAGGTTTTGGTAGCAGGGGGCCATAGGGGTGGCTTCTGTGAGAAGGATCTAGAAGCTGCCCCATGTTTGGTAAGGGCCCCACTGCTGACCAGAGCTGAGCCAACAAGTGATGTTTTCTGTGCCTGTAAGAGCATATTTAAGACGGAAAACAATGCTGTGCCACACAGCAGCTGGGAGGGTGAGAGGAGTGAAGAACAGCCTTGCAGGCACCAAGGTCAGTGAAGAAGGAGGGGGAGAGGTGCTCCAGGCGTTGAAGTCCCCTGCGGCCTGTGGTGAGGCCCTTGATGAAGCAGGATGTCCCCCTGCAGCCCATGGAGTACCACGGTGGAGCAGGGTTCCACGCTGCAGCCTGTGGAGGAGACCACGGTGGAGCAGGTGGACCTGCCCCGACAGGCTGCGGCCTGTGGAGGACCCCTGCTGGAGCAGATTCTGGGCCGGACCTGTAGGCCGTGGAGAGGAGACCACGCAGGAGCAGGTGACCCGGCAGGAGCTGCTGCCTGTGGGGGACCCAGGTTGAAGCAGTTTGCTCCCGAGGGATGGACCCCGTGGTACGGACCCATATCTGGGGCAGTTCTTGAAGAGCTGCTGCCTATGGGAAGCCCACGCCAGATCAGTTTGGGAAGGACGGCATCCCGTGAGAGGAAGCCCACAGCACAGGGGACTAGAGTTACCGAGAAGGAGCGGCAGAGAAGAAGCGCTAGAGACTGGCCATAAAACCACCACACCTGGCACGAGCTGAATGTGACTTTTAGCACCGCAAGAGGGCCGTGCAGCCGGGGTGCTGGCAGGAGTCCTCTGCAGATCCCACAGAGCCCTTTTAAGCGCAGCCGCGGAGGCAGGGGACAGGATGCACTGAGAACGTCTTTTCTATTTTCTGGCGGACAGCAGAGCCCTGTCGTGACGTGCTGAAACTTCTCGCAACAGAACAACCACATGCTAGGGGCTTATTTATTTTTGATGGTCTGGACTGGGTCCAGAAGCTCCATCTGCTTACCTACCCCTCCCCAGGCTGCGTCCAACCCACCCGTTGCCCCCTTCCCTTCCCTTGGACTCTCTTAACATTTATTCCCCTATTTCCTGCCTGAGCAGAAAAAGCAAAAGAGAAACTTGCTGATTGATTTCAGACTCGGAAAGTCCCTGTCATCTTGTTTGATGACTTCATTGCAAAAATGAAATAGGCAAGGGAGAAGCAATGTTTTCAAAACAATTTGGAGCAAGAGGAGGAAGGTAGTAGGAGGGGAGCCATGGGAAGTTGATGGCCTTTATTCTTCAATTCCCATGTTGCGGCTGGCTTGCTGCAGGCTATAGAGAGAAAGCAAAATTGTTATGATTCTTATTAGCTTTTATTTTATAAAGCCTGAACTACACTCTGTCGGGGTTTCAAACTGGAGCTGCAAATCATATGCACGCCTGCCTGCCTGCCTGGCCACCTCATCTCCACATTAAGGTACCGCCTGTCTGCGGGGAAGAAAACTTCTGTCATTTGCCAGTCACAAGCAAGGTGGCTAGTTAGACGGCAGGATCCGTCTCGGTGCTGTATTTGTGCGCTGGGGAAACACGTCTTGCACGCCTCAGCAATGACTGCTGTACGTCACGCACCAGAGGGAGCGCTCCCAGCTCCCTCCCCGCAACCACAGCTGAATTTGGGGGGCAGCAGCGTGAGAGCTGCCCAGGAACCTGCACTGCTCCCGCATCCCGCAGCCATGGCACGTGGATGGGTCCTCCCCAGCCTAGCTGAGGCTTAAGGAGAGCAGGGGGCAAACAAAAGGGGCAGCTGCAGTACCCGGGAGATTTTGCTGTTTGTGTTGGCAGTCTCTGTGCTGAGCCCTTCCCAGCACCTGAGCTTCCATTCCCTGCACGCTCTCTTGCCACTAAGTTGTTTGGTGGCTGAATAACCAAAACGAGGGGGAACGTTATTTATTAATTGCCTTGTGGCACTTAGGGAGGCAGAAAATGACCCAGAGCACCGTGGGGTGAGGAGATGTATGCTCATAAGATGTTGGCCCTGATGAATTTGCAGCCTAACTAGGTGAGACAGAGATGGGTCAGGAGGGGGAACAAAGAGCAAAAACAACAAGGTGTTCAGCACTGATCCCCACGCTGGCAGCAGTGGATTTCTCGATGCAAGTGAATGGGCCACAAGAATACTGGCCAGATTTACAGCACCCGGAGATGCCTCACTGAGGTACAGGCAATTGTTTCGTCCCTGTCTGATGAGCTGTCCCCAGGAGTATGACTTCTGTAATGCAACCAGCATTTCATGCGTGGCACTGCATAAAGCACACGGCCGCAGAAAAGCACTTGGACCGGCACTTCAGCCCTCTGCCATCAGTGGGATCCCACTTAAAGTGATGCTTACCGCTGCTGCAAATCCCCTCTTCCTCCCCCTCTCGGTCATTTCATAGGCATGGAGCCCAAATTCCTGCCCTGCGCTGGCACACTGGGAAAGCAGCCCCGACCCTGAGCAAACCAGCACGGAGCTCAACGTGATGGGGAAATATCACAACGCTCCGCTTCCTTTCTTGAAAAGAGAAAAAGGGCTCGAGATGATGCACTTGTTAATAGTCATTATTACGCAGAAGATTTGAGGAAGATTATGCTAATTGGCACTGCTAGCGTGATGCTTGTTTCTCCTACTGCATCAGTCCCAGCATGTTTCCTTCTACTCCCAGACGCATTCCTGGAGACCGCCTCTACCCCCTCTCATGTTTATTTGGGAAGGATACTGGCAAAGAAGCTATATTATTTTTTTGGAGGAGAAATCTTGGATTTTGATGATAAACAAGGTCCCAAGGAAACAGTGTGGCTCAGACACGTTGTATGTGCAATAAAAGGGCAGAGTTTCTTTCAGCGAAGGAAATGCAGCAAGATTTCTCCTAACAATGCCCATTCTGTTTTCTCATGAGAGCAGCTCACGGGAGCCTGACAAAAAGGAGATGTTTCGTGGGTTGTAGGAGAAAATAAAGCAGAGAGGATCAATAGCACCACATTGCTATGCAATAGCGCCAAGAGAGGCATCGATCTGCACACTGGTGCTGATGAGCAGTACGGGAGCCCCCTCTGCACAGGAGACCACGATGGGGCCAGAAAGCCATCGGGGAGGATGAGGGTGCTGAGCCCGGCCCCAAGGAAGGCAGAGGTTGCTCGGTCCCTGCATCCCAGGCCCAGAGCTGCTGGCTGCGGTGGGGGAGCGACTTTTGGGGTGTGCGGAACCGGAGCATCACAAGCACACATCCCAGCCCTTTTGCCAGCCGGGCTGCTCAGCAGTGGCTAACCAGGCTGAACCAGGCCTGGCAGACCCACGTTAGTGAGATGGGAGCTCTGGTTACACGGCACTCACGTCAGATGCCCGGACACAGGGAATTGCATGATTAACCAAGTATGAAATGCCAAAGCCAGGCTCTGCTCCTCCCAAGCATTACGACAGACTTGCTTCATGTGCTGCGGCTGCAGCAGGACCAGCATTCACATCGCTGTGGAGTTTACCTGGCTTACTGCTGCTCCATCCACCCAGCATGCACGGAACAAAAACCGCTCCCTCGTAATCCCCCAGCTCCACGTGTGCTCAGACGTGCAGGGAGCACCAAACCAGGCTTCAGCCTCTCCATTTTTCACTTTCAACAGCTCAGAGAGGTTCAGAGCTGCTTCGGATTTAGCTCAGACTTTTTCTCGTTCGGCTCAGGATTCCCAGCTCTGAGTGCAAGCCGACAACACCAAGGCTCTTCCTCTTTATTAATTAAGTAATTACAAACCCTGCAGGAAATCACCCACGAGTCCCACGCCAGCAGCAGAGGCTGTTGCATTTGCTCCACCACAGATAGAAGCGCTGGGAACAGCACATGCTGCGTACAGAAAGCTGAGGGAAGGATTTTGCGAGCCATTTCTTCCCCGAGCGTGGGCTCTGTTTCCTTTTTCATTAGCTGCCCCCATGTACAGATGCTCAGCTCCGCGCCTGCCAGCAGCGCCCGTTCCTAGCAGCAGTACCTGCGCGCCCGAGCGCCGCTGTTCGCAGAAGGCCACGGGCAGGCGTTTACAAGCACAACACTACATGCTCATAACGGGAGAACAGATTGAGCGTCCTTGGGGGATTGCACAGCTTCAAAAAGTACAAGATGGAAACTGGTCCAGGCAGCGTGCAGACAGAAGGGATGGGCGAACGCTGCTGTGCGCTTGGGGCAGTGCCGCCCTCCCTGCGCCCGCTCCAGCTGCCAGGGCTCGGGTGCCGTCTCTGCTGGGCTTTTACTTCACACCAGATTATTTAACGCCCTCGCGGCCTTAGCAGGTAGGGTCACAGGACGCTGCCAGAGGCTTTTTATCCACCGAATTGGATTTAAGGAGATATATTCATAGTAGTAAGATAAGATCTAGCAAACTGCAGTATGAAAGAAAAAGAAGTCCCCAGGGGAATGCCATTTTTTTATTTATTTTTACTCCCCTCCTCTAAATAAAGCTTATGGAGAATAATGGAGGTCAGATGAACTGTTACATATTTGGATGATATCCTCACATGGCGCACTGGAACAACGTGGACAGTGATAACTGTATCGCAGCGACACATTTATTTGCCATAATTTAATGTCAGCTTCAGAGAGATCAGATTCTTCATGGCTCTTCACATTCTGGCAGGAGAGCGGCACCGATGAGGCAAAAGTGATGAAAAATGTGCGAGATGTCCATAAAGCCAGGCAGTCCACTCTAAGGCTCGGCCCGACGAGCTCCTGCTGAGGATTTGTGTGTGGAAGGCAGAGCTGCGGCCGCCTCCAGGATCGCTGCAGCTGCACAGAAAACAGGAGAGGGCTCCTGTGAGGGCAGGGCGAGGTTGAAAATGCTCAAAGGGGTCTTCTGCGCTCACCCTGTCCCGCTCGATCCGCACACGTCTGTATTCGGAAGATGCTCAAAGTGCCATTGACTTTCACTGAGGCTTCGCTTTCTTATTTTTATAGTTTGGCCCAGGAGCTGCAGGATACAAGGGAAGGAGGAAAGGGCTTTCTTTGGCCAGAAACTCAGCAGGCGAGGTCCTCACCTTCGACACCACCTTCCGCTGGCCTGGCAGAGATCAAAAAGCTGCAGCAAAGGCAGGAGCAGAGCTCCCGGTGGCACCAGATCTCGCTGCGGGCTGCACATGGCTCCGGACCGTCTTCCCCTGCCGTGTGCTTGGTGCTTCAGTGCTTTCAACCAGTGACTTGGAGAAAGGAGAAAAAAAAAACTGTTTTTATCAGGAACGTGTCAATTGGCATCATTGCCTAATCACCATCATTTTGTGGAACAGCGTTTTGTGGTAGGCTGCCAGATGACACCGGCAGTAAAGCTACAGGTAACGGGCTCACCCTTCCTGTTTTTACCAAGCAGAGCTAGGCATTGGAGCTAGGGGAAAAATGGGACAAAACCAGTTTTCCTAAAGCACTTTTATCTGTCTAATGCAGAACAAAGGTATCCTGGCAGTCCTTATTGCATAGCCACACAAAAAAATCTCCTAGCCACCAAAAAAGATCTCATGTTCTTGCTTGGGAAGTCACTTATAAAATGCTATCTGTGCTCAGGTCCACGCTGAGCCTCCAACAAGCCAAACCTCTTGCACAGAGACATGGAGGAAGCCCTCTTTTTTTGGTGAAAGCCCTATTTTTTGGTGAAGCAACAGAAAACATCCTTAGCTAGCATCCTGCCCCAGCAGCTCCTCGCTTGCGGTTTGGGCACCGGGCACCACAGGAGGCTGCACCCCCTGTCCGGCCCCGTGGGTGATGCAGAGATTAGGTTTGCTGGCCTTTGGGGTTCTACCTCTCGCCACACCAGCTGTGGCCCCAGCGTCCCAGGGAAGGCATGGCCCCGCTGCTGAAGGTGACAACAACCCAGCCAGATGCTTCTTCACCAGAGACTGCCAGTTCACCAACATTTCCAGCCAAACAACAGCTATGTGCAATGCCATTTCATGAGGGGGTGGGATGGGAATTTGCCAGAAATAGGCAGCTCTTACTCCGGCTTAAAACTTGCCTTTAATCTCGCATTCACTTATCAACCACGTGATGTATTTTTAGAAGCTTGCGGTACAAGAGTGCCGTCACTTTTGTTCCAGCCTGACTTAAAAGTTATCATGGACAAGAATCGGAATAGTTTGTGCCTGGTCCTGTCCCAGAAGTGGGGAACGGGAGCTTGACCGGTATTCGCAGGCAAAAATATAACAAAACCAGGCTGGTGCAAGGGATGTGAATCCAACGCAGAGATGACAGAGAGGGAGAAAGCGTGGCAGCAGCAGGAGATGCTGACAGCAGTGTTTCTGACGGGCTCTGAGTGCTGGGGATCCAGGGACCAGCTGGAAGGCATGGCCATTTGGAAGAAGCCTGCCAGAAAGCCGCAGCATTAATCCTGATTTCGGGGGGTCATATCTTCCCAGAGCCCCGCACCTCCCTGCAGCCTCACCACCCCCCAAGGGCCTCGCTCAGGGAGTTTGGCACAGGCCCTCTGGGGGCAGGTAATAAAGTCTCTTGTCTCTATCTCCCCTTCACAATGCACCTTTTATTACAGTGGAAATATAAGCCACTCCGGTTAATGCCTGGGATTAGACTGTAAAGAAAGAAAACAAAAGGGAAGCAGTTGCCTCGGTTAGGAGCGTTGCGAGCTGTGGTTGTTTCACATCCCTGCTTCTTGCCAGGTGTTTTGTTGAGTTCAAGTAAAACATCAAAGTCCATTATCCTCCACGCTTTCTCTTTTCTTCTCCCCCTTGCCCCCAGCTCCTCGATTCACCGCACAGTACAAAATTAATTTGCTTTATTCCAGCACACGCGATAGCTGCCTATCTTCCCTGGCTCCCCGTCTGCAAGGAAACAAATTTCCTCCTTAAGCACTTTCCACTTGACCTGCTCTTTTCTCCATGGAGAAAATTGAGGTCAGGGAGCTGGCGCTGCACAGTGGCAGCCGTTTTCCAAGTGCTCTGGGTGCAGCTGTGGGTGCTGCTGCCCCTCCGGTGCCAGCAGCCCTGCTCCGGGCTCCCTCCTGCTCCCAGCTCCCATGAGACTCGGGCAGGTTTCGGAAGGCGATGGCTGCATCTCCCACTTGGTCCAATTATTTTCTGAGCTGCCTCGATGCTGGTGGAGAGGTTACGTCTGGTGAGCCCAATAAATAAAAACAGAGAGAGGAGGTAGGGGGACAGCTGCTAGAGGTGCCGAGGAGTCGGGAGCAGAGTTTTTAACTCCAGCCATCCCGTTAATATGCGCACGGTACCTGACTATGCTGCTCCCTTCGTGACACCAGCTTCATCCAGTGACCCGCAACGGCCCTTGGACAGGTCCTGGGCAGCCCACCGAGATGGACCCCAGAGGCACAGCCAAGGGCTTGGCCAGCACTCGTTGTTGGCCATATATGCAAATTCACCCAGCGAAGGCTAAGATACATTAATGCCAGCTGTGTACCTCTGATGACTGTTGGTGTATGAGCTTCATCTTCGTTCTGCACTCTGTTACTCCTTGATTATAATTTATCGATGTCACGGCAGCGCCTGGAGAACCACGAGAAGATCACAGCCCTGCTGGGAGGCACTGGGCACGCACCACGGGCAGGTCCAGCCGAGGGGGAGCTTCCTTTGGAAACGGGAAAGACACAGCTGCAGCTCGGGGATGGCCAATGCTGGAGCACAGGAATCTCAGCGTAGGAGGAAAATCAGTACAGCCACGGACGCATCTGCCAGAAACAACCTGAAGACACTAGAATTATTGTTCAGTCCCCAGATGATGCTGTATATTTCACTTCACCTTACTCATACTGAAATAAACACTTGCATTTCCGAGCTATCAGGTAAGTGGATTTTTCCCCTATTCCCATCTTCAGTTACTGATTCCCAGGGAAAACTCCCTGCCTTGCTGGTACCTGGACTAAGACGGAGCGAGTAACTTATGAGAAACGATTTACTTGACAAATTCAGTCTTCTCTCTGCTCCTGGAATGTGCATGAACTAATTGCGGTTTCTTTCTGTTGAAAATTATTCAACACACTGGCTGGTGATTTTGAGCCTTTCTTTTTCACCGTGTGAGCTGATTTTGAGAAGATACCTGATGTCAATACCGGATACTTAGAACCAGACGATTGTAACTTGTTCGTATTGCCTTCTTTTCTCTCCTTTCACAGAAAAACTGATCTGTGGAGAAGCTGCAGCCAGACAAGCACTGGTGAATGTATGCCAAATAGTTCCTGTCTTAACTATAAAGAATTTGCTCAGGCCACCATACTAAAAGCCTCCCAAATCACACAGAAAGGCCATCATGCCAAAGGCTAATAAAGATCGCTAAGTGGCAATTATATTATAATTACCTATCATCTCATTTTCAAAAGCACAAGCAGTTAAAAGCCAGCGAGCGAAATGACACCAGACTTCTTACGCTTCCCATATAATGAACAAACACATTGCCCATGGCAAGCTCAGAGGAGCACATCTTTCATTATGAGAAAAGAGTCTTAACCTTGACCAACACACTGCTGCTCCGTTGGTTTGCTCGTCTTCATGTCATTTGTTCCAAACCTCAAATATTTTGTTTTCAAGCTGTCTGAAAGCTAACACAACACATTACAAAACAATGTATTCCTTATTTAATAGATGCACACAAGCTTTCTCCTATTTTCTCAGAACTTTCTTACGCAATTTAGAACAGAAATCATCTGGTATAAGTTCATGATTACATTATTAATGTTCAAAGGCGAACGTCTGAAGTTAATACATTCTGCTAATGGGTGCTATATAGCACATTAAGTCAGGTTAAGGGTGCTGCAGAATAAAGATCTGCGGTATGAGATATTCTGAGATTACGAAATTTAAGCACAATGGTTATTTTGGTCAATGTTTATTGACTGTTAATAGAATACCCATCTGAGAGCGGACTGAAGGAAGAGAAAGGGTGGGTATTTTGAAGCTGTGTTCTGTACCAAAATGAAATAACCTGCTGTTACGTTAATACCGTCTTTGTTTATTTTCCCCAAACAAGTCCTCTGGTCATCTCTAAAACCTTTGTAGAAAAATTCAAGATGTAACATACTAGCCTCTGGACAAGGCAGTAAGAATTTCTTGGGTCTTTGAACGCTGTAAGTCAAACGGAAGCTCTGAAGGTGAAGGTAGGCTGCGGGCTGATGTTGGGTATACAAAGAAGAGTATCAACTGTTTGTGCATTACGACCTTTCCCCCCCTTTCTCTCTAAATCAACAAAATTGAACATATTTTACAAAGGAGAAAGAGCTACCTCCTAGTTTCAAAAGGGATGAATAAGCTGATGTATTTCAAGGACTCGATAGGCAGCAGTATTGCCCTGAATACTTCGCATTACAGTTTCCATTTTACTTGTCACAAAAGGAGAAGATATTAGCTTAGCTCGAACTAAATGAAAAAATTAATGGGATGCTTAGAGAAACCTAATCTTCAATGCTATATTCCTTGGTGATTTACTAGGGGAAAAAAAATCACCCCTCAGAAAAAAAAAGAAAAAAAAAGAAAAAAAAAAACTATTCCAAGGCAGGGTTGAAACCCCTCTGGGTTTTCTGAACAATTGCAGCATTCTCCTCAACACCGTGTGCTATTCTCTGCCAAATTTCCCAGGGTGAGGTTTGAAGTGCAGAGCCCGACAGCCCGCAGCACTACTGCGAAGCCAAGCAATTAGTGGAGGGAGGATGGATGTGCACAAAAAAGGGATCTTCAGGTTCAGCTCTCACAGTTATTGCCAGCAAACGCCAGGCTCCCCTTCCCATCCCCTGCAGCGAGGCTCTCAGTGGTGAGTGAGAGGAGCTCCAAGGGCTGGGCTGGGTTTGGGAGCCCTTCTTAACGAAGCAAAGCCTTGACTGAGGACCGCCCCTTCCTCCGAGTGCTGCAAGATGCATGCCATGGGGTTTGTTAGCAGGATGGAGGACTAGAAAATGTGAAAAGGGAGGAGTAACCCGGACCCGTGGCCATATCTCCAGGTGACTGACATGGGCCCTTTCCAAACAACAAGATGTTCACTCTGCAGTCCATCTAGTTTTCAAGTGTATTTTTTTTTCCTATACAATATGGTCTTGCTGAGATGCACAGCAAAAGATGGCACAAGACATGAAGCTGAACAGTAATCCATTTTTCTGGACACCATTCAGTATTGTGAACAAATGGGGCTCCCAGGAGGTGTCAAGGACCTGTGTTCATAAGTAAAATACACTATGATGAGCAGGTACACGGCTCCCTGATCCGGGGGTTTGGCTGTAAGGCTGGCTCTGCCTCACCTAGCTCAGGATGCCATCAGATACCTCTGCGAGCACACGTCTCCCACCTCTGCTGATAGAAGTAACTCACATAATTAGCTCAAGATAAATGCCTAACTTCTGGTGAGATGAGATGCAGTTAGTGAAATGAACGCTGCCCTTGGTGTCTAACAAATTTCTGGCAATTTGAATACATTTTATCACTTATTTCACAAGCTTTACAGGCAGCTGAATAACAATTGGTAATTCATGTACATGAGACTTCTGTGTTTATGTTATTTCTGATTAAATTACCCTCAAGCAAGCAAATGTATTGTGGCAAGGTCTTGCCACACATCTCCCAGACACCCTGCCCTGTGTGTGGCTGTGACAAGGAGCCATTGCCCCGGGACTATCCTGCAGGCACACGTTAGGAGCTCCCACCTCTTTCAAAGGGAAGAGGAAAGCTCTGTGGTAGAGACCCACGGACCTGAGACAACTCCAGAACTGCTGGCTGGTGGATCCAACCCGAGGGTGAGCTGAGCTAGCTCACAGATCTTGGTGCTGGCTGCTCAGCCATGAGGTGCACCTAGCAGAAGCTTTGCTGGCTTCCCAGCAGTGTTTGCACAGGATCACTGGCAGCCCTCGCACACAGCTCCTGCACTTGTTCCAGCCACACATCCCTTCCAAGAGGTGGCAAAATGTGGGGCCAGGAGCCTGGATGCTGAACGCTTGGCCTGACTGCTGCCCCTGATCACAACTCCAACACGGGGCAAGCTTTAGGTAGTCCAAAAGCCCTCCAGATTTCTGACCACACAATTGCTGTGACACCCAGCCACCAGGAATACCAAATTTCAGTCTATTAAGTGCAAAAGCCGCTTATTTCTCAAAGGTCTTTGCAACAGCTGTGCGCACCCTCCACCCTAGTCAGGGCTGCAGCTGCTGGGAAATGCCTGAACCCGCTCACAGACCCTCGCTGCGATACTCACTGGCAGAGTTTGTAAGCACCTGGCTCGGTGGAGGAGAGCTCTCCCAACAGCAGGATGACCGTGCGGCTACTATCTGCTCAAGTAATATCACTTACTAGAGACGGCTTCAGCTGGATCAGCTTTGGTTTTCCTTTTGGATTTGCAAGCTGCAAAGTAAACTGGGCCCAGTTTGGTGTTGGATTTAGAGCTGATGGAGAAAATCTTCCCTGGCTACTAGAAAGGACTCTCAAAAACACTAAGAATGAAAAAAAAAAAAAAAACTTAAGGTCAAAAGCACAAGGAAAAAAGAAAAACAGCAATCTACAGCCAGCTCTTTAGACTGTGATATTCAAGAGCTCCGGATCAGCTCAGACCTACCCCAGTCACCCCGGGACCCTGGAGAATTTGGGACTCTTTTTCTGAGATGCCCTTTGAAGGATGCACTGTCTGGGAGCTAGTCCTGACAGTCCATGATTGCAGACAGAGCACTCCTGAGCAGACGAGCTAATCTGTCACAGTAGGGACATGTTTACGAGCAGCTGACAGCCAGCTCTGGGAGGTGATTGATACTGATTTGAATTGTTATGCAAATATACTTCTGCTAGTCTCTTTGCTACAAATTCTCCCAGGTTGCGATAGTGGCCAACTGCAAGGCTTTGAAGGCTAGGCTGTTCTTCTTCTCTAGGATTTATTTATTTTTTTCATAAGGAACAGGTGAGCTCGACTCTCTGTGGCCTCAAAACATTCTCAAATAGAGCAAATAGCATGACAAACCCTGAGGATGGATGTTTATCAGTGCCAAGCAACAGAAATGTGTCTTTTACTTCCTCTTTTCTTGCCTTGCACATTCCTTCGCAAGTATTTGTCACCCTCTGTTGATAGATACAATTTTCAAAGGTATCAGAGCAACTCAAAGGACCTCAGTTCCACCTTCAAAGAGGAATTGGGGTTTCTTAAAGACACGGGTTTGCTGCAAAGTGGAACATCAACAAAAAAACATTGATCAAAGCCAGATGTGAGTCCCTGAAGGCTCATCCAGGGTCAGAGCTGAGAGAAGGGCGATTTAAAGGAGGAGGGAGACGGGGATCAGCTCATGCCTGGAGATCAGCGAGCAGGCTGTGGTGGCTCGGACTGTCCGTGTAACTCAGGGGAGAATACCTGACCAGTACCAAAATGTTATCTTTTGGTGTCCTTGCCAGGCACCTGCCCACACACGGCGTGCACCTGCCCAGGATTGTTTCAGAGTAGACAAACCCATTTGCATTGGGACTTAAGAGCTCTGTTCACATTCAGGAGGAGCTTTTTAATTTAAGCCTTACTTTTGAATTAGTTCATTAAAATCTGAAGGTTTTGCTTTCTATTCTAATTCAAAAGTAAGGTTTAAATTAAAAAGCTTTGCACCATCCATGCAAACACACTCAAGCTGGCTGGTGCCCTGCAGAGATACACCAGTCACAGCACAGAACACCAGAGAAACCCCAAGCACTACCTTGACCTGGTGGTTTCATCAGACCAAGCCTGATCACGAGCTGCAGTTCTGAAGTTTTGTTGAGCATGAGGAACAAGGGCGTCAGTGTCCTTGTAGCTACGGCAAGGAGAAAGGGCTGTGAACCACGGGGCAGTTTGCCTCCTGGGCAGCTATGGCTGGGGACACCCAGAAGACTCTCCAAAGGACCCACCGTGCCTTATGTTGGCGTAGGAAGATGCTGCTCAGAAGTCTCTTCTTAAACCTTGTTATTTTCTGGTGACCCCACACCCTCCAGCTTACTCACAGGCCTTCCACAAAACATGACCTGATTGCAGCTCTCTGTTGCCCTCATTCTCAAACTCTCTCATTTCTAGCAATTTATGGTGGCCTTGACCAAACAGAACAGTGCCAGCAGCAAATCTCGCAGCTTGCTGAAAAGCAAAGCCCTTGGAGCAGAGACGCAGCGGTCTTCCCATGGCTGTGGCTGCTCAAGCCCCTACATGCCCACCTGCTGCTCCCAGGGCTTGAGCCTCCCGGGCACTTTGGGCCCACAGGACCTGCTGCTTTCACTGCTCCTTCCCTTCAGCCTCCTGGATCCCCTGCCACAATATGCGAGTTCCCTTGGGCTCAAGGTGCTGGGAAATGCCACGGCAGGCCTTCGTGCTCGGGGGGTGTTACGGAGAACCACTGGCACCCACCGCATCTGTCCTCTGCCCACAGTTGCCATTGATCTGCTGCTGCCCCTGCTCTTTAATCAGACACCTTGTAAGGGTGGAAAGGTACATTTACAGTCACTCTCTCCTCCCAGACAATCAATGGTTATTAAGTGCATCTTTCAGGTGGGTAGACAAGGAAGGAGACAGAGATTCACATTGCTCATCAACCCGAAGAAACTTCATTTTCTATTAGGCCTGATAAACAAGCTGGAAAAAAAAAAATATATCAGCCACCCGCTCAGACCTGACAGGCATAACCAAGGAGCTCCATCTGCATACACCGCGCGGTGGTGGGCCCAGAAGTGCTTATACGTACGCTGCTCGTGCTGGGGACGGGCAGCACACTGCGGCCGAGCATCTCTGGGTCTGCCCTCCCAGAAATAACACTGGGGACCCCTCCGTGGTAATGATGTGCAGCAGGCTGATGTGCTGTTGAAAGCTTTGGGAAAGGTATTCCAGGCTGAACCCCGCTGCACCTAGGAGAGAGGTCCCGGTGCTTCAGGAAACAGCCGGGGCTGCTGCACGGCCGTCCCTGGCGGGGCAAGGAGCTGAGCCCCGCTGCCAGGCTGAAGCTGACCAGAGGGAAAGCCAGTGCAGGGACAAGAACAGAGGCTACCGATCTGAGGCTGTCATGAGATAAATCACGGTGCCGAGCTCACGAGAAAACATTTCCCTTTCACATCAGTACCACAGCTCCCATGAACAAGTGCAGTTCGTCAGCGCGGCTCCTGATTCACTACCCCTATCCAGGGGAGCATGAAACAAATATGAGCATCTTCTTAATAGGAAATTTCAAACGCTCCATTACATGCCCAGTTATTCATATATTTCTCCTGTCTTTTGACTCATAAGCAAGCCTTCAGGTCTGGAAGACAATTTTCAGAAATATCCACAACGTCCCTTAATCACCGCAGTGATAAAGCATACCTCACGGTGTGGGGAGTGCCGGCTGACCACAGAGAGGTGTCACAGAAAGGCACAAATCAGCCACACCGTCTGCTTCTGGGCCGTGACACGAGGACACCGCAAACAAGCAACGTCGAGGATTTGGTGGAGGAGGAGGAGATGCTCCACGGCACGCTTGCCAAAACCAAACCTGCCCCAGTGAAGGCGCCTTGGTGAGTGCACGCCGGAGAGCAGTGTCTGCCCTGAAGGCTCCAACACAACAAGGAGAAGGAAATCCTGCTAACATTGTGAGTGCCCGGAGGGGCAGGGCAAAGGCATCAGCAGCAAGCAGCAGGAAATCAGCCACTGCCCTGCCCGAATACATGTGGGGACCTGCGACTGGCAAATCCCACCCTCGGTCTCTCCCAGCACTGTCGATACGGGCTAATTCCCAAGTGCTGGTTTTGCAATTCAGTTTTCAGTGCAGAAAAAAAGACACTAAACATTGTTAGAAAATTCATCATTTATACTAGTTTCAGTTAGGTGTAATGAAGACGCAAGACCTTTCAGTTCAATTCAATCAGGCCCATTCACAAGCCACCTTATGATCCATTAGTTCAATCCCTCCAAATTTGATTGCAGTGTGTTTTGATTCAAATCAATTGTTTTCGGCTCTTCTCCATTGATTTCCATGGGCTCGCGTTATTCTGCCGAGGCTCCAGTTACAGGTGGGGATGTGAACCAAGGCGCTGTGCCACCGTGAGCGGCGAGCAGGAGGCGTCTGCGGGGCCGTCACCCGGACAGGGCACGAGGGGCGACCCCCGATGGGTCCCAGCAGAGCACGGAGGACACCAACGTCAGCTTCGGGGTCTCCTCCAAACCACCTTCACCACCCCGTGTCTCCATGGCCACGGCTTTGGGGGCAGCTTGGAGAGTAGAGCCACATGCCGGGACACAGAAAGCCTTTTCCCTAAACAATCTGCAGTCCCAGACGTGGCCAAGGGTGAAAGGGAAGGGACACACACACACCAGGGAGCACCTCTAAGAGGTCCGAGCTGGGGACAGCCCTGCTGGGGAACCGCAGGAGGCTTTAGAAGATGGGGAGTTTGTCTCCCGGTGAACCCCACTTCTGGATGGACAAGCAGCACACGGGCTGACGGTTTATACCGGCATAGGGCCTCAGCTCCCAGGAGGAGACCTCTCAAAGAAGACGGGCTCGCTCCTCTCTTTCTGACACTTCCTAGAGTCTGATCGACAGGGCACATTTCCTTCTGCAAACCTCTCGAGCTGGCCTAACTCATGCAGAACTGACATCTATCCTAGCAGGATGAGGGAGCGTGAGGCTCCTTGAGCTTTGTCACAAAATCAGGGCAGCGAAACAAAGGCAAAGAGAGTCTCTCAGACCCGATGGTTTTGCTGTCAAAAACCCAGCATGGCATTTCTACCAGGAAGCAAATGTGAAATGTTAGCGTAGGCCTGGAAGATGCTGGATGCAAATCTCAGGCTGAAGCAGAAGATAAATTATCCTGCCACCTGTGTCAGAGAGGGAGACGTTGACATTGAAGACATTTGGGATGTCCAGGACTTTTCAGGGTAGATGCAGGTCCCCGAGCCAGCAAGCAGCACCCAGGCCAGGGTATGGCACTGTAGCTCCAGGAAGGGTAAGTCCAGCTTACACCACCAGAATGCCTCTTTGGAAGCCTTGAGTCTTGCAATCATCTCCGAAAGCGTGCTGCAAGCACTGCAGGATGTGCTCTGCTCTGCTCAGGGGTACCTGGGCTTCTGAGAGATGATTCACGGCATGTGACGGGGGGGAAAAGAACCAGGAGAGGAGGAAAACCTGACTAGCGTGTTGCTTAATGGAGTGAGAATGAATTGGACAGCACTCCCGCTAACGTGTCGGGATATTGCTTAGCAGTGTGAATGACCTTGTTGAAGCTAAAAAACGAATAAATTCACGGCTACGCATGCAAGACCATCCTGGATGCTCAACGCAAACCCTCAGCGCTACTGCTCTGCTGCTGCCGCTGATGATACGGGTGCAGTTCCCACCTGCTCCCGTCTGATTTACAGCCCCGAAGCTGCCAAGGAAGGGAGCCCCTCAAGGATGGCACCATGAAGTTTGGGCAACTGCTTCTCCTTCCAGCAGAGAGCACACACTGCGCTCCAGTGCTGCCCTTGCAAGAAAGCATCACACGCAACAGCACGGAGTTACGGGATTGCATAGGCACTAAATTAAGCCTGGGAGCATGTGCTAATGGGCCTGACTCCTAAATAGCTCATTTGGCTTCAGCTTCAGGTTCGCCCATCAATCTCACGAGTGTTTCATTACCAAAAACGGCAGCGAGGCAGCTTAAGGAGGTACCTACAAAAAATCACCGTGGTCCCTGGGAGCTTCACACGTGCCAACAGGCTGCGTCCCGTGCAGTCCCACGGCTGCGCAGACAGAATTAAAGTCAGTAATTGGTGCAGTGTGTAATTACAGCACGTAACTGCCCCCACACACTTAGAATTTCATGGTGGCTTTTTAAAAAATGTCTCTTTTAATAAGAGGAAAAGACAAACACATAAAACTGCTGAAATACAAGGTTTACTCTCATTTTTGAGCATGGATTTTTGCTCAACTCTGCAAATTTTTAAATTCTTTCTGTCAAAGAGTCAGCAACTGAACTATAAGTAAGTCTACCTGTAGCAGCATTAGAAACTAGAGGCACGGAAGAAAGCTTACAAAGGCTGTGAAAGGGGGAGGATCACCACATAAATCCAGTCATGGCAGTCGGTAAGAGGTCAAGTGAATTGAAAAATCAAGCTAAATTGGTGCGTGTGGGCTTGCTCGGGTTCTCACCCCCATGGGCTGTGCCTACTTGTGCTCCTGGCTCCGTGCTGGACATCTCCCGGGCGCAACGGTGCGAACTGAGAGCTGGCAAGGCTGCACAATGCGAGACCCCGGGGCATTGCTGGTGCTGGGCTCGATGCAGGAGGCAGACCTAGGAAGGAGCACACGCACTGCTGTTACCGCAGTTATTCCCACAACTTCGGTGTCCCAGGGGTTGAAGAACACCTTTCTGTGTAAATCAGCAACAGCAGCACCTAAGGCACAGCAGGGCAATGAAATCAGGGAGGGCAGGGGACGGCAGAGGCTTTTTCTCTTTCCCCTGATCTCCTGGTAAGTATGGAAATTTCTCCCTGTGCTGCTCTGTCTCGGAGGGAGGGAAGGGCTCCGCGCTGCAGGGCGGCACAAAATCCTCTTATCAGGGAGAGGAGGCTGCTGCCTCCCGTCCCTCACCCGGAGGAGCTCACGCTGCCTCTCCTGCAGTGCATCCAAATGCTGAGACTTTTCAGGGAACGGTTCGGCTTAAACAGCATTGATTTATGCCCCCTGTACGGTGTTCTCCAGCGCGTCCATATGCTCTGAGTGCGGTTATATACATACTCCCTAACAAGTGCTCCGACGCACTACTTAGACCTGTGTTATTTAAAAACGACTTTTCAATGACCTATAACATGCCTGCCTCTGCTTTGTGCAACACGCAGCCGGTAACAGATTTGTCAGCGAAATTGCCTTGCTATCAAAATAATAAAACCCACCTTGCAAGGTGACATTTAGGTGGAATTCAATTCACTTCTTTGTGTTTTTCTTTCTTTTTGTTTTATGTATGATATCTCTTTCCCTTTGATTCTCATTTTAAGGTCAGCAGAGCGGAGGAAGTAAGTTGTTATTAAAAGGAAAAGCTTTATTTGATTTAGAGTAGACTCCGGGCTGTTAAGGAAGATTTCTGACAGGGTGACATCAAATCGTTCACTTCTGAAGGTGCAGCCCAGATGTAGATATTTAAAGGCACGAGCCCAACGCATTTCACTCCAGATCTCCCTGCTCCGGGAGGACTCAGACCGCCGCACACCAGCCCCGAATTCCCGGGAGTGTTTTGCTGTGACTCACCACTTCTCTGCGCACAACAGCATCAAGCAACAGTTAGCAATTAATTATAGATGCACTCGAGTCCAGACATGAGCTCACACTGTTGGCTCTGCAAACAAAGCTTATTAATAAATAACGATGATGATGATGAATAAAGATGGGAATAAACAAAGGGTCTCTCTGCTTGGCAGGAAGCACCGATGGATGCTGCAGGCTCCCAGCAGACGACTTGTGCTGAACCCCCCTCGCAGCGCAGGGCTCTATCACTTCCTAACCACCCTGCAGCTCTAGCACTACATACAGGCATCAGGCAGGATTTACGTGAAAATTTCTCAGCTAGGACATGAGAGAAGACTATGATTGAGGATCTTTGCATCGACAGGCTGTAAAAGCCAGGCACCTGGGTCAGGACCTGCTACGTCGACAACCCAGAAACGTACTGACACAAAGCGAAGGCGGCAGTTCGGGTCACGAGCCCCCATATTCCACCCCAAGAAAGATGAGCAGCAGTAAATGGGCTAAAGACACTGAAAAGAGCTCCTGAGACTCCCAGAGAGATTGATTTGGGGCCGTACCACGCTACCCACCAGTAAAAAAGAACCAGAGGCTGATGCTGTTTATTCCTTTCCAGCCTGCCTCCAGCCCTCTGCCTCCAAACCCTTGTTATATTTGTCCTAACGGAAGTATCGATCTGACCAGAAATGATTGATGAGCTAAAACGCTGAGCTTAACTGACTCTTTCTTTCCTTCAAAAGAGACCTTTCAGCAAGAACCCCAATTAAGGGACATTTCTCAGAAGGACAAAACCTACGTTAACACTCATTTCGCTTTTCTTATTCATGAAGATAATCACAGAG
Organism: Nettapus auritus; assembly: GCA_011076525.1. Taxonomy (NCBI): domain Eukaryota; kingdom Metazoa; phylum Chordata; class Aves; order Anseriformes; family Anatidae; genus Nettapus; species Nettapus auritus. Next base: position 10,471,910 of record CM021773.1, read on the forward strand.
GGGAAAGATGCTTCCCCCTTAAAGACTGGACAACACTGAGCGTATCCCTCACGCAGACTTTGTGTTTGGCTGGAAATTTGGTATCTGGGGATACAAGCCTCAGCCTGCAAAACCAACGGCATATGAAAGACCAGGCTTTCTGCTGAAAATCACAGGATTCAGGTAGTGGAAAACCCACCAGGAGAGAAGCTTGCAGCCCATTGAAACAACTGCAGTTTCCTCATTTTTAATGTTTTTCACCATCACTACTGTTGTCAGTCATTGTTAAGCATTAAATTGCATAAAATACAAACTCTTGGAAACAAACATCAGTGCTTATCAGCCTATGTCAAAAGTCAATTTTTTTCTTTACAGCAATTTCGTCTGGAAATGACTTGTGGTGAGACGCGCTCTGCGCTCGCGCTCCTCCTCCCTCCCCAGGGAGATGCCTGAAGGGCTGACCTGACACCTTCTGCTGCTCCACCCGAGGTGGGAAGATCATTTTGGCAGCCTAGAAGCAAGGCTCTGGGTTCCAAGGCTGCCGGGATCTGACCAGAGGCGTAAGTGATCTGAGTCCTGTGGCCCTGCAAAGGAGCAGTACACAGAATTAGCCCACACACGGAGCCTTCTTACAAAACTTTAGGGAGGATGTTACAGTGCTTAAAGAGAAAAGCATCCCTCAGAGCACAGGGTCCTGGTCTGAACTTCACTTTCAAAGTTTGAGGATAGGTCGTATGGGAAATCTAAACGATCAAATTAGCATCTACACTAATAGGCATAGTAAAAGAAGAAATCCTAGGGAATTTCTACTGTTAATAAAACCCTGAGTGTGTTCCTGAGAAACAGTTTGAGAATTACTGTAATAAACAACTACCATTTGTTGATAGACTGCATCTGTGTCCGAGGGGACAGAGAAGTAGTAGAGATGTGTAGGGTTGCCTGGTGTCTACATAATTAAAACGAGCACCGCTTTATGAAATCAACACCCAACGGCTCCAGTGCAGGGACTGCGGATGGCCTGCGAAATGACGGGCTTCAGCCATCAGTGCCATCAGGATGAATCAGAACAGTTTCCATTACAAGCCCAGAGCTTGAGGATGCCTCTCCCATCTCACCTCTCCCCCACGTCGCTCTGCGCCGTGGCAAGCAGTGCCGGGCAGTCTGCACAAAACTTTGCCTGTCGGCTCCAACAACGATGGAGGTCAAGTTTTTCCAAAGTGGAAGAAAAGGCATTAACTTTGAAATATGGCATCATTGTGTGAAGCTGACCTTTATTTAAGCTCCAGAAAAGGCAGTCATAAATGCAGTGAGGTTTGAAACCCCCAATCACTCCGGGAACGCCGTATACATTTGTGCTGACAGCACCTTAACTGACTGCTGGAAATTCCCTGAAATGCTCCAAAATAGGTACCAGATACAAGCACGGCCACTCAGATGTCATTTTAGAGATCTCAAGGAAACCTCCCCTTTCCTTTCTTCTCGTCCCAGAGCACACAACAAGGACAATCAGGGACTCCTGTGCAGCTAGTGATCCCTTTGGCCCCCTCTGCATCTCCCTGACTTCTCACCTCTTCTGTGACTTCTTCCCCTGCGTCACCTCTCCTGAGGTCCTCGTTCCTCGACTTCCATGGTACAGACAGAGACACAAAGGGGCTGAGCATCTCACTCGGGGACACAGCGACTGTGGAACATTCAGCTTATCAGCCTTGAGCCCACGAAATAGAGATGGCCCAGAAGAGGAGGTTCACATTCTGGCTACACCAAGAGCTGCATCCAGCTATTAAAACACCGAAGGGGTGTGACAGAAAACGCTCTCCGCCTGGTTCACCTCCGGCCTGCTCACAGCGGCAAAGCAGCCTGCTTCGCCATCTGCCCGACAGCACTGCTGTTGTAATGAGGACAAAGGACACCTGGCCAGCTTGTAAGCACACACAGTATGAGCCCCATTTCACAGCTGAGAAAACTGAGGCCACTCAGTGCAGTTAACAGCAAAGGTTAACTGAAGTCCAGTGACCACAGACCTGAGCTGCAAACCTTGTGTGTGATATCCTCTAAGTACCCAATGGCTCTACTTCTGATTACGTGGATATGCAACAACAGACTCTCCAAGAACTGATGAATGTAACATGAATACTTGTTTTCTGGGGTCCTTGTGCCTTCCTGCCTTCAGAGTCCAGCCACCACATAGCCTTACATCCCCCCCATAGGACCTGCAGTGTCACACGTGGGGCCATGCACAGACCGTGTCTCCAAGTGCATGAACAACCCATGCACAGGTCGACAGGCTCCTTGTGATGATCATCTGCTTGGTCTTGGCTGAGCTCTTTGATATTTGCGGCAGAATAACCAAACTGGGGCATTTTCACACTGAAGAAGCTGGGGGAGTGCAGTAGGTGTGTGTGTGGAGGGGGGGGGGGGGGGTTAGCCCTTTATGACTGCTGAGTACCCCCAAAACACAGCAAGAAAAAAGCCCTCACAGCAGAACGTTTTGCTCTGAGGGTATGGGATGATAAATGGTTTTATTGATCCAGCCTTGGTTCTTTGATCTGACGTTTTCTTTCTGTGTGACCTTGGGAAAACCACTTGCTGCCTGATACTCAACGATCACAGAATCAGAGGCTGCTGTGGGCTGGAAGGGACCTCAAAGCCCGCCTGGTTCCTACCCTTGCCTTGGTGACACCTCCCTGCAGCCCAGGCTGCCCAAAGCCCATCCAGCCTGGCCTTCTCCTCTCCGGGCCGAACGCCTCGGCCTTGTCAAGCTGCGGGAGATCCGCATGGGCCCGCTTCTGAGGCCCGTCCCGGTCCCCCTCTCAGGCATCCCTTCCCTCCACATTTACAGTTTACAGAGATGTAAACACTTTAAAGTGTTACCTTAAACAAGGGGAAAGAGTCCCAGAAGTGCCTAGCACGTTAATTTTAAAATTCTCCTGAGTGCCAAGTGACACTTTCAAAAAATTGAAACACTTTTGATCGTCTGAAATCCCACTGCATCTCCTGGATCCCAGCTTTCCTGTCTGGGAAAGAGCAGGAGCCAAGGAGGTGACCAGGGGCCAGGATGACCTCTCAGAATTGCCTGGCATCAATAAAACTGTCCCCAAATTGTGAGGACCTGCATTGCCCCCACAGCATCCCCGTCCTGGTGGGTAAGGAGGGCTCGCACAGGACCAAGGTAATGTTTGCAGGAGCACGTTTGCACTTTCTCACCCACCACGGGACAAGATAGTATAGCACACGTGCTTTGCCAGCAGAGATTGTGCCGTCTGTTATGCCAAAGTCATAACTCACTGCCAATAACCTTAATTAAAAATATTAATGCTGGAAAAGTGTGTCTGAAAAGTCTGCTGTTCCATTCCCCTTTCCATACAATCGCTCTGTAATTGCAATAATTTCTGTATCTTGGGGAGGATCACTCCCCAGGGCCTGCCTTCCCGTGCCTCCAAGTGCAAAACCCTTCATTATTTTACAGGCTCGCTCTGCCACCAAGGTGTTACCACTTAATTAGAGAGAAGGAGAATATATATTAGGCAGAATCCATTATGGACTGGGAACAAGGCCATGCATACAGGCTGCTGCTGAACCGCTCGGTGAGAAGCTTTCTGTGTGCCGGGGCTGACTGGGAGGGGAGGAGAAGATGTACATCCACCTTACCGGCAGCCCTCGGCTTGGCAGGGAGGAGATGGAGCAGGACATTTCCCAGCAGCAAGATCTCTCCTCCTCCTCCAAGACACGCTGCAGCAGCAAGGAACGTGAGAAGAAGCAAAGAGTAGAAAATCGTTCTCCAAAATGCAGAGGCTTGGGGAAACCAGGAGGAAGGATGCTCCTGCCCCCCAGAGACAGCAGCCTGAGCTGTTCTGCACTGGACTAACTCCAGAGAACGAACACGGATGTAAAGCAAGAGGAAGAGAGAGGAGCCGGACGGGCATCACGGGTTTATCTTTCCAAATGTAAGAAATCCAGAGGCATTAGCAGCGTCCTTACTGCCAGTGTTGGGCAGAACCTCAACTGGGATAAACCGGGGTGTTTCAAAACCTTAGGCCTCCCTGAAAATCAACCCAAAAACCTCTGAGTATCAATGCCACAACCATAACCCAAACCCATCTGTCCCCATGTATGCCTCTTCCCCTCTGCAACGAGAGCATCTACCACTCGGGCAACACTGTGGCAGAGAGCTTTTCTATGTAGAAAGATTAGGGAATGTTAAGCCATGGGCACATTGAAGGAGAAAGAGCAAACTACCCAGGGACTGACTTGATTTCAGGCACTGGGATCCAGCAAGAGGTGAGGCGGGGTTGTGAGCTCCAGTGAGGGTCAGTGTTGCATGGAGGAGCAGGGGGACAGGGAACATTAAGGGATGGCTGTGTCAGGGAGCCCCATATCCCACCTGGGCCATCCCACACCACGGGGACAGTGCAGCGCTGGCATGGCTCATCCCCATCTCCAGTGCCTCTGGGCACCTACATTGAGGCATGGGGTTCCCCAGGCATCACTTCTCTTTGTGCGGCTTTTAAATCCACCCACCTCCGATCCCTGCTCAGCATCTCTGGCTTTTGGTGTACGTCAGGCAGAACATCCCCCGTGGCCCCAAGCCATCTCACCAGTAGCTACGAGGCACAGCTGAAGAGACCCAACCCACCCATGCCACATCCGTGAAGCCCCGTTTCTCCCTGACGGTGTTTCCAGGAGAAACGCCATTTTATTGGTTAGAAATAAATAACTGATATCCCAAACTAATCCCTGTTATGACATACCACGTGCCAGCAAAACGGTTAGCGCTCGCTGGAGATGCAAGTTAATTACCACACTGTCACCAGCTGCCGGGTGAGGCCTGTCAAGGACTGTGATGAGCACCTGAGGAGCAGTCCTGACAGAGTTGCTCTGTTCAGTGGTAACTTTTCCCCCGTTATTGCACTGCACATTCCTAAGAGCTGCTGGACTGGGGTGATCAGTCCTCCATTTGCAAACCTACATTCCTGCATGCACAGTGACCGCGGTGTGTGCAGAGCAGATGCCTCTGCAGCTTTAGGTAAACCTTGTTCCAGCTCCAAAAAGTGACACGCAACAGTGCTGGATATGGAAAATACCCTTCCTCATCTCTCCTGACACTGGGGTGTGAGAACTGCAGTGAAATCCTATTTTTCCCTGCATATTTTGATTAAATTTGAGGAACTTTTATTCCAAAGGATCCCAGTTTTTCACAGAAGCATGGAAACATTGGGGCGTTGGTGGCAGCAGCCACACAGCCAAACGCTGCCTTAGTTTCAGCAGCCCCCAGCAGAAATGAATCCTTGTGCAACAGCGATGCTTTCTCTCAGTACTTCTGCCTCAGTACGGCGAAGTCCTAACAGAGCACTGCTCTGTGACAAAGCAACCAGCTCTCTGGCTGATCCCAAGGCAACAGGTCTAACCTGTGTCATGTGTATGAACTTACTATATATTGCATATATTCAACGAACAATCAGAATTCATCACATATTCCTAAATATACCTAAAATATCACATTAAGCAGGCTGCAAGACTGTCTAAGGCACTAGAAGAGTGGGCCACCAGCTTCCCTTTGATTATTCCCCTGGTGGACCAGGACATCCTCATGGTTTCTGTGTTTCAGCTTTATTCTGCCCTAGCGCAGGGCCTTTGTAGCCTGCTGCGAGCCAGATGTTACAGGTATCGTGGTGCCCTGGTCCTTTCCCCACTTCGACAACCAGACCCTCCATTTAAACACATCCCCAAACCCACACAGAACACCAGAGCTGATAGCACGACCTCCAGATTTCAGCAGCACGAAACAAGGATGATACAGCAGCTCTCCGTGATGGAAGCAGCTCCTTAAAACATCCCTGCTGTGGCTTTGGAGGTTCAGATGACCCTTTGATCGTGGCTGGCGGACCACAGGAGCAGCTCCCGGCCATCCCTCAGGCAGTTCCAGCAGCCCACAAGATAAATGAGTGAATCACCCATTGCCAGCAGCTTCAATGATCTAATTAGTCCCAAATTATTTTATGTCTTTGAAAACACCACAGATACTGCTGGAATAGCTACTGTGCTTGTGTACGGACTTGCCTGCAAGGATCTGCTTTATCCTGCCAAAAGTGCACAAACACAGCATTTCTGGCCCCGGGTACCCTGCCACAGGGTGTATTTTGCTTGTGGCCAAAGCCAGCCGAAGCAGATTTCTGTGCCTGCCTGGAGCAAAGCCGGTGTGGAGAGTGCAAGGAGCAGCAGCAGACAGGCACTGCCACCATCCTCCTCTGGCTGAGCCCCCCCCAGCACGTCGCAGGTGCTCCTCCTGCCTTGGGCAGAGCTGGGTGGCCTCCTTGGAGCAGCATCTCCTCCACCTCCACGAGCAGCCGGTCCAGCCAGAGGAGCTCCAGCAAGAGCTCGAGGGAAGCAGCCTGGGCTCTGGGAAATGTCCAAAATACTCCTGACAGCTGCGGAGCTGGGGAGAACGGTCTGGACAGAGACTCCTGCTGTTTCCTAGGCTGAAACAATGAACAGAAATCTCACTGGCAGTTAGTCAACAGCCACTCAGGACAGGAAAAAGGGTGCAGGCAGCTCCTGTGCCCAACGCAACCCCGCGGCGTGAGGGCAGGCTCTGCAGCAGTCGCTTATATGCCGTGCATATTAACACAGGTGTGAGCCAAACTGACTTCACACCTGTGTTCAAGGGTTGCCTTCTAGAAAGGCAACTCTCTGCTCAGGAAAACCTGCTGCAGTGTCTAACTATGTGACAATGCTGTCCAAACTGCAAAGCGTGCTTCATTTTGTCCAAATTCCATACTGAATCCAGCTCAAAATACTCCTGTTTCCAGCTACCTGAGCATGGCTATCTCAGGGGACCTTGTGCGGCCAAGACCCATGCCGATGTCAGCCACGGGTTAAGGCCACGGCAGCAGCAAAACATTTGCAGTGACGACGTCGTTGGCAGAAATCCCACTGACCCTCCGTGGTCCTGGGTCCCGCTGCACTCTCTTCCATTTTTTTCTCCATATTTTTAATCAGTGTGCCTCGTGTGATGTATCAAAGTACTTAGAAGCCAAGTGAAGGTGCTCCAGCCCTTGGCATGAACGCTGAGTGAGACAGCCAGCACCGGCTGTGCAGGTAGCCCAGAGGGGATGCTGTTATTAAGTTAAAAATTGCACTGTAAGGTTTGAATACTGTCATTTGTTCTGCCTTTAATTCTCAGGTCTTCCATTTTCTCGTTCAATCACAAGGACAGAGCCTCATGCCCAAGAACTCCCACGCCAGCCCAGATCTGAAGGTTACGGATGTTCGGCTGCTGCGTCCACCGCTCCTGCTGCAGATCCCCGGTGCTCGGTAACAGCCACTGCGCAATTAATTCCGTTGCAATAATAGGGCAGCACCAATTACCGAGCAGACTCTTGTAGCAATAAAAAAAATAATATACTAAGTCTTACTTTCTAAGTCACTGTGCAATAAATGTCTCTCTCTTTTGGAGGACTTCCATCTTTCTATTCCTACCTCTCAGATCCTCATTATTTTATGGTGTGTGTGTTTTTTTTTAACCTAACACAAATCTCAGTCGCAGAGATGGAACTGTATATTCAGCACCAAACCCAGCGGTCCCTCGACCTGCCTTGTGTAACACCCAGCAGTGAGTTTCAGCCACCCGGCCGCATCCTGAGCTCAGCTGGTGCCCAGATAAAGCAGCCTTCCCAGCAGGGCACCCGTGCTCCCCCAAAAGATGGTGGGAGGAGAGAAAAGGATCCAGCACTAATGAAAGCCAGGAGGACGGGATGCGGAGCGCTCTGAAGACAGCAATCTGTGGAAACCTCTGCCACCGCAGGGTCGGTGGCACTTAATGGCAGTGGGAGGTTTGAGAGGGCAGGGTCCCAGGGGGAGAGTGACTATTACGGGGGAGGACTCAGCAGGATTTCCAGCCGAACTAAAGCTTTCCCCGCAGCAATACGAGCGCTGCAAGCTGCAGGCAATGCCCGCAGGGGTAATTCCCCTCCACCATCCCTCTCCAGAGGCTCACCCAAGGGATGCCTGCTGAGCTGCTGCTAACTGCAGCCTGGCTTTGAGGCAGAGCGAAAGCAGGTTTGAGGCTGGGTTTTAAAGCGCCGTGGTTTGGTGCGAGCTTCGTGCTCGGCTGAGTAATCCGGGCCCCCGAGGTACACCGTCCTCACCGCCAGCCTGCCGGCGCTCGGAGGTGGAGCAGTCCCTAATTGCCAGCCCTATCGCTTCCTTCTCCGTGTGCAGCTCCACTTCGGCAGGGCTGTGACATTTGTGCGTGGATTTGCTTTTGTGTTGACGGATCTCCACAGCCGGCACAACCCTCAACTCCAGCCTGACCCTGCTGAGGAGGAGACCCACACCTCCATACATAGTCCAGACTTACTCCTTGCTTGCCAGTTCCCTATAAACCTGCACTCCTGTGCTTGGGCTTGTTCCCTCCTGCCCCCTTTTCCCCATCTCCGCTGTCTCCACCCCTCAAGGTTATGGTCCTGTCCCCTGCACACAGCCACTGGGAGCTGCAGAGCCTCCACGGAGGGAAAGGGCTGCTGCATACGAGGTTTTCCATGGCACACCGCAAGGCACAAGGCCCTCAAAACCTCAGCACAGTGCAGTGGCTACTCGGGGATCAGCTGAGCATGAGAGGTAAAACACTACAGAAAAATGAGAGGACAAAAGAAGGGGACGATCGCCCTGTGGCCAGGGAGGGAGGCCAGGATGTTCCCAGGGCCACCGGGATCCGCAAACGCCAAACACCTTGACCAAGGAGTCTCTGCTTTAGGCAGAAAATTGGACTTTTAAAAGCTAAAATGAAAACACTCTTCAAGTAAACTCTGGCGAAGTGAAATTCTGATGAGGGCTTCATCACCCTGCCGCCTGCAGACACCCTCTCAGTTCAATTCAATAGTCTGTCACGCTTGTTACTGGGAAATGAATTCCCTTCACACTGACATTTCATATACTTACTGATACAGCATATAATGAACACTCCACCAACCCTGTCAGCCTCCTGCAAAACTAACTTTTTATTACGTGTTTTTTCATTATTATATTTAAATTTTCTTGCTTGCCTTTTTTTTTTTTTTTTTCTTTTTTTCTAAAACAGAAGCCCAGGAGAACACATCTCACTGCCTGGCTCCTCCTTTGGGCCAGGGTCCGGCCGATTCCCACCACCACGGCCAGGCACCAGGGACAAGGCACTGAATTTCGGCGAGGATTCAGCACTGGCACTGCCCGGGAGCTGCTGTGTCTCAAAGAGAGATGAGTTATTAGGCCCCGAATTTGCAGTGCGCCAAAGCACCTTCTCGGCATAAAGCACACAGCAGTGTGATCATACACCTTACTGACCCGAGGCCAACCGTGTCTATCCCACCAGCAGCATGCTTGCACCTAATATCGCTGACATTATGACGACTTATTCCTCCGTTAGACTTATTTGCTCTCATTCTCCTCCGGCATCTAACACAGGAGTGCGGCGGTGCACAATGCTAGCTCCCGGGCATTAAGGCAGAAATACTCCTAATGAAAATCACCGAGAAGCTGCAGAATCATCCCTACAGCACTTCAGGCTTGAGCACGACACCTGCCTTCAGCTCCTGCTGGCTTTATTTTGGGCTAGATGCATCTTTGATAACTACAGTATGCGTTGGGAATGGGTCTTAGGAGCTGTGCTCGCTAGCAGCAAGTGCAACTTTTTCTCCTCTGGGAACGCGGCCATCCAGCGTAAATCATCTTCTCTTCACCTGGCCTTTTCCTTCGGTCTAGAACTTAAACAGAACAAACTGCTCTGAAACTCTGTGACAGGAGCTTGAGACACCTGAAATAACAGACAGAAGTGACAAGTGATCCCAAGAGTGGTTTTCCTTCCTTCTCTGCTTGACAGTGCACTGTTCTCACTTCTGCAGAAAAGGCTGATGCCTTTGCACGTTGTCTCATCTCACTTAAGAAAGCCAGGAGGCTCAGGGAGAGGGGAACTTGTTTTCTTAAGCCTTTAAAGGGCCATGAACTCCTAGATAAAAAACTGGTGGTAAGCACAAAGTGGTACCTGAAGCTTGTGCAATTTTTAAGTTAACAACCAGACCCCGCAGTATGAAATGGAAACCAAGTAACTTGAACATAACGTGAAAGTAACTCTCATTTTTTTCCCTCCATTTACAGAAGGATTGCCGTATTACATCAGATGAGAGATCTATCAACCTGGGCATCCAGCCTGAAGATACCCTGCAAAGGGTAATGTGCCGTTTCTGCCCCAATATCCTCCTCCAGCCTCCTGCAATTGGGGACCAGAGGTTTTTTGTGAGTACCCCGTGATGGATTTCTCCCCATGAATTTTTACAAATGTTGTTGAACTTACAGTATTTGTGGTAGCTACAAGCACCCTAACTATGTGTCACACAGAGCAGTCTCTCCTTTCATGTGAATCCACCAGCTTCTAGTTGTGTGATGCCCCACAGTTCTTGTGCTGGAAGAAAAAGAGAGCAGCACCTAAGAGCATCTCCTTGTTCCAAACCTCCTGCCACTCGGATGAGCGCTGTGAGCCTCGCGACCTGCACTCACCTGCTCCACGGGTTCATTTCTGGTCTATTTAACCATTTAATCATACCTCATGTTCAAGTGCTTCACACGTAGGTTACACTCGCTGCTCCTCCCTGCACCTTTCCCAGCCCCACAAGCCATTTCCGAGCAGGGGGTACAGGTCTGCACTCAGCAGACAGGACGCAGCACCTCAGCACTGCTACGTTTTGGTCTCTGATCCTTTCCCACCAATCCTCATTCTTTTTGACAGTTGCTGGGCTCTGCGATGCCATTTCTGCAGAATAAATTATGGCAGCTCCCGAGCCTCGCTGAGGAATGAGATCCCAGCTCCGAACTCATCATTTTGTATGTAAAGCGACAACTGTCTTTCCCCGTGTGCATCACTCCGCGTTTATCTGCGCTGAATTCCACCCGCTGTTTATTGCCTAGTCGCTCAGCCTCACGAGTTGGCTTTCTCTTTTATGACCCTTCCCATCACCATCAGTCTTTACGCTCACTCCCGACTCCTCTTCCCCATCATTTGGGCACACACCGAGCAGGGCAGCTGCCGGCACAGATCCCTGCCCAGAGCCACCGCTGGCTCCCTCCCTTGCAGAGGTGCCCTTGGGTTCCCGTCCTTTAGGCGGCTCTCCACTGAGTGACCTTTCCTCCTAGCCCACAGTGGCTTAGTTTCCTTAAAAACCTTAACTGGGGAAGCTGATCAAAAGCCTTGCAGAAATCTAAGGGGATTTTATCAACTGGATTTACCTTGTCTACACGCTCCCTGATGCCTTCAAAGATTTCTAAGGAGATTTGCAAAGCGTGATGCCCGCCCCTTCCAAAGAACCTGCTGTCCTACTTATCCATGCATCTGCTGATCCGATTCTTTCTTTTCTCCAGTGATCCCAGTTCAAGTCTCTAATTCTCTGGACCTCCACAGAGCCCTTTTGAGAGCCGACACCACATAAGCTGCTTTCCATAAAACCATTTATGATGCCAGGGCAGCTCTAACTGAGAGGTTGCCCGTTGCAGTTAGAAGTTCAGCTCTTCCATCCTTGAGCTGGGACTTGCAGCCCACTAATTAAGGATTTGGAAGGGACTCCTAGCCATTGCTGCACATGGAATAGAATTTGCACATCCTCTCTCTGAGGACATCTGAAGAAGGCCGTAGATGCATTAGCATAAGGTCTCTTTGGTGAAACATCATGAAATGATCTGGAGTCTTCGAGAGCCGAAAAGCGCGGATGACTGGAGCGAGCATTAAAGAGACAGCGGAGAGGCACAGTGCCACCTGCCCCCGGCCGGATCCATCCCCACGCAGCCGGCAGCAGCGCGAGGGAGCAGAGGGCACACAATGCACACTTGAGGCTGCAGTACAAAACCTTTCTTACTCACTTAAAAGAGATGCAGAGCACACAGCTGAAAAATCCCTCCCCAGAATACTACTTCAGCATCCCACAGCGACGAGCTACCCCTAACTTTTCCATCCCTGATGCTGAGTGCTTCTGCAGGCTCTGGGCATGGCTGTCCCGTCCCATCCCATCCTCTCCCCTCCCCAGACAGCCTCCTGCATCCCACTCAGCCATGCCAGATGCCCAAGGATGCTGTACCCCAAAAATAACAGCAGGGATGGTCTCCCCCGGCTCTTCCAGCAACGTCCAGCACTCCTGCAGTGTGGGGAGCAGCTTGTGATGCTCAGGGCTCGGCGGAGCACGTTCCCATGGAAACAGGCAGCCTTCCTCCGTCTGTTGACAGCTTTGGATGGTTTTTCTCTAAAATGCTTGGACACAGAACAGGTGTCTCCAAGCCAGGCGGTAACCAGATAGCGCAGAGCTAGCACAGCCAGATAATGAGACAAGTGGTTATTGGAGATGAAACATTTTCCCCCAGCGTGGGAGCGGCACACACTGCACCCAGCCCCGGTGGCTCTGCCGCCCTCCCTCCCCTCCGCGAGCACTGCGGCAGGGATGGCAACGCAGCGCTGCCAGCATGGCCCCTCACCGCTGCGCCTCGTCAGGGCTCTCCCCCAAAGCCCTTCTGATCCCAGGGATCCTTCACACAGCTGCAAAGGGATCCCTCCCCAGCTGCTGCTTTCCCCAGGGGCTGGATGTTCAGTGAAACGGCTCGGAACGGGAGGAGGAGGGGGATTAGCAAAGGTGCAGCACAGCCAGCTCGCCCTGTGCTCGAGCCAGCCATTTCCCACCTCACACCAACTCCCATCTCTTCCCTTTGGTGTCTTCCATACCTCGGAGCGTTCCAGTGCCCGAGCTTCAGCCCGAAAGCAGAGAGCAATTCTGCACGGGACTGTCTGTCACCAGTAACACGGTGTTACACCAAAACTGATGTTGAAAAGTAATGCGGGTTTCTAAGTCAGGTGCTCAGGGGGAACAACTTGCCAGATTTAAAATTGCCTGTGCAAATTTTATTAGGCCCACTTGTGCTCACACGTTACGGTACAGTCTAATTACCCAATTGCCTCCTATTTTTTCCCCCCCAAACACCTGCCTTGTTCGCTGAATGGATAATTGTTCGCTGCAGACTTTTATGACCCTAATTATTCTTTAGTACACAACATCCAAATCCTGTGTCAAACAGAAAAGTGCTCATTTCCTCTTGAACCTGGCTCAAGTTTTCTAGCCCAGGTAGCTGAAGGCTTCGGAAATGATGGATTTCTCAGCGTAACACCACTGTGCATTACCACCGCTGTGTACAAAAGCGAGAAACTGAGGCTCAGGGAGATTAAAGCTAAAGCTACCAACCGTAACCGCTGCTTCTGCACTACTTCAAACACCCCTGGCCCGATTATCCCCAGAGCATTTAGCATCTCACTAAGTTTAAGATTCCGAGTTAAACCTCCTGGCAACTTCTGTCTGAAGTTATCTGCCTTTCCACACATCAGCCCTACAACCCACATACCAAAAAAAAAGGGGCACGGTGGCTGATCCCTCCAGCTTCCTGCTCTGCCTCACAGAAGACATGAGGTGAGAAGTTCCCATCTTGCAGCCGGGCTCACAGCTTTATTTTTCAAGGCTCGTTTCGGTCCCCACGGGCTCTGTGCGTGCTCACCGACGCTCAGCTCCATGGGAAGCCCTCTTCAGGCGGTGCCGAGCGCTGGCCAAACGACACAGCGCGGTGCTGAGGACGGAGTTTGTGAAGGATGGGGAAAAAAAAGGTCAGCATTTCATCTCCTCAGTCCAAACGGAATGAGAAAAAGCACAATGCAAGTTGTGTTCTGAATGAGCTCGGGGTGAGAACGCGGCTCTGGGTCAAACGGAAGGTCTCGTTTTGAGATCAACCCTCTGTTTCAAACTTTTTAATGTAAAACTCTTCCCAATTCAAAGGAAAATCAACTCTACAGCTAGGGAGCAAATGCAAAACGTTCACGTTAAAAAGCATGAACTTCCATTCTAAATGCCTTCTGTTAATGGCTTTTTTGACATCAATACAGTTTCAGAAGGAAAAAACTCCTCTCTTTAATCAAAGCCATGCTTCACAATGGCGATCAGTGAGATGAACGTTTCTAACCAGCTCCCACAGCAAGCACCGAGGAAGCAGCAGGCAGAATAAGAAACGCGTGAGCGTGCTACTGAAGGTTGCGCGGAAAACATCTGCCCAGGGGAGATGGAATAAAGCCTCACAGCCGCCCCTAGCCCCACACATTTCCAGTGCTCGGTAAGGACATCCTTACCACGCCTTTTATCGCAGGAGCTGATTTTCTCTGGGGTCCGATGGAGCCTTTCTGCACATCCCCCCTGGCAGCCAGGGGAGCCCCTAGGTGGGAGCGGGGTGGCAGCGGTGGCGGTCACAGCACAGGGCAGCACTCGGGCGCCTCGGTACAGCGACCCCGCTCCTCCCCGCTCCTCATTTTCTTTCCCCGGTCCCCAGAGGACGAAGCCTCCAATCTATTTTCTGTTGGTAGCAGAGGGTCAGAAGGATGATTCATGGTGTTGCAGCTGTCACGATGACAGAGAGAGAGAACGAAGTAAATGCAAACAAAACATTCGGAAGAAAGGGCGAAAACTGAGAAAAACAACAGAAGCATCCCCGAAAACCCAAGACTGAAAGAAAGATGAATGGTATTATCACTGAGAAGATGGAAAACGAACAGAGGAAACACCTAGAGACAGAAGATGGGAAGAGCTTTCGCCTTGTAAGACTGGCTTTTCACTGGAGCCTGAAATGTTTAATGCAGTGGGGGATTTGTGCGTGCTCTGCCGTGCAGGGGGAAGCCATTCCTCAGCTCCTAGCCACGGACTGACAGCTCTCATCCCGCAGCCTTCAGCCTCCTTCACAGAATCATTTAGGTGGGAAAAGACCCCGAGGTGACCCGGCCCCACCGTACAGCCCTCTCCCAGCACCGGGTGCCCTCCAGGGGACGAGGCGGGGAGGCACAGCTCCGCACCCTGTGGCACGAGGGGGGACGAGCGCTGGCTGGACGAGGAGGGCTTTCTATCCTCATCCCACCCTAACCCCAGGATCCATCCCACATGCTCTTCCCAGGCAAGCCACGGTCCCCCTCGTCTGGAAGGAGAGGCAAAGAGCTGCTGAACCCTTCGAAAGGAGACTTAAAAATTCATGGTTCAGGGGATGAATCCCTTCTGCTTATTATTCAGCTCAGCTATAGTTAAACCAATTTAAGCTACACAACATAAGAGTTATTAAAAAAGATCTGTGCCTGTCAACTTCTCATTACATTACTGCTCAACATTCACCTTGCAAAAAAAAAAAAAAAAAAGGAAAAAGAGGAGACTTTAAAATTAAACTATGTTAAAGTGTAAACCAGGCACGGAAGAGGAAGAAATTAAAACACTATCACTGGAATGCAGCTTGTGCTGCCTGCCCTCTCCCCTCCCAACCCAGCCAGCCTGGAAGAGCCCAAGGGCATCAAGCAGCAATTCAGAGAACAACACCACCATCCTGATTGTGTTATTTGTGTTTTCCTTTGAAAGGGATCCAGTTGCTGGAGCTGCTCCTGTCCTCCCACAGGGGGTCAGGTTCTCATAGGAGGGCCCGAGCTGGGCTGGGGACCTGCTTGCTGCCGGCACGTGGCCCCCAGCACCACCACTCACTGGGGCTGCACATCGGCGGCTTTTTGCCTTCCGCAGGAGGATTTCTACACTCCCATCTCTTCATCCCAGGAAAAACTGGGCTCCAGTGCCCCAAAGGGGTCTTTTTCCTTCAGAAACGGGTGGGTACATCAGCCATGTTCCTGCTCTTTGTGTCTCTCGTGATGCTCACTCTCCTTGCGCAGCGCTGGAACCAGGCACCACCAGCATGGAGCAGGAGATGGAGCAGGGGAGGACAGCCCAGGGTGAGGGGACAAGGCCAGTGCCAGACCCCTGCAGAGGTGCTCCTCGTGGGTGCAAACAGAGAAAAGATTTGGAGTGCCTCCACGTGCTCTCTGCCTGGTCACTGCATGCCTTTCTTCAGCCTGGCACCTTGACACCACCCTCAGCTCCCCCCTCCCAGCACTCCCCAGCAGCCGCAGGAGCAATGCCAAGCTCAAAGGGCTGAAGAGGATTATTTATCTGCTCTTGATGCCGTATGAAATCCTCACCTACTCCTCTCCCAAGGCCCCACGTCCCAGTTAACTGCTTTGCAGGAGACAGGCACGCAGCTCGCTCCCCGCCACCTACGAAGCCAACAGAAGGCAGCGAGAGCTGCATATTTCCCTTATTACCTGTTCCACTCGAGCGAAACTCCACAATTGGGCGATAGCAGGAGGCACTTGCTCTGAGCAAACACACAGTTGCGAACACGCCACAAGCATAATCCCCTCACGGGGAATTACCCGAAAATCCAAAGCTCCCGGAGATGAAGAAAGGAGACGGAGCAGGGAAATAAAGATCGAGAACTCCCAGCCCTGCATCAAATCAGGGCGCTCAGCCGGGCAGAACAGCCCAAAGCCAGCCCAGCGACAGACTGCTTCCCGGTAATTGTTTCCCCCGAAAGAAAGAACAAGGCTTGCTTAGAACTACAAAAGGGCTTTGGGTGCTTGATAGTGAAGCTGCTCTCCTGCCGGAGCCTCTTCCCCCCGCCCTACTGGCTGCAAAGTACTTTGGGCGGCACGTTACTGTTAGCTTGCTGGGAGTGCTGTTGGAGGGGTGCTCACGTGCTCAAGGAGGTATGAAGTAAAAATAAAGAATTTGTTTAGAACAAAATTGCCCATCATGGACCTGACCCTACAACCTTCCTGCCTTTACTCACTTGGCAATCCCTCTGACTGTCTGAGAATCTCTTTGCACATGGGAGGGTTTCAGGCTGGAGGCCAGGATCAGCCGGGGTTTGTCCAGCAGGAGCTGGAGCACAGGTTTCAGCCAGCACCAGCCTGAAGTCAGCAAAGACTTGGGGCTGGGGCCAGTTTTGCCTGTCCCTTGCCATTATGGGAAACGGGAAGGAGAAATCCCTACTCGCTTGCTGCTTTCTCACTAATTAACAGAGGAAGGATGAGGAAAGGCTTGCAATTCTCTTCTAACATCAGGCGGTGATGCTGGGGGACGTCTCACCCCCGAGGAGCAGCAGATCCACCGAGCAGGCTCTGCCTGCCGTGAGCATGGATGTGACAGATAAACCCAGGGCTGCAGCACTGCTCCCCGTGCTGATCCTATCCTTCCACAGGGCATAATAAATGGGCCTATCCATAAACCACAGGGACGGTTTCTGTGGAGAATTAGCATGGTGTTAGAGCAGAAACAGCAATTCTTCAAGTACAGAAAGCATCTAAAGGCTTAAACGCTGCAAGCAATTGCTAAGAAGCACATTTACATGGAATAATGCTCTCACTAAGTAGATAACAGGATAAACTTCCGAAAATAGGATAATGCATGATGAAGATTTATGGGCAATATTTTGGTTTGGTATTTTGCTCCATTTCCAAGTATCCTCTATGCTTACAAATAGCAATTTCCGTGTATTCTGCGTGCTCACAAATGGCAATTCTCTTTGTAAAGCAGATCCCAGGGTCTTTGAAGGTGTAGGGGTAATGCCCCCAGACTAGCCCAGAAACCGGCTGCTAGCAGCCAGGATGATGCTCCCAGAGCCAACCCGTCCTGGGGATAAGAAACCTGCTGTGCTTATGCGAGTCCACCAGGAAAGGGCAAAGAGAGATGTTTGTGGCCTAAAACGGTCCTGCCTTGAGAACCAAACCAAATCTGCAAGGCACAAGGTCCCTACAGGGAAGAATAAGGATGTTTGGAAATTCCTGGACAGTATCTACGTCTGCAAGTCCACCAGGCTTTCCCCCAAAAGATGAGAGCAGAGCTGGACTTTGTGAGGATGTAACCAGAGGTGGGTCCGAGTTCTGCCAGGTTTAAAGGATGAGAAAGGAAAGAAATCTGAATTGTATAGCGCTTACTGGAAGTACAACGCCATCTCTGCTTTAAGGTGACTGCTCCTGGAACACAGCTGTAACCCACGCCACTTTGGGTAATTGTTTCACTTGCATCCTCACCTGGGGCTTTGCATCCCAAGGAACCCAGAAGTCACAGAGAACGTTAAGGGTTTCTCAGGGTTCTGTGTGATGAAACAACGAGGAGCCTTACAGGAGGAGAATTATATAAACTAGCACATGCCTGCAACATGTCACTCACACTACAGGGCGCGCTTCCTATCTTCTAGTGTCAGCTGCTCGACTTCAACTTCAGCTTCTCCCGTTAGACTGCTCTCACAACGGGATCGATCACCCTGATTGCTGCGCTCTGCACAGCTTGGATCCCAGCAGCTCAGGGTTCGTGCCTCGCCTTTAGGAAAGTCTCAGGTGAAGGAAGATGGACCTTATCCATGATGTGTGGTACAGACTTCTGCTGGCATCCTCGTGCTCGGAGGCTGAGCTCTGCAGAAGCTCCTGGTGGCTGCACACTAATCACCCTATCTCCCAAACTTTGGCTGAAGAGCAGAATTAACAGTAGGGAAATCTGCCCTTCTCTAATTGGTCACTTTTACCAGGGTACAGGCCTTACTCTCTCTTAATATACAGCCCCAATATCCCTCTGAGAGTAGGGAATGGCTCACGTTCCCAAGGTATAGATGGGGTAATAAAGGATGAAACTGCTGCCTTGTGAAGGTCTTGGAGCTCACCATGTACACGACTCCTGCTTCAGTTCATAATTTATCTTAACTTTCCATGAAACTGCTGCTCGTATAGCGCCATAAAGCTGCTGCAGCTGACTGCATGCATCAATTCGAGCACCAGGAAAATTCAAGCTGTGTCCTGCTCCAGGGCTGGCATGGGGATGACCACTCTTCCACCCCACACTAGCCCATAAGGCCAGTGGTTGGGCTGAGAGGGGTTTCAAAGCCCGAATTCCCAGTTTTGTATTGGGAATGTCCCAGCAATAAGCAGGAATCCAGCAGAAGGACTTACCTCCACCCAAGCACGCATCTATTGCCAAGGAAATGGCACTCAGCACCAGAAGCAGCGACACAAATGCATTAGGAAACCAGGAAAGCAGCTGTGGCTACACTGGAAGCGATGGGGAAACACATTTCCTGTTCCTTTCCCTTGAGGTGAAGCTGCGTGCACGTGCCTTGTAAATGCCTTCACCACTGCTCTGGTCTTCTGCAGCTTTTGGAAAGTTTTCTGGCCTCCGTGCTAAATTGGTGGAAGTGACGGCGTATCTTATCGCGTGTGCTCACGCTGCAAGGCAAGCAGGAGCTGCCCCCCTGCCGGCTGCCTTCTGCCTGCTCAGACTCCGTCTGGATTCTCATTTCCCCCCATACTTCCCACTTCTTGTAATTCAAACTGCACGGAGAACGCTCCAGAGGCACTGGCTATATTTTATCTCCAATGACTAATAATAACCGAGGTCAAAATTAAACAGCTGACCCATATCCAACCTCTCTTGTATCTCTCTGCCTCATTGACTCCCCATTTCTTTCTACATCTCATCTGAAAATATATCTTTTTCTCCCTTGGCCACAGCTGTTAATTTCTATGTGTGTGTAAGTCTTGTTATTATTTATTATTTAGCGCTGCAAATCACCTTATGATGCAGTTTTCATGAAAGGCACGACATAAAAGGAAGCCGCTTTTGAATATTTTAGGAACCCGGCATCCTGCTATTGATATTCTAATTCCAGTTATTTGAAAATCAAGTCAGGACCCAACAGGTTATTCAACAAATTAATAAGTGTTACAGCTTTTGTCTTCCAGAGGGTTTTTAGCCCCTGGGATTTGCACTTTCATGTTTTTCTCTGGTAAAGTCTGCTGTGTTTGTTTGTTTAAGAGAAGAGACCTGATGTTCTTGTGTGATCCCGTGACTCCAACAGCTGGGGCTTGAAAAGCAAACAAACATTTCAAGATATGGGAAAAAAGCATGGGGATCAGTCACTCTGAAGCTCTGCCTGCTCAAATAGCTTTTTATGGGACTCTTTTTTTTAGTTCTTCTTCCAAGGTCTCCAAAGTCCTGCAGACTTGAGGTCTTGCAGAAATTTCAAGCTCCTCAATATGGAATTCAGCCAGAGCCAGCTGTCGGATCCCAAAATGGGAGAACTGGGATCAGGGGAGGTCTGAACTTGAGTTCCCCTACCTCACCTTGCCCCAGCCCCTTGTCTCCCAGGGGCTCCCAGACCTCCCCTGGCTGGGAGCAGCCATCCCAGGAGTTCTCCAACCAAACCAGCTCCACTTTGCAGCCCAAAATGTTGTACCCCAGCTCGGCTGTTGACACATACCCTTAGCACAAACCTTAACACAGTTTTAGGGATGTGTATCATTAACCATCTCCTTAACAAAAACGAGTTTCTGAAAACAAAGAGGAAGAAGGCCAGTCCCACACAACCAAGTCTCTCTGAAAACCATCACAATTCGCTCTGCTGAGCACTCTGGCATTCAGGAGCAACCGAAGGCATTTGTTGCTGCAGAGGACTTGAGATACTGTTTTCAATTAACAGGAGCTCACTGGCCTCTTCCTGACCTAAAAATTCCCCTAAATGAAAGTAGAGGAACCTATTTGTTTAACCTGAGCATTTAAGCCTTCTCAGAAGAGACATAAACGCAGGCTCCTTCCTACTCAGACTTTTATCCTGTAATCAGAAGGGGGAGGAAAAAGGGGAAAGAATTCACCAAAAACAAAGAGCACAAACTGGGAAAAATACATAAATACATGTATAAATATAACATCACTGTGCCTGCTACACAAAAAGCCATGCTTTCTCCTTTTACCCCTTGGATGAAGCTGACAGGCCCCCAGCATCCCCTCACCAGGAACGCTGAGTTAACCCGGAGAAATGCAGGAATTAGGCTCTGTGAATACACATCTCTCAACAAAGAAAAAGTCATTTCAGTCACAAATTGGCAGAAAAGCCACATAAATGGTTGCAGTACATATCTGCCCATTACATTTGAGAATCCAAATAGCACTAGAGCATCGGTGGTAACTGTGTTAGCACAGTAGCTAATGTAAGGAATAATGTCTCCTCAGCTGTACATAATGAAGTTGCAGTTCCACAGAGAGACTCAAGGGCCACCATAAACCACGAGTGTTAAACGAGAGCCTTCGGCTCCCAGAATTATTGTCTTAATTTATGTGCATTAAAGTGCAAGAGGCAACATATACTATACTTAGATTTTAAAAGGATTTTTCCCAGTTTGCCTCTTGTCCTCTCCTTTAACCTTTCAGTAAATTTCCATTGGTTGTTGTTTCTGAGCAAGCTTGAAATTCTAATTTAATTCCATGTCTTAATAACCCAGTTTCTCTATGGGTCCAGGTATTTGGAAATTAGCAAGGAGTGAGAAAATTAAATTTGAAAAATTTAACCGTGAGGGTTTTTTAATCTCTCTACCTACCACAGAAGTAATGGAGCAGACGACAGAAAAATTTCAATGCTATTTTAACATCTATATATTTATACTTTTGCATATATATATATTTAAACGTATTTATTGCTGAGCTTCTGAGAGGTACACAGGAGCACTCTTCATGTGAGCCAGGAAATGAAGCTGATTAATAGAGCTTCTTCCTCCAAATGCTGAAAGTAAATTCAGCCTAAATGATAATCAGTAAGTTTGATTTTATTCATCCCTTCAGTCTCAAGTCTGAGAGACTGCTTTGAACAGAGGAATACTGATGTAGACATCCTTGCACACCCCATAAGGTTTCCTTTACATTGCAAAGGCTAGAGGGCTGATGTTAGTGTCAGTCAGGGGGTTAAATATTTATAACGTATATAAAAATATATGCTAATTTTAAAACAGAAGCTAAGTTCACCACATGGCTTGGGGCAAATTTAAACAAAGTCATCAAATCAAGAGGCATATTTTATAATAAAGCCAAAGGCAGAGCACAACAGGTATAACTCCGAGTTTGCTCGCTGTTAAGGATAAATGCTGAGCTCATGGCACTGTTTGCATACCAATGGCTGCTCTGAGCAGGTAACTGCGCCTCCTGGGCCTGTGCCTCCACAGCGGTACTGCTAATCGGGAGGCGACACTAACCACCAACATCATTCCTCGTGCTTGGGACCGCACTGAGCTTCACACATGCTGGATATGAATTAAAAAAAGAAGCTGGAGGCCTGAAGGTGCTGAGCCTTCACACGCTGTAATTGGAAACGGTGTCTGAACAGGTCGGGGCATCACTGGCAGAAGAGAAGGAAAGCACCAAGAGGTCCAGCACCATGGGATCCAATGCCACAGGTCAGCGTCCCTAGCCACAAGTGCATTAGTTGCAGGACCCTGAGCTCGGGACTTGGCTCACGCAAGCTCTGCCCAAGCCCTCAGGATCTCTCCACCTGGCACACGGCTCGGAGCTGCACGGTGTGCCAGGGGACCTGCACGGTGTGCTGCCCTCATCCCACATGCTGCTGCAGTCCGGGACTCTCCTCACTCCACGGCAAGGCTCTGCTCAGGGTATCTCAGGCTCATGGGTTTCCTACCTGGACTGAATCGCTCTCTGAGGCTCCCGGATGGCACAGCAGAAAGCAGTCGGGCACCTCTCAGTGTCCTGATGCATTACCATCATACAAATGATAATACAAAATCTCCCATGTACAGCCCAATGTTTTGTTTGTTTTTCTGACTGCTTCTGTTCATTTAACAGATGTTTTCATTGAGCTGTTCACAATAACCTCTAGGTCTTTTCCCTGAGTGGTTACAGTTAATTTAAAATGCAGCAATGTGTATGAGTAGGTCATATTATGCCTTCCAATGCACATTAACTTGCATTTGTCAACATTTAATTTCATCTGCCATTGCTTTGCCTGTTCACCTGCCTGGATAGAGCTATTTTCAGCCTTTCAGAGCCCATGCTAGCTTTCACTAAATAACTGTGGGTGACTGTCACTTCTTCCATCTTTTCCTCCCCTCCAATTCCGGATTATGTTTTTTTTAAAGCCAGGTCTCCCTTACATGCTGCTCTTCACTTCCTGCCACACTGCAAGTGGATCATTCATTTTTGCTGCTTGCTGTTTAACCCACAGCTGCTTCCCAACCTGTGCCAGTAACTCATTTACTCATTTATGGATGTCCTCTTGGTTTGTTCCCTTCTTCTCTACCAGCGCCTTGTCTTCAGTATGCATGGGGAGAAATTTCAGAGGTGTTTTCAATTTCACAGTG
The DNA here is from genome assembly GCA_011076525.1 of Nettapus auritus. Lineage (NCBI taxonomy): Eukaryota > Metazoa > Chordata > Aves > Anseriformes > Anatidae > Nettapus > Nettapus auritus. Next base: position 10,494,924 of record CM021773.1, read on the forward strand.
TTTTCAATACCATGCGAAGAGATGATATACATAATTCCAGTACTGTGTGATAACATATATCACTTCAGTAATGTGTGAAGAGACAGCTAGCAGAGGACTCTGCCTCCCGTATATGATTCCATACTCCCAGTTTAAACTGCATCACCAGTTTCTGCTTCCAGTCCTTCACGCTTGGGAGCCAGCCAGCGGCACTCCCTGGTCTGCCTGGAGCCTGCAGAGTGCTCTACAGCTGCCCCTAAAGCAGAGCACGCAGCTGCCTCCATCCCCGCTCTCGCTTCTGAACACAGGTGACTTCACGTCCAGCTTTGCCACCTCTTAACATACACAGCAGCAGTAGGGATATAAAGATAGCAACTGAAAATTCACTTGCAATTTAGCTCCAAGAGGAAAAGAAAGGAGACAGGGAGAAGCCTATACAAGAAGGGTGCACCAAGCCTGGGAGCGCCGTGGAGGGCCTGGCACAGCAGTGGTACAGCTGGAGACGAAGCAGAAAGGGGATGAGTTCCTACCTATATCAGCCATCCAGTCCCACCTGCCCTCCCTCACACCACGTAATACAAAGACACAAACCTTTAAGGATTTACTGCACATTTCTACCTCAAATACATTTCCATAGAAAAAAAAGAAAAAGGAAACCCAAATCCAGAACTTCATATAACCCAGCCTGACACCATGGCTTTGACCTGTTGGCACCTCCTGTATACAACTGTGGAACACAAACAGGTATCTCCTTTTATTTCTCCTTAACAATCAAATGCAAACTGCACAAGGCAAGAAGCAACGACGTCCACTAGGAACTGCGAGCCTTGTCAAGAATTATTAATAGCAGACTAGGGATTTGCACTTCCTCAGTCCAGAAGAAAATGCTGCTCTGACCTAACCACTTCCAAAATCCGAAGCAGTCTGTAAAGTCACCAATGTGGAAATAGTTCAGAAGCTTAATGCTTGGTTGGTTTAAAACTGTCTTCCCGAGTCTACAGGCAGATGTTTCCCCATTGATTCTTGTGTTGTTAGAAAGCAGCGGCACTTTTGCTTCATCTCTGCAGAACCCTATGAATCTGAATCCTCCGGCTGCTCACACAAAAGCACGAGCACCCATAAATACGTTCGCACTCAAAGCTGGATTAATCAAGACCACTTCCATTCCTCAGCATCACTCTCCTCTTCCTATTCCTTCTGCAGTAGCCGGAAGAACTGGGGAGGAGGAGCACGGTGACAATTTACTGTTGGTTATTACCATTACTGCAAGCACAAGTACCCTGGAGATTATGACCTACATACGTTTGGTATCTGCACCCAAACAGCCTGCCGCTGACTGCAGCAGGAGGGGAGGCAGACACGTGCCCAGGAGGATTTGGAGAAGGCAGGAGAAAGAAAATCACCTTGTCCTTGTGTTTCACACAACAAGACAGAAGCTGTTGCAAAGCCAACAAAGCGGAGATGCAGGAAAATAACCTCAGTGGGCACCTCAGCACCCTCCAGTTCTCCAATTTTTAGAGGTCTGGCCAGGAACTGATCCCGAGCTTTTCTCAGACCTTCCTGTTCTCATCCAAGAGCTGTAAAATGATGCCAGAGCAGAACTGTGTGCTTCCATCCAGCTTTTGCTGACGGTGCAGAGCATGGAAGAGATGAGGCCATGGAGGAACGGTGGGACGGAGTCCGCAAGGCCCAGCCGGCAGCCTGGAGCAGCGCAGGCCTGCCCAGCTCTCTGTGCCCCGGGAGGCCCTGAGGGCTCAGTCGTGGGTGTAAACCAGGCCACTTACCTGTGTGTGAGGCTGCCTGTGGTAGACACACAAGATATCCCTGTGTTTACCTACAGATGGGTGAAGGGAACTGCACGCTTGGATAAGCCCGTGATGGGGAAATGACCACTTGTCAGACAGGGCTGTCTCACGGGGACAGCTTACACACGCAGATGGCCACTGGTCTCTGATGCCAGGACATCAACGAGCCCCTGTTTTTATGTCCTGTAACGCTTCGACAGCCAACTGCACAGACAACAGACAGCAAAGTCCCACCACATCCGTTCAGAAAGGAGCTGGTCATTTTTTAAATTCACTGATTTGGGGCTTCCCTCCTACAGGCAGGACAGGGATCCTTGCTGCGGGCCTAAAACACCACAACAAAGACAAAACCCCCAAACCCTGCTCAAATGCCCGCCACCGAGCACACTCCAAGCACAAGTGACTGCTGCCCTCATTAGGAAGGACAAAGTGTTATCAGCAGCGGGGGGAGGAAATAAAAAAATAAATAAAGAAATAAAGCAGCTTTGTGAAATCACGATTGTTTCCAGGGTAGGATGCAGGCTCATTTCAATGCTAACCAGATTATTTAGCTAGCTAATGGCTATCTCTGAAGGGATAGTTGGAATTAGTTGATAGTGATTTAATTTGTGTTGCAGATTGCTAATTAAGCCTGTGAAGAGGACAAAAAAATTAATCCATTTAGTTAAGGAGATACAATGATAGATGTGGCAGATTTGAGTCACTCACATCCAGGCATAAATTAAAAGATTCTGCTCCGTGGTGACTTGGAGCACGGCGGGCCCACACGGGGGGCAGGGGATGATGCTGATGCTGCTCTACGTGGCCCGGACCACCCCCAAGCACCAATTTCTTTCCATCCCAGGACACGGGCTCCTTCTGTGAAAGCTACAGCTGATTCTGCAGCCCTTCTGTGGGATATTGCCCAGCCCCTGAGCGGTGCTGAGCACCTTGCTCAGCTGTCTCAGCTCTTGCAGGGATGAAGGAAAGCATCTGATGCTCTGCGGCTGTAGGGCACCAGGAGAAGAGGGTCTCGTGCCCACGTGGTGCCCACCAGTGGGACAGCCTTTGGGATTAAGGCAGAAGCCACGTCATCGAAGGCAGAATTCCCATCCCATGAGGGAAATGCTCAGCACACTGTGCAAAGATCAACACGGGCTCGGTCTGCAAGCATCAGCACCACGGCTTGACCCATGAGGCAGCTTTGTGGAGGGCAGGAGATGTGATCAATGGATATCTGGAGATCTCCTCTGAGATCGCTTCCAGAGTTCAGAGACTGCACAGAAAGGTGCCCAGTGTGGTAATCCTGCCTGATCCCTTCCCCTCCACCTCGGGGTGATGCGGGAGGAGAGGGCTGCGGGCATTCCTGCACCACCGCCCAGCCTGGGTAAGGATGCAAAAACCAGCTCACGTCTGGCCTCCGACGTTTAATTAACCTGTTAACCCCTCAAGCACTTCAGGCAGCGGAAGTCATTTCAGAAAAATGCCCAGACACCTTCAAAGAGGGGATTTAAAAAAACCCTGAAGTTATTTTGGGAATTCAATCTACCCATTACAAAAAAATTATTATTAATGTTGAGTGTTTTTTGAAGCTGTTTCCAAAATATTTAAGTGAAGATTAAATCAGAAAATCTTGATTATTTTTTTTTAAATCTAAACTTTTCACTGAGAAGGCTGCTTTCTCCCCAGTGTCACCACCTTGCAGGGGAAGCCGATTAGCTGCTGATTGGATTTTTATCACAGAGTTTGGAGAAGCAACCATGAAATCTTAAAGAGGTTCGATGCCTGGATGGCTGCGAAGTGGGGAAGGACAACTCGCCCACCCCGCTCTTTGGCAGCCCCTGCCTCTTCTCCTACCCCCTGCCTGGATTTTCTTCATTTGACCATTTTGATATGATGATGGAGGCTAACCCAGAGAGCTTCTGCACCCGCCAGGATGAGGCTGCCAGGTTTGAGGTGGGGTGGCAGCACTCTGTATTCACTTTGTGCGCGTGGTGCCAGCTGGCTGCAGCTCGCAGCAGTAAGAGCTGTACTACCCCCAGGTGTACACCAAGCTTCTCCTTCTTGAGCAGCTTCAGATTTCTGGGCTTGGGGCAGATCAAGCTTATTGTGAGGGGCTAAGGATGAGGCACACCTCGGGTACTTCTGCCCAGACCACACAAGGCCACCAAAGCGCAGTGAACAAGCAAAGCACAAGAAGAAGAGGGGCTGTTATTGCCAGTGAAAACCGGACAGCTGAAATGCGTGTCAGTAAAGAATAATTAAATTACGTCCTACTCCCCCAAATGAAAACGAAGCAGAACGCTGTGCTCTAACAACTGTTAATAGGCCTGAAAGAGTGTGGCTATTTGTCTACCTCTGGCAATGATTTTGTGAGCACAAATACATCTGTCTCTGCAGCTGAGCCATGCTACATTGCCTCTGCCTTCCAAAAAAGACCATCACCAGCTCCTGTTTTTAGCTCTGCAGCTGCAGAAGTCTCATTTCAACACGCAAATCATCCAGGGATATTAATACGGTACTGAAAGCACCAAAGAATCGCTTGCAAAGCCCAGTGAATACCTACTACTCTAAGACAAGATTGATTAAAAAAAAAAAAAAAAAAAAAAAAACAAGAAGGGAGGGAAAGGTGTGGGGTTTTTTGAAGTCAAAGCAGTGGAGCCAATTTCGTTATAGCCTTGAGACCAACAAAACCTGAGCTTTAACTAATGTAGAGCACGACTGACACCTCAGGTTGTTTGAAGACCCCGCATCATCCACACCACATCCCTGGTTAACGCAAGCACAGCAGCTCCACCGAGGATCTTCACGTCAGGCTGGTTCAACCCTCCAAGAAGACAGGACTTGTATCCCCAAGATCAGCCGGGGAAGTTCAAGCACCTTTGAATTCCGAGTCCAAGAACAGGGCAGGCTGCTTGAGAGCGAGGGCATGGCAGCATTGCTGCAGGAGGAGCAGCTGCGGGCTTCAACCCAGCTCCAAAGGCGCAGAAGCCCAGCACTTGCCTGTGGGAATCCTTAACCACACGAAGGCCTGGGAGATACGAGGGGATTGTCTGGATAAAAGTTGATTAGTCCACATTACAGGGATTAGCGTTCCCTTTGAACTTTTAACAACTTTGTTATGTCTTTTACTTGCCTTTTTATGTAAAAAAATAAATAAGAAGATGGAGTTGTTTTAAGCTGATTTTTTTTTTTTTAAGGAAATTATTAATTCTCCCTATTAGCAACAGATAAAGCCCTGGCCGCACATGAAAGGGGGAGTCAGTAACACGGGGAGGCTGGAAGCAGCACAAATCCTCTCGGATGCGGTCTGATTGCCTTTAGATGTTTGCCTTTGTAGCAAGAGCATGGCTGCAGAGAGACTGCCTGGGAGCACCGGAGGGGAACAAGCTGAACGGGGCTAATTGGGGGAAGGCGAGAAGACAGAGGACAGTCCCCTTTTGATGGCTGCAGGAAAGGCAGAGAAACAAGGGTTAGAAGAAATGGTGCAAGCGAGGCCTGGGCAGAGCTGCTCCCCACAGGGAGGCTGCAGCAAGACAGGGTCAGACTGGTGTCAGGGCTAAGCAGCATGAGGGTGGGATTTGGACACGGGGCTGGGGGGACAGAGAAGAGAGTATCTGGCAGGGAAGCCCAAGTGAAGCAAGATGAAGCAGGGACAACAGGAGCTTGATCATCAACCTGGCCCTGCTGGAGCTGTACTCACCACCCCGAGACTTGCTGAAAGTGCAAATGCCTCAAGAAGGGCTACGAGAAGCGATGAGAATTGTTGCGGGGGGGAAATAAAGGGGAAAAGCAGGAACAAAACTCGTGCATCGAACACAGAGCAGCCTCCCACTGCTCCTGCTCTGAGATTCATTAACAGGTTAGTTATTTCTTCGGGGAAATGTGTTGCTTCCCTCATTCAGCTGTGGCTCGGATGGAAACAGGATGCTCTCCCTGACCCTACAACTGCTGTCAAGAGAGCGTGTCACCTCCTTCGGGCTGAAGTGCTTCATTTATCTAAACAGCTTTAACAACATGAAACTTGAATCGTGTTCCACTGAGTCGAAAATGTGTTTTTATCCTGCTCTGAGACAGCATTCATCAGGAACCGGGCAGAAATCACAACACTCATTCCACCTGGGACCTTAAGCTCTGCGGGAAGGAGAGCTGACAGCCTTGAAAATCAACATGCGGCGCCACGCGGCCCCAACGTGAAATACTGCTTATTATCCAAGACCACACTTGCCTTGTAACAGGATCAACGGGGCTGGGAAATGACCCACCCCTGTTCATCTACGTGCGAGAGCATCTTCCTGCTTCTGCAGATTTAATGATGTCTGGTGGACAGGTTCTGACACAGCATCTTCTGAGCGATGTTTAAACCAGCCCAGGAAACTCATGTAACTTCATTAATCAGCTGCTCTACAACAAGCAGTTCAATTGACTGATGACTAACGCTGGGTCGGTTTAGCGCCAGATAAATGGAAGAACCTCGTTTTCTAGCTTTAGAAGCACTACAGTCACAGAGACATCCGTATAATTTCACAGGCCAAACCTCTTTCAAACCTGCAGCCGGTATTAGCTATGAGAAAATGGGAATATCAGGCAGGAAAAGACTATACCATCTTGAATTGAGGACAATTAATAATACATGCAGCAAACCCCTCAAACCACCTCTTTTTCTCCCCTCCCACTACAGAGGCTGAAAACGAACTGAATTGGAAATTCTGTCAGGAAAAGTACAGCCTCCAAAATTAAAAGACAAAGGCACACCGAGACAACGAACTGTGTCAGGCTCACTTATAATACCGGTGGTACAAGGCAGAGATAATTCCCTCCACGAGGCAAACAAGCCCCGCGTCCCCTGGGCTGCACAAGCACCTCGGCAGGCAGGCCGGCTGAGCAGGTAACGCGGCCAAGCCCACAGGCAGCTGCTGGAGGAACCCGGGAGAAACGCGGTGCTCTTGGTGTTCGGTGCCATGGTGAGGAAGAGCACGGTACCCAGCGCAAACATCCTGTCTCAGGACCCAGACGGGGCTGGCTGTGTCTCAGAGCAGCACACACACACAGAAGTTTAAGATTATGAATCGGATTCTTGCTATTATTATTAAATACTCTTTCTGCTGTAATACAGGATGTAGCCGCTGAGATCAAAGCCTCGTCGTTCCGCATGCACATACATAATAAGAGAAAATTCCTGCCCCAGAGCACGTACAAGAGAATGGATATGACAAAAGCTGAGAAAGAAAAGAGATGAAGTGAACTGTTCCAGGTCAGCCTGGCGTTCTGTGCGCTGTGTGCTGGGTGCTGGCTTTGTTTCGGGGGTGCTAAGGGAGCGCTGCAGCATGCTGCTCCAGATCTGCATTTGGCAGTCTCGGGAGTGCAAGAGCATCCTTCACGACCAGCAGACTCCCACAAACAGATGCAAAATTGCCCAGGATCCTGACTTTAATTAGCACTGAGCTTCCATCCCACAAAGTGAACATAAAGTGCCCTGAAATGTAAGGGATTGCTGTGAAATGGCAGGAACTGCTAGAGAATTGCACTCTGCTCACTTCCTTTGTAATTCTGGCACCTACCGGGGAGCGATGGCCCGGCTTGGGATTATAGAGTAAAAGAAAGTGGATCTGTCACCCAGCTTTTGTTTCAGAGCCCTGCCTGGCACAAACTGCTGCAAATCCCCGTGCTTTGTTCAGGCATACAATCACTGGGGGGACAGCAGACACGAGTTGATAAAGTCTGGCACCAAAACTTCACACTTTCAGGCATCAGGATGATGTGTGACATTTTGGTTTTGCAAATATTCTACATGTCTGCAGAATAATTCCCCTGATTCCTTACATTTCTTTTCAGAAGCAACATCAACACAGACAGGTTACCAACTTTGGGGAAGTCAAAGCAGCATTTTTTTCAGGTGAGAAAAGGGTAAACGAGAAAAGCTCGTTCCCTTCCAGCTTCATGAGCAGACGCCAATTTGGTGGAACCTAAAGTGGGTGGATGGGGTTGAACGTTGAATGTCCCTCACCTCTGCTCCTAGAGGGAACAGGATCAAGGCTGGATGCTCCTCGGCGTCCTGGCCTTCCTATGGACCAGCCATGTGTGTCGCTCTGCCTTCCCTCATTTTTATTACAGCTCCAGCCTTCCTCTCCATCCGCCCCTGGGCTGCCACCTCCAGCTCACTGCAGCTGTGACTTGAGCTGATCCTGGGCTGTTTGTACACTAAAGGCATCGAACAAATGTTTGCAATAATGAAGGGAATGCACCCCTCACGCTCCCTACGACGGCAGAGCTGGACTTTCAGCACAAATCTCTCACAATAACACCCTGGGAATGAGTTGCCTGCACAGTGTAAACCAGCTCGAAAGCCCCAGAGACAAAGCTCCTTGAAATGGCTGCAGCAGAGCTGATTTCCATCAGCTGGTGCTGTGCCATGCCCTCCTGACTGCAGACAAGCTAATTAAATTCCTGGGGGATAACCAGTCCCCCGGAGGTACGCATGGCAGGACGCTGATGTGCTGCCAGGTCCCTGAGGTCCCAGCCCCGCGCTGACCCCTACGACTCGGCCTTTCGGCCCCCCGGCGCTTGTCTGGGTGCTCCCAGAGAGCTCTCGGATGGAGCATGGCAGGGATCGGGGAGGGCAGAGGAAAGCCCAGGAGGAGAATTTGAGCTGTGCCAGCAGAGCGTAAGCTGTAAGGGAAAAGAAAAGCCCATCAAACACAGCTTGTAAGATTAGATGAGGTAAAAAATGCTGTGGGCCTTTTGTTGTTTTAAAATCCCTTTCCCTCTGACGCTTTGTTTCACCTAATGAACAAACAGGCTTTCGTTTCCAGGAGTCTGTCACCCACCACCACATCCCGCGGGTGGCAGCCAGCCCCCAGGGACAGGGGAAGCTGCGCACCGGGTGCTGGGCCCTATGGCACGGCCAGGGGCCCTGGGCAGGAGGGAAGGGCTCAGCATCCAGAGTGGAGTAAGGAGCCACTGATTTTACAGAGCAACAAGAGGATGTTAAGGAGGACCAATAAAGAGACCAGCCTGGCAGGATGGGCTCAGCTCCACAAATCAGGCTGGCCACGTTGCTATAACAGGAGGCTGGTCTTATTTTATTTTTACCTCAACTAGTCTCTTTTGACAAAATCTCTATTTATTTTGAGTTGGCCAGGCTAGGCTGCTTGCCCAGTCCCAGGAGGAGATGGGGGGGAACCCAGCAGCAGGTTTCTGCAAGCAGGGTGCCCGCTCGTGCTTAGGGCATGGCCACAGCTCCTCAGACACCGCCTGGCCGCTGGGAGTGATTCCTCTGCTATGGATGGAGCAGCACAAACATTCAAACTCTGTGCTTCACATGGTGCCTGAGGCCTCCTGACCTCCAGCACACTGCTTCCTCTCCCAGCCCAGCATGGCAGAACAGCTCGCAGCCTTCTCCAGGTAAGCCAGACGGACTGGATTACCTGTGGCACAACGAAGGCTCATCCACCCTCCCAGTTCTCCTCCAGGAGCAGGGCAGGCATGCCAAAAACCTAAGAGCTGAAGACACGCACGCTTCAGCTTCCCTGGGAACGGAGGCTGCAGGAGCAAACCCGGCGCACAGGCAGCCAAACGCGCTGCCACCACTCAAGTTCAAACGCAAAGCCTCTTGCCGGGGGCCGCAGCAATTCATACCCACAGGGCACCGCATGACAAATCCCTCCCTGAGCCAAGCCCATACAGGCACAATCACACTCTTCTGCTGAGCAGCCACAATCCTTCAAAAATTAAATAAATAAAAGCAGCACAGTCCAGCTCCATGAAATCAAATAGATTATATACGCTCCCTTGAAGAATTCTCAGTTTATTCACCAGTGGCCACACACTCATGCATAATGCACTTACAGTCACTCATGAAAATAATGTATTGGTGACATCTGAGCCATTTGAGCAGAACGTGGGTCACAAGAGATCAGAGATGGAATTTCTTTATTGTTCCACTGCTGCTGTTTGGTTATGTTTCTCTCATTCAAGGTTAAATCATTTCTGTTTGGAACAATCATTGCATTCTGCATTACATGCTGGCAAAACTAATGGGCCCCCTGGGCTGGGAAACGCCGCGCACCTCTCCTGAGGATTTCTCCACACCTCGGTTCCTTCCCACTCCCTGCGCTTCTCACTAATTTGTGAGCAGTCTGAGAATCAAATCAGACGATGGGTCCCGTTAACTACTGGGTAGGAAAGCCTGATAACAGTACAGATTGATTTCTCCTCGGTAGTACTTCCCATCAGAGAAGGAATGGTTTCCTTCACTGGGAAGGGCGACAGGCTATTGCTTTCTTACCATGCAGCACTCCAGTAACCCATCAGAAGGGAGGCAATCGCTGCCCCTTGCCAGGATGCTATTTCTGAGCCAGTGATTAGCTGCTGATGAAGGGATACGATATGCCCTCGGCTCAGCGAGAGAGATAAATCCAAGGCTAGGGTTTGGAGGCTGGTTGTGCGGTTTATTTGCTTTCAGGAAGCGTGCACCTCTCCCCCACTATCTTTGATCTAAAAAGAGGCTTCATCTTTGCACTGCAGACTCCCACAACTCCCCACAGCTTGTTTTCCTCTGAGCCTGGCCACTGCCAGGACACAGCCCAGCAGCTGGACGCTGCTCTCCCTCTGGGTTTGCTTTGCTGGGTACAAATTCCAGAAAGCATCTGCGCAGAGCTCAGTATCAGGAGACAGGCAGGACCAGGACGGGACCTGGGACCACATCAGTTCCTGCTGAGGAGCTCACATGAAGCATTTGGTGGAGTATCCACGTGCCTCTGGTACTCCAGCTTCTTTTTAGACAGCCATCTGCTCAAGGATAAGTGTACAAACCCAAAGCAGGGCTCACAGTCCCCCTCTAGCTCAGCTGCAGAAATGCCTTCCCCTACCACCCAAATGCATCTTTTCTCATGGAATAAAATCCAGGTGTTTCTTTATGAAGCACAAAGGCTGGCAAATTAAAGCATGACCCAGCCTAACTTCAGAGTTCCTGGAGTAACAGGGAAAGAACATCTCTCTCTCTCTCTCTCGAGCTCGCTGAACTCTTTAGCCCCGGGACGGAAGAAGGAGGCTAACACCAGCATCAACAACCTGAGTGAAAAGTTGATGCGTTTCTGTGTAGCAGCTTCATACCCACCTCAATTCCCCCAGCTGTTTCGCTTCACTGGTGGTCAAAATGATTTCTGTATGTTCAGAGAGCGAAGCTCTGCTCTCGTGCAGTCATCTCCCTACTTGGTTTATCTGCAGGGATTGAGCCAACGATCTCTTGACCTGAAAACATAAGTCTATCCTACTTGAACTCAGAGGTCAGCATTGTTAGTTTGGCAGGAGCTGCGGTCTGCAAAGCTCTGGACGTGCTCAGCGAGAGGTTGGGAAGGCTGCAGCACCTCTGCACCAGGACAACTCCTTCTGAGCAAAGCAGGCTGAAAACACTCTAGTTTCTCCTGATATTTGTTACAGGTAAGAAAACTTGACAACAGAATGGCACAAATGATGTTTCACTCTGAATTCTTTTAATCATACTAAGATTTCAGGAAAAAGTCTTTGGAAGATGAGTTTTGAAACCCCAGCTGGCTGCGGGGAGGCCATGCTGCCAGCCCCATGCGGGGCCAGGAGCGCTGCCAAGGCTCCCACAGTCACAGCAGAGCCTGGGGGGATCAAAGCCCCCAAGCAGCACTGCCCAGCCCTCGGGATGGGGCATGGAAACCTTATGGGCAGGGAGCGCCGACTCCTCTCCGAGCACGAAGTGAACCAGCACCACGTGGAAACGATGTGGAAATACCTAACCGTGACTTCTCCCTCTACTCAACCCCCTCTCTTCCTCTGATTCATAGCCATTAGTTCCAACTCCTACGATGCTGAGGAAATTAAGCCCTTTGTTAGCTCTGACGTGCTAAGGCACGACCAGACAATCTCCAGCCAGACTTCAGCAGGGGGGAGGATAACCCCAGGTACTGGGGTATATCCCTGCAAGCTTCCGAGGGACCAGACTGGGATGGGAATGGAAAGACAACACCCTGCTTGCAATCCAGGCAAGAAGAGGAAGAAACCTTCCCCAGTGCGAAACCAAGACAAAAATAAATACTGTGTCAAAAATTAAACAGCAGCAGCAGCACAATAAAACCCTGCAATAACTCGGCAGCCTGCTCGCTGGCACCGGCTAGCCAAGCCTCCGCTGGGATAAATGACAGAGAACTTCCTATGATAAACTAATAAAAGAGATTTCTATGAGTAATCATTGATTTGACAGGAAGTCAAACAAATCTATCCATCACCGCTGACATATGTCTACAACCTTCCAAACAAAGCAGCGTCTACAGAGAAAAATTGAGCAAACTGCCCACATGGCCTCAAATGCCACATAAAGACAACCAGCAGCAGGCGCCTGGATCGAACACTGCCTGCCACTCACTCCGGGCTCCGTCTTTGATCCCTCCTGGATCCGCTTCTGAGGCCCACGAACATCAGGCAGGCCCTCAGCTTCTCCTCCCACATCCTGCCCTGCGCCCCTTGCGCTCAGCGTGACGCAGCCTCCCCCTGCACCAGGGCTACGGAGAGCAAACAGCTGGATCCGTCCCAGCCCTCTGCTGCCCACGGGTGGATGGTGACCTCCTCCAGGCACATCATGTTCTCTCCAGGTGGACGGTGATCTCCAGGTGGACGGTGATCTCCTCCAGACACTCACTTACCAGGGGGTCTGCCCAGAACTGAGCCATGCTGGCAGCATCTGAGGCTCTGGGCACACCGAGCTCTGGCCATCACAGCTCCAAGCGTTCATTTCTGGGGACCAGTGAATCCCACTCCATGTCCCAGACAGGCAGGGACTTGACCGCTTCCTTTAATTCTTGAAATTAATTAATTATTAGGAAACAAAATGAGGGGGGGGCTTACAGTGCCCTTCTCAGGTTCCTTTGATGGAGCAGGGAACTGATGGGCCATGGGGCAGTTCAGTGGGGCCGTCCCACCCTGCAGCACAGCAAGAAGCCACCATTACCCACGTCGTCTGCCACCGCGTGCGACAGCACCTCCAGCCCCTGCAAAAACCATCCACAGGCTGAGGCAGGACTGCAGCTGTGGCCTCTAGAGGAGGCACAGCTGCTGAGTCCTCCCAGAAAGAGCTATTCTACGAAGCACACGCCACACCTTACCAATAAAAGGAGCAGCGGACTGTGTTTTGGGATATCAGCTGCTTTTTCCATTTCCTATGGCCTGTTTCCCTCCACTCTGCCCCTCTGAGGTTGACGTGGAGGCCACCTGGTTGCTGGAGTAAAGGACCTGGTGCAACCTCAGCTCTCCCTTCTTGCTTTCCTTCTCTCAGCACTTCTCGGCAGCCCCGTGAGATGCCCCAAAGTGCCGTCACTCTGCCAGAGAGCACAGTCATGGAGAAATCAAGGCCAGGATTTTAACAGCGGGGCCTGGATGCCAGGGCTCAGCACCCAAAATAGCCCATCTGTGAACCCTGAGCACAGCCAGCAGGGACAGAAACACTCTCCAGAAGACACAAGGAGTCCTTGCCCCAGCTGCTGGGAGAAGCGCAGGGACTGGAACATGGGGCACGTTCACACATGGATGCAGGGCAGCCCAGAGGCCAAGACTCCTTCATGCTGATGCTGCCCACAGCCCGACTGAAAGCATCCCTGGAAACTGCAAGCAGAAGCAAAACAGCAAACAAAGCGCCGTGCAGGGTCACGCAGCAAGGCCAGGCTTCCTGAGCTCCAGCCCGCCTCCCTGAGCTCCGGACTACCTGCTCGGTACAGCAAACACCCAAACCCCAGCCCTGCAGCACGCTGACTTTTCCCAGGCAGCTTCTGCAAGCACAGCAGCTCCCAGAAAGCAATCACTGAAGGGGTCTGAAGGCAATCAAAGGCACTTCAATTAGAAATGCAGATGATCCCTTGCTGCTGATTCAGGACAGCATGAGTTTAATCCTAACCTGTGCAAACATAAACACAACCAAATTCTTTAATCATCACAAAATCAAACCCCTCCACACTGCGCTAGCCGGGCTGTCCTGTGCATCTGCGCTGGCGAGAGAGACAGCTCCCAGCTGACAGCGCAGCTCTGGCAGCAGGGCGCTTATGCTGACTTTAATCAGCACAGAAAACTTGAGGGATAAAATCCTGCTTCCAGTTCCTCCCGAGCAGCTCTGTCGATGCATACAGAACTAGTAGGTAGGCATTAACAGGGAAGACTTTTTTTTTCTTCCCCTCTAATTGTAGGTTTTATTCCTGATTTCAAAAGCAGCGTTTGATCCTGAAGTCCTTGGGGCTTAGATATTTATAATAGACTCAAATGCAACCCAAACAGAGAGGATACTATTCTTCAAAAACTCCCTGCTGTTACACTCACCCCCTTTTAAACAAAGCAGATAGGATTCATTTAGATAATTTAGACATTGTTTCTCAATAACATGAGTCTATTTGAAATAAAACTCCAGACTTTGCACAAAATTTGCAAGCTATCTACCTCAAAAAATTCAGCAAGTGAAACCCCCCAGAGCAGAACAAGTTTTGGCAGAGCAACGCTGTCAAAACCCTTTTTATTTCTGCTTTCCTTAAAAGCAGAACAAAACACCTGATAACCTCGCAGCTTTGTTTGGTTTGGTTTTCTAGGGAGAAAAAGAAACCCAGAGCTTGCTGGGAAGCTCTGGTGCCAGAGACAAGAGACATGATGAAGGTTCCCTCCGATCCCTAGTGTGCTGGTAACACACCAGGGGCAGGGCGATGTGCATCTCCGTGCACCAAACCATCCCCTCTCTCCCAGTAGCCGTGTCTTACTGGGAACAGGCTCTGCATGCCCCGGGTTTGGGGAAAGGAGACCACCTAGGCATGACACACCAGGATTTCCGTTCTCATAGCTGAGTGCCACGGGCTGAAGCAGGGGAAATGACAGCATGGATGGTTCTGGATGCAGGAGCTCCAAAATACAAGTGGATAAATTGCTGCGATCCCTGCACGCATCAGTCAAAGGCCTTCTGGGGAAGTCGGTGCTCTGTGGAAAAGGACTGCTCATTTCCCCGCAGCGTGACATGATGTGGTGAACAGACAAACACTTCTGGGCCATGAGAAACACATGATCTGTGGACTCAAGGGCAGAGAGCTTCCCGGGGATGCTGCACGCCAGCCAAGTAGCAGCAATTGAAATCATCAGCAACGAAAAGAGGAGCTGGAAACTCCAGATGCTGCTAAAACAACAGCTTCTCATTTAACCGCAGTTAAGATTTTCCAACACCTTGCAATGTTTTTGGATCAATCCCTCTGACAAAAGCCAGCTGCCAAGATGCAAAGTGCAGGCAGCAGCAGGTGATGGCAGGATATGGAGAAAGGAAATGCAAATATTTGGGAGGCAAGCCCAAACCGGAGAGGCAAAGGCTGTCGGAGACTTGGAACTTGAAGGCTAGGGGAGGCAGCTCACAGAAATGCAGGGGGCTTTCAGCAACCGCCTGGGAGGAGGACAGGAGGCAGGACGTAATACTCCATCTAAGCACAGAGGTGGCTCTTGAGCCGTGTGGGAAGCGAAGCGTCCCCACACCTGACCAGACAGAGAATTAGTGCTCTTATCACCCTAGATCAGAAAGGATCATCCACTTCCATGGGCGTAAACAAAAGCAAAGCCAAAAGGTCAAATACATTACCACCTCTTGGATCGCTTCAAAAGCAAGGGGCAAGAGATAAGAGAGATAAAGGCAGCCGAAATCTCATGAAACTCGATGTTCCTTCACCGAAACAGCCAGCTTGCACACAGGGAGCATACAGGAAGCCTCCTAAGGATGAGTTTTGTTCCTCCTCACTACTGGGCGGAAGGAAACCAGGCGTGGAGAAGGAAGGCGCTGCTTGGCACGAGGCAGTGAGTGGCTGCTCCCTGTGACCAAGGGTAGCCACTGTGCTGCTAATTGGCAGGGAGGGAAGGAGGCGGTGGGATGGAGTTCTTAGTTCCTCCTCCACTGTTCTGAAATCGGGAAATGCCAAATGTTGATATCCTCCATAAATATCTATTTAAAAACATTGCTTCCCCCATCCTTCCTACTGCCTACCCTCCTACACCAGCCAATTTATGAGCACAAACACGGTGGCAGCTCCTGGCTTGGTACTGGCTCATGGCACTAAAAACCACCCTACTTCAGAAACTGACCTTCAGCTTCGCTGTTTTTATCTCATCTGCTTTTGTATGCTTCCTCCCCGTGGAAGTGAGTATCCCGAGAAAGTCTTCTGATGAGCCATCTGGAGGAAAGGGCAGCCAACCTCCCACTCCCTAAAACCTGACACACGGAATGCAGATTCAGAACACAAAAACTGGTGTTGGAAAGGTCTCTACACATACCAGAAAAACAGAAAGCCCACCTCCTGAAGCACAATCACTACTCTCAATGTTATTTCTGGCAGTGTTAAACTCAAACAACCTCGATTACTTGTCCACAAAACCACCTTAGGCTCAGGAACCCCTGGAGTGTCTGCCGGCCTTGTCTGTGACCTGGCACAGTGACGCACTGGGACCTTCTTCATCAGGACCAGCATGAGACAATCCTGTGCCTTATTCTCCAGCCTGTGCCACAAACCTGAACCAAGATCATGCTGCCCCGCGAGAACAAGGACTGCACACTGGTCTCCCACAAACTTCAGGCACGAGTCTGAGGCACGTGCTGCCAGCTCGCTGTAAGCCCGGCCGTGCAGGTACACCTGTTATGTAGGGCAGGCTCTGAAACAGAGAGGGAATGAAACCTCATTAGACAGTCCTGCTGGTCTGACCCAGAACATCTCTGCAGCCTCAGGACCAGGGCAAGTCAGCAACAAGTCACTCCCAGCAACAGGTCCCAGCCCACAGCAGGATGAGACCCATGGAGAGCAGCCTCCAGCACCCCACAACCCCCTCTTTCTGCTGCCATGTGGGATGAGCTCTCAGTGAAACACCTGAGCTCCAAAATCTTCTGGACACCATCTCTTGCCAAGGCGCCTCCTGCCAGGAGCAGCTCAGTTGTTTCACTCACCTGCGCTCCCCAGACATCGAGCTTTGCCTTCCAGGATGCCCGTGAGCAGCCGCTGACGCAGTGATCCAGAGCCACGTGGGAGATGCAGTTTGAGGAGGAAGAAGAGGTGATTTTTCAAATTGCTCTATCTGAGCTGGCACCTGTGGTGCCTGACAGGACTTCCAGCTGGAACCTCATGCTCTCCAACAGTAATTTTGGCCATCTGGTTATTTGTCACCACTGTCAGAAGCGCTCCCATCCTCAGAATGCCTTTCTCTAAATATTTTTGTTACTGTTTCCTTTGTCTGCATTCAATAAAGCCACACAGAAGGAACTTAGATGTTGATTTTTGGTAACATTTAATTCAGTTATTTTGCAGATGCAGTGCTTTGGCTACTCATCTCAAACTGACTTTTTGGAAGAAAATGCTTTACTTGCATTTAAAAAAAAAAAAAAAAAAAACACACATCAGGCAGCCAAAAAGCAGTTCCAACCCACCAAAATACCATGCCTCAGTCTAATCCATAGCAAAATACATGTGGATTTTTGGACGATACTTCGGGTTGCAGTGAAGCAGACTGTCCGGTTCCACCCTCTTGTCACGAGGGCTGTGCACAGAACTGTGCATCCCCCGATATAGGAAACTTATTTATTACACTAACTTCCCTTAACTACTCAGAATCCCAGCTCCCAACACCTCAGCTCCACTCGTAGATGCTTCACCAAGCGCAAGGCAGGAGGCTATTATGGGATGTATCAACTACACATAGCATCAAGATGTGTTATTGTCCTTTTCCAGAAGTCTTTTTGCACGCCTGAAACCTCGTCTCCTTGAAATCCCAGAGTCTCCCCCCTCCAAGCAGTACGCAGAAATCCTCTCACTTCCCAGACCTTTCACCCCGCGAGTCTGCCTCCTCCTAATAAGCTGTTACGCAGGAGCATCTTCTTTGGAGCTGTGTGTTCTTCCGTAAGATAGCAAGAGGGAAGCTATTTTCTGATATAAAGATAGTTTATCTCCCTTGACAGATTTCAAGGTAGTTTTAAAACTCCTAACAATATGCCAGGTTTTCCCCATCACAGCTCTGATAGCGAAGGAGCGATAAGACATGTCCGCATTATTAACCTGAAAATGTTGCAGAATTCTTGAGAGGTAACCCAAAGCCCATTAAAATTCTCCTTGTAACCCACAGGGTCAATAAAATAAAGTGCAAGATCTTAATGATTCTGCTCACCCTTCCTTCTACAGACACCCTTCCTTCTGGCCACACCGCTTGCCTGCCTACAGCCAGGTGCACGAGGTCTCGATGCCAGCCTTCAAACAAATGATGCCCAACTCCATCGCGAGCCCACTCATCCCTACTCCTGACCCCCGGCAGTTGGCGAGCTCTCTGGCAGAGGATTTCACAGAAATCTCTAAAAGGTTCCTTTAATGCACTGGAAGCAAAGGCCGTGCTTTCTCTAAGGCAGTGTTGCATGCATCTGAAGGGAGATATTTCTTCCTGCATTAAGGATTTGCCCTCCCTGGGAACACAGGGGCCATCTCAGAAGAAATTCTGCATTTACCTGGCCCTCATGTAACATGGTCTGCCCTTCAACATGTTTCCTAGAGCAGATCCCTATCTGCAAGCCAGAGCTGGGTTAGCAGGACTAGGCTCAGGAGGGTACTGTAGTTCTTTAGGATAAACAGCATCTCTTCAGGATACATCTCCTGCGCTCTTTGGCTTTAGGCTCTTCTGCTAAGGCACGAGCTGAACACCTTACATGCAGCTCGGAAGCCAGGCCTGCGCAGTGCTTCAGTCCTTTCGCTGTTCACAGAATCAGGACAAGGCATTTCTGATTACTCTATGTTTCCATGCAGGCAAGTTTTCTTAAAATACTACTTTAGTGTAATGAGAGTTTGAGTTTCATGCTCAGTCTTGTGTGCAATTTCATTAGCAGATTTTACTGAAATTAACGGTAGACTCACCAGAACAAAAGAGAACTCCTCTCGCCCATCAAAGAGCAAGTAACAGCAAGAGCTGCAGGTTTACCAAACCACAGCACAACACCACATCAGTGTCTAACATTGGCTCTTGCTGTTCCCCATTTGCCATGCTCTTTGATAGCGGCTTATTCAAGAAACTCAGTGGTAAGGGCAGGTGGGGAGCACACCCAGCTCTACGAGCAGGGACAGCCCAGAGCAGGCGTGGTGCCTCCCCAGCCCTTTGATTCCAAGCGAAAGCATGCTGTGGCTGCATTCCTCACACGGGGAGGAAGGAAATACCTGCAGAAAGAGCTTCTGGCTTGCCAGTTAGGAAAGCAGGGAACTGAGACTTAGCTCTCCAGTGAATTTCTGTGATAACTGTCCATTTGTCCATCCTGCACCTCAGCTGTCCACATGGGAAGCGAGATGATGGGTGGAAGGAGGGGTAGAGAGGCCAACCGAAACCCTTCAGGACCACGCAGCACTCACTGCACTGTCTGACTGCAGAAACCAAGTGTGTGCTTTCTAACTAGAGCAGAAGCAAAATGAAAGAGCTGGTGAAACTCTTAGATATGAGCAGGGTCTGACACCCCAGTCAACGTGACCTGGGGGGAGGCAGAAACAATAAATGATTTGGAGATAGGAGAATCAATGATCTGACAAAATCAGTTATTGCTGGCTTGATTAGTGTAAGTAGGGCAGCAAGCTCTGAAGGTTAATAATACTATTTAGCTGCAAAAAGTTGAAGTTTCAAAAGAACTAGAAAATAGTTTTCAAAATGATGTGGCTGATACATGAGGGGTTTGCAGCATGTCACCTGGCCACCTGCATACATGTAAAACTTGATGAAGGTTTATTTTAATAGTAAGGAGTATTATTTTGACTCTGACACAAGCTCAAGCAATGGTTCAGGTTATCCTGAATTTCTAACCTTGAGGTTAATTGGCAATTGTCACTGAGAATGTCTCTACTAATTGGTAAGCTTGATTAGACTTAAAATCATTGGCACTAAGCCTCCATATTTGGACAAAAAGTGTCTTCCCAGAATCATAACATACAATCAAGTTAAATGACCTTTTTGCACCAGTTTGATTGCTACGCATTATAAGCTGAATTTGATCGTTCATTTCTCATATCCACCCATGTGCCCAAGGTAAAAGAACATCATAGATTCAGTTCTTTGTTACCCAGCCAACCACCATCTTTACATTTTATTTTGTTAATAGCATTAATTAGAAAAGAAATCTTAAACCTGCTCCACACTCTCAAGCAATTTGTGCGGATTTGCACCCACAGGAATGCCCTGGCCTGGGAATTCCAGCCACAGTCCTGCCATGGACATGGGCTGGTAGACATTTCCCTCTTTGTTTTCACTGCCTTTAGTGTTTGCTCTTTGTGGCAGGTGTCAGATCTTCTACATGTTTGCGTAACTCCGAGCACAAGCTGGCGCTGATATCAACTGAAGCTTTTGAGTTCCGGTATCATCAAAAGGCTAACAAATCCAGAGCGTGTTAAAAATCACCCGGGTAGCTTGTTTTGCATTAATATAGATCCAGTTAATGAAAAAATGGAAAGTAAGCATAGATCTTGGGATGTCTCCTCTATACATTATTCAGGCTGGCAATGCCATACTGTCTTGGCTGGGCTAAACATTTAATTACAGATTCATTTTCTTTTTGGTTTCCTGATGACATTTAATCCTTTCAGCTGTTATAAATGACTCCAGAGCTGGGCGCTCTTTAACCAAAGCACAGGTTTTTTCATAACCTCTTTTTTACTGGAACATTTGGAGAGCCTGAGTTTTTTTTTTTAATCAAAGCTCTGGGTCAAATTGACTGGCTGGCATCAACAGACCTGACTGCATTGACAGCCAGGGAGTTATGTTCATTGAATATGCTGCCTTCATTTTTTGCCTCAGAAATCAAAAGAATGGCTCTTTTCTTGCCAAGCCCCTTTATGCCCTGTCCTACCAGCAAGCAGATTAGATTTTCCCCACTTCCCTTCCCCTGCAAGCCTTGTCCACCAGGACTTGCTTTTATTTTCCCACGCTCTGTCATCTCCCCTTGTGAAAAGTACCATAAGTAAATATTTCACTCCTCTCCTCCTTTTTCAGAGAACAGCTGAAATCCAGCCAGACTGTACAATTGGATTATCCTCATCCAAGGATACAGACATCTATCATTTACTGACTCTTAAAGTCAAACAAGTTATGCAGAGCTCTGTGCAGCACTCCTTTATTCAGTCAGGCCAGTGAATGGGAAATGACAACAGCAGCGCGATAAATTTTGGGCCCTTTCAAGATGCTGATTTGGAATGCACAATCATGGGCACAATGCAGGCCCATCTCTTCTCCATTTCTTCCTCAGCAGTCTGCTTTGGTCACGTTCAGCTGCACAACGCGCAGCCCTGGCTCTGAGCGTCCCAGCCCCAAGTGCACCGCGAGGAGCTCAGTCGTGCTCAGCAGACCTGACATTGTGGCCGTGGGGCTAATGGAAAGCCTCCATGGCATGCTGAAGTGATTTCAGCCACCTTTGGACCAGGACTCATATTAGAAATTGTGTCAGAGTCCATCTCGAGGCGTTTACCTGTGCCAGATCTCTGGAGACACTCACCTCCTCCCACATCCCATCAAACCCTCAAGGTCAATTCTGATGCTACTGCTGTGGAGCCAGACCTTGGCTGTTGCCCTCGCTGCTGAGCCAAGCACAAGATCTGTCCCCTAACCTCCAGCCTGGTCACTCTGGGAAAGTTATGGAGTCCTCAGACCCTACAAAACACTCAAATACTCCAAACATCTCAGGTTTCCTCTCAAGGGCACCTGCAGTCCTCACGTGCCCGTTCTCACTGCTCTGTTTCTGTCCATACTTTGGCTATCCCCTTTGAAGCCACCTCAGCGTGGCAGCGGCTGGCTTTCCACGCAGGTTACAGATGGACCAAGGACACTGTACAGGCGTTCAAGGAAAAGAACCTATTCTGCAGAAATGCCCTTTACCACTGCCCACCTGGTCATCCATGGGACCAGCGGGTCCCTGCTTCTAGGAACTGCAGTTTCCCACAGGCTGGCAGCAGGCTCAGAGATAATGAAATAACTAGAAATCCTAGGGAAAAAAAAATATGCTGGGAATGGGGAAAAGAGTGCCAAATTAGTGCCTCAGCTGTCGCATGAACTGAGAAAAGGCCTGCCCTGCATGGTAAGCAGGCCTCTGCTCTCCGCACCGGGGCCACCGGGCATCCAGCCCCTGCACACCCCGGCTCCTGGCAGCACCGAGTTAAACAGTATGGAGCGAGGGGAGAGGAGCACGGGGCTGCTCGGGCACCACTCTGATTATGGAGGAAGAGGCAGAGGTCAGGAAAGTAGGATACAAACCCGGTGGCTCATTAGTTCTGCTGTTCTTGGAACAATTGCCTGGTATCAACTTCATCGCTAGTTGCTGAAACAGCGTAGTTTAGCTGAAAATGTCACAAACATCTCTTCTAATCCCCTACCGAAGAAAAACACCTTTTTAGCCAGCAACAAAGCAGTGAAATAACCCCAAAAGGCAGGAACAACTTCCCACCCCAACAGCCGTGAAAATAAACAAGCACAGAGAGAAAGCACCAGGTCCTGAGCCCAACTCCACTGCCGCTGGTAGGAAAGTGTTCAATACCCTTCAGCTCATGGCCAAGTTCAGAGCTGACGGCAGAACTGGGCTGTTTCTGCAGGGGGGAGCATCCCCTTGATGCCAAAAGGACCTGGTTTTGAGTCTGTTGCTGCAAGAACCACTCCAGGTGGTGTCTCCTTTTGACCTACCCCTTGCACTGGAGCCTTCCAGGCAGGCACAGAGCTACAGCAGCCACTTGGCATGGGCCCCGTCCCCACCAGAGCCAGCAATGTGACAGGGAACCTGGCACAGCCCTGATTTCATGCTCCCCACCCTCCGGGAGGGCTGACCACATCCCAGATGGCAGTGTGGCGTTGGCCACCCTCCCACACTGACCAGTGTCTGAAGTACAGCTACAAGAGGCTCTGTGATGCTCTCAGAGGTCAGCAAGATACACACAGGCTCCCAAAGCCACCCAGGCTACAAAAACAGAGGTGCCTAACAAGGAGCACAAGCTATGAGGGACCAAAGGCAAGTGATACAATGACATGGTCAGGCAGCACCACCCTCACCACGAGGTGACATGATGAGAAAGGAGCCAGAGCAGCAACACTGCAGTTTCTCTCCCTCCACCTTCTGCAAACATCTGATGCTCTCCCAGCATGTCCTTCAAGGCCGTCTTTTCTCCTTACTCCCCTGCCAAACCTTCCCTCTTCTGCCATCCCCCTTTGCTCCCCTGGTACCAGCCACCCATTTTGGCCTTCACCTTGTCTTCTCCTCTGTCTCTCTGGGAGCTTTTAGGGCAGCAGATGTTTCTGGCTCCCCCTTTTTTCCCCTCCTGGTCCCCAAAATTCTGAACACGTGCCAGCTGTGGCCTCCCACAGCACTTAGGCTGGCTGGCAAAGCTGTGTGGAGAAGCACAACGGACTTGCTGGAGGCAGCTCCCCCCTTCGGGAGAGGATGAGAAACCTTTGTGTGCTGACTTGAACTTCACGCCTCTGCCTTTACAATACCTAACAGGCAACTGTGAAGAAAACTACAACATCAAGCACAGAAAGTGGGTATGCTTTGGAGAGGATTGCTCAGAGCATGCAGGATAAATGAAGCCACAGGGTCTGCTTTGGAACAAGCTCTTTGAACACAGTGAGCTTTGAACAGGAGCAGACAGCACAATAGCCCCTTGAGGAGCTGTGGAAACTCCCGTTTCTGCAGCAGCTCCGAGCCTGAATCTCACTTGTGCACTTCTTAGCCCGGTACCTGGGAGACCACGGCGGCAGCAGCAGGATCTGTCAGCCTCTCCCTCAGCACGGTCAGCTGCGGGGTGCAGGCTCTGCTCCTCCAAGGGCCAGGGAGGCCAGCAACTGGTGCATGACCTCCGTGCATGCTCCCAAATGAGAACAAAGGCACCAAGCTGCAGGTCCCTGAGGTGAGGAATGAAACCTCGTGCAAAGGTCCAACTGGAGGAGAGCAGGAAGAGCACTACCCTCCAAATCACAGCGAGGCAGAGATGCATCGACCATCGACAAGCTGCTTGGAGCCAGCCTCATCCCGCCGCAGCACCCAGCCCGAGTGTTACAAAGCAGGAGGAGCAAACCACACAGCATTTACACAGCCCAGGCAGGTGCTACGCCAGCATCTCACACCAGCTCCATCACAGCATGTCCATACAACGGGTGCAAAACCCTGCTGCTCTGCTCTGGCCCTGCCTGTTTATGCCAGCTCTGGTACCTTTTGCTACTTCTGGGTCTGTCTCGAGGGCTCTGAGCACAGCAGACACCCAGCACACAGCCTGGTCTGGCATATGGATGTCCTGATCGAGGAGCCCGTAGGATCCGTCTGACTAGTAACCCACCCACCACCCCGGAGGAAGAGTGAAAGCAGTGAATCAGCCAGCCCCCACGTGTTTGCCAGGTCTTCCCTGTCACTTCCCTCTTGACATTTCCATAATCCTGCTGTGCCTGCAATTAAGAATTTAAACAAAACGCCTGCTGCTTTCCTCCTCCTTCATAACATGGAGTAACAGAACTCCACAGGCTCCAACTCCTGTGGAAATGAAATGATAAAAATGAGCATCCGAGGTCAGAGGGTTTTTCACAGCTGCCGAGGGATGCGAGAGATAAAAGGACAGGAGTGTCAGAATTTCTTCCTCAGGATGTGAAAGTGTAGCACGCAGCCCGATTACATATTTATTTATGGGGAGATACACTGATAGCATCTGTCAAACCTCATTGCAGAGCCTGGAATTGTGCTAGTCAAACCGTGCTCAGCCCTGAGAATTGCCTCGCTGGCTCCAGCAGCAGTTGCTACCGTGGCGGTGGTGGGTGGGTGTAGAGGTCAGGCAAACCATTCCTGGTGGAAGCCAAGGCACAGCAGAAGCCTCTCCTGCCTGCGGGGCCGATACACGTGCAGTTCAGACACAGCCTGTGGCCGCAGGCAGCCCGGCTTTTCGCAGTGTTTATTCCAACACCAATTATTTTCTACAGGGGTCAAACTCAAAGATAGGAGGGGATGGAGAGCAGTCTCCAAATTTTCACCCCAGAGTAAATTATTTCTCTGGCTTCTACAAGAAAATACATCCTCTAACCCAGCATATGCCACAGCCTGGGTCATGTGCACTCGGTGCGTTTTGGCAGGGTCTCCCTTCCGCAAGCTGCTGTAGCTGGAGGGCTCGCGTGGTCACCAGGATGCTGAGCATCCACCCAGTGCTGGCAGGCACCAACACACACCAAACCCAGACCCAGGTGCAGTGTTCTATCCCACTCCTCAATATTTGGCCAAGACTCGTCCTGCACACAAACCAGATGCCATTGCTCCCCTCCCAACCACACCTCACTCACCCTTCCGAGTGTCCCGGACCCTGGTGAAACACTGCAGTAGTCCTGACAGCTCCTTCTGATGCGCAGCTTCTTGCAACGACGGGTGTTACTGGTGCTCCCATTTGCCACCGTCTAATGGGTGCCTCTACAATTCCTCACCACCTCCTCTAGTTCTGCCTGACCTCTATAATTGTGCCACACGTGCACCTTGCCACCTTAATTTCATATTGATAAATGTCTTAACTTCAGCTAATGAATAAGGAGAGCCAGGGACAATAATTGCTCATTATTTCCCCATTATTTTTGCTTTGGTGATATGTAAATTAACCGAGGATCTTCGCAGTTCTCTATTTTGACAATTCAATGGCATTAGACATTTCAGCAGTTGCTTTAACAAGTCTAATTTGCTAGGTTTATTTCTGAGGAATTGTGCCACTAGCAATTTGTCTATTTACTCACAATCTCTTTGGCACCCGGTTGGCAAGTGTCTGCCTGTATGCCCCAACAGGGAGGCTCAGGACTTCTTCAACTCCTATCCTGTGATCCACATTTCACCAGACACAAAAGAGTAATAATAATCCAAATCCCACCCCTAAACTAAAAAGGCCAAGAGAAACCTTTGAACGGATTCTTTTGCTTAGGATTAAAGAAGAAAAAGGGATCCCATGTCTTCACTCAATTACTTCTTATCAATTTCATTGACTGCATTATCCATTTGGATAATCTGGCAGAGGAGGATGAAAGCATCTATTATTTATGTATTTATCTGTTTTCTACAGTTGGCTGCTGTCCATTCTGGATCACTGAAGCTCAGCGTACCTGCCTGAGCTCCACGACAGACAGCTACAGCAGAGGATCGGGGCCATTGGGCTGTGAGCAGCCAAAGCCCATCGCGCTGCTACTAACAGCCTGGGGTCACTCATCGCACGACTACCAGGGGAAGACGGTAAAGAGATGGGCTATCCCTGGGAGCTGCTGAAAGACTCGCACTGCAAAAAACAGTTGGCTGGAGGAGCATTACGATGCTCCAGTTTAACTCATCTCTCTCCAGTGCAGGACCCTTACAAACCCAAATTAGACCTGAGCCTGAGGAGATTCTGCACTGGGAGAAGACAGAGACCTCCTAAATTCCGCGTTGGTGTTGCTTCAGCTGGGAGCATTCAACGCTCCTGCAAGGGCAGCAGAAGAAACAGCAGTGTCTCAGGATGCACAAACAGTAATCAAAGCATTGTACTATCAGGCAGCTCCAACACACGACAGCACACCTTAATGCAGCACCAGTCATTCTCCTTCAGGAGCTATAACACCTATTGATCACTCTGCTCCAGCGAATTCACCTGCACTGACCACTCGCTCCTTTCTGCTGGAATTAGAGATGCCAAACATCTCCCCGAGCAGGGACAGACAGACAGACCCAGCCTTCTGTACCGACTCACACCCACACCAAGGGCAGCTAGAGGATCTTGTCATTCCCCTCAGCAGGGGAAAGAAAAAAAGTGAGCGTTGTCAACCAGGCATTTTCAACCAAGGGGTCACAAATCCAATCACTTTGCCCTACCCAAGAGCCACTAGATGAGAAGTCCAGGCAAACAATACATTTTTTTCCCTTTGATTGATTTGCACATTGTGAAAGTTGGGGGTGAGAAGAAGAGAGCAAAGGGAAACCTATTCTGGCTTGACTACAATATCTGCTTCAACAAAATTGAAAAGGTCTGTTTGGAACATTTCTAAACTTCTCAAAACTAAAGTTAAAGAAAGGTCTGAAATGAAAAGTCAGCTCAGTGAAAAAGCAAAAAGAAAGAGTTGGGAAAACATCAGCAGGAAGTACTCCAATTTGTCTCCCCACGTTTTTGTGTTCTGCAACAATCCACTCAAATCAGTCTGGTGTCACAATTATGTCAGTGTTGGCAAATCATTTGTGCAAAAATAAGTAAAATGCATTAAAACCTCTCCAAAGGCAGTTCATAGCGGAAGAAGAGGGCCCAGTTCTGAATCAGTAGGAACCTAGTTTCCTTTAAACACCTCAGATGCAATCCTATGGCTTTGCAGAGAGCTACTCCTTCCTCGGGTGACCCCAGGCAGATCACGGGGAAGGAGGAAGAGGAGCGATGGGGATTCACACCTTTCTCTCCCGTTGGGCAGCACAGACCCATGGAGTACAGCTGCACTGCCTTCACTCACAAGGGCACTGCACCAGCCCCTGAAGATCCGAGGTGCTGCAGTTTCAAATATTTGGAGTTCCACACAATTTTGTGCATTGGCAGAGGAGAATGGGCACTCACCTTGTGCAGCAGTGTGGGACACCACAAGGCTCCCTCAGCCTCCTCCCCCCAGCCTGGTTTTATATTCACCACATCCTTCCTAACAGGAAGGCATCAAACCAGCCCATGCATTTTTTTCTACCTCTCGAGCACCTGATCTGCATGTACCACTGCTGTTTGTACACGACGTAAACTGTTGCTGCAACAACATGTTGTACCACAAACAGTATTTCTCCAGCTTGTGCTAAGGAGCTAATCCTGTAACTGGCTGCACATGAGTGAGCAACAGAATGTTATCTCGGATGTGTCCCACCTGAGGCACAATCAGCATTAACCAGCGCATTAGCCCCTACTTGACCTCAGATTTGTGCCA
Organism: Nettapus auritus; assembly: GCA_011076525.1. NCBI lineage: Eukaryota > Metazoa > Chordata > Aves > Anseriformes > Anatidae > Nettapus > Nettapus auritus. Next base: position 10,522,625 of record CM021773.1, read on the forward strand.
GTTCCAGACTTAGAAGGGGTCATCTGTTAGCAGGGCGACACAGATCTGTCGGAGGAATAACCCCATAGTCTTTGGGGCTGCTATCTCATTAGCACATATCTATCAGTCTAGGCACCTCAGCGTAGGAGGGCCTCCTGCAGAAGGCAGCAGAAGGCACCCTACCCTCTCCTTTGGCGGTGGCAGCCTTCTGCCAAAGGGACGTATCGGATGGCATTGCTCCCTGGGCTGGCTGCCACCCACTGGAGCACACGGGGTGGTTATATGCTCAGCCCAATCGGAGGCCATGCAAGAAATTCACACAATGCGCTACGCTAAGGAAGTTCTCTCAGGTCTTCAACAGAGGACAGGAGAAGCATGCCTGCTGGTATGAGCCCAGCCACCGGACAGTGCCTGCAGCTCCAACCAGCTCCCCAAACCTTGCCACCCACCTACAGACTGTGCTTCCCCACTTCAGGCATAACTCCCCCAGGAAACACATTTCAGTGTGGGGGCGGTCCTCTGAGCAACAGTACTGAACAATCTGAGAACTGCAGCAAGCAGCACACAGAGCTTGAACAGCAATGATCAAAGCAGCACTCGCAGGTAGGCTCCTGGGGTCACACCACATAGCGCGTGGACAGGTACAACAGCCAGCACCAGGAGTTTCAGAAAGCGATGCCTCTCTCTGCCAGAAAGTTCGTGTACGAAGCACTCAAATCCCCAGAGCCCAGAGGTCTGTCTCTGCCTGGAATAACAATGCACAAAAATGCCTTGCTGTCTTTGGTTACCGGTATCGTGAAATAACAGCTCCTCGCTATCAGAGTACAGCACAGAATGAACAGGAGGGAAAAAAAAAAATACACACCCAGAAGCACAAAAAGCCTAAAGCTGCTCAATAGAGGAGTCAGACAAACCCAGCCAGACTAACCAATCACCGCACATAAATGTGATTTCTTGTGTATGTCTGGTACTGTGCAATGCAGTCTTTTTTTTTCCTTCCAGCCATCTGAATTTCTCTTAAGGAGAAGAAAAGGGAGGAGAAAACGAAGAGTGTCCCCACATCTCAGTTGTTAGACGACAATCTCTTCACTCTCTGCTTACAGTTGTCTGTTTTACCACCGAGCTGGTTTTCTAAGGAGCTAAATTATGCGCAGGAATCAATGAAGGCTGCTGCAGCATTTCCAGCTGCTGCAGGGAAAGATTGTTGCTGCCACCTGCAGACTAACCTCTGGAGACAGGCTTTCTTCTTAAAACACCTGGGTCAAGCGGGTGGGATGTACGGGACTAACGAGGCGCCATCTCTGCAAAAGAGGGGCTTGTAAAGGTTTCCAGGTAGCCAGGAACCTGCTGGTCCCACGGCATGTGCCATCTTTTGATACTAAATAATAAAACGCTTTGGCAACTCTGCATGACCCATCAATTCAAGCAAATATGTTATTTATAAACAGGTAACAGAAGTCATTGAGATGGCAAAGTTCACATGTCTAGAAGGGGAAATTGCCTTTGTTTTGATACCATACACAAACAAAATCCAGAACCTCGGTACGTGAATCCAACAGATACAGCAGCTAAGTGCAGGGGAATTTTTTCAGTAGGGCACATCAGGATAACATCAAGGTTTTGTGCAAAATGGGTGATTTGAATCTAAAGTGTGTAATTAATACTCAAGCCCAGATTGGATATATGGCAAACCTCCCAACCTTACGTTAGGCATCTACATCTCTCTAAAAGGCAAACTTAATCTCAGAGGACTGTGGATGTTCACATTCTCTGAAGGCACAATGCCAGAATGTAGAAAATAGTTACTTTCTTTGTGAAACCTTGCCTAATCCCATTTTGCTACTAAAACCAACAGTCCCCTCAATAGGAAATTGAGCCCAGACATAACAAAACAGTTCTGCCTTAAGAACAAAAAAATACACACACACCAAAATAAGTACAGACACCCTACTATTAAGCGCCTGCAGACACACACACACACAGCCATAAACCTCAGACCTCCAAAAGCTGAAAACAAAATACCAGGAAAAGTGAAAAAGAAAAGAAACAGCCATCTGCAGGCAAACTGTTCCTCAAAGCCTGTTGTACCCTGAGGAAATAAGACTGCAAGAGACCTCACTGGCCCTGAAACCAGGGCTACTGTGTCAAAAAGAAATGAAAAGAACAAAAGGCACTTGCTAACGAATACGACTAACAATAAGTTTAATTGTCAGTAAAATCCCTACGCAGGATTTTCTGTTTAAATCAATCTCCAATTTAAGAGGGAACAAAACCTATACCAAATTATTACTCCAAGATATTCATGAATCAGAAAGCCTGCACAAGGGTTAATAAGGGAGATCAGAACCCCAGGCTCTACACACAAAATAAAATGAGTCCTAAAGCACTGGATTTGTATTTCAGTACTACTTTAGTGCTAAATGTCTACTGATTTCAACAGAAATCCATCACCTAAATAAAATTTGAGGGTCTGAACCTGAGAGTGTAAGCATAAAAATATATTACTAAGGAACATTTAAAATTCATATCTAAAACTAGTTGTTTGATAAAGCGAAGTATAACACTGCAGTCACCTCACCTTCCTGCACTATTCCATCTTGTCCTCTAACCTCATATATAGCTAAAAGCATATTTTTTCCTCTAAGTTTTACCACAGCTTAACGGGAAGGATTCTCCTCCATATTCTGCCCCGATGACAACATTTCCACCATTTAACACAAGTCTTCTGTTACCTCTTCAGACAAAAAGCAGCGCTCAGGTTTGTGGACCAGTTCCCACTATGATCAACTGGGCAAATTTAATGTACCTATGAGTTATTCAGCCCAGCTCTGCAAAAGATACACTTAATTTTAATAGTTTATTTCTGCAAACAAAAGCCCCACGATACCTGTTTCTTTTAAAAAGATGTCTCATTTTCTTAGTAATGGGAAGGAAAGATGCAAAGATCTCCTGGCCTTTGAAAGGAGGTTTCTTCAAGCTACGTGTGCATGAAAATAAATCCATAGCAAAGAGAAGCTCATGCTTTGCATGGTAACATATTGTGGTATCAATTATGATATTTAACAAGCAGTGAATTAGAAGTTAGCAACCATTTATAGTACGATGCCAGTAAACAGTATTGCCTTTCCCAGCACATATAGACACCCACACATTAATCAGTTAGAGAAATACTCTTGCTAAATAAATGCAACTTTCTTAAATCACTGCAAGTTTTAAGTCTGTGTTTGCCAAGACCAATCCCCACCACCAGCCACCCCAGAAGGATAGCTGCCCCCAGCCCTGCTGCTCAGGGAACCTCAGGAGGCTGTCCCCTGCTCCCTCACTGCCTGCTCCAGGCACAGACAACATTTGGGGTCTGCTGGGGCAGCACCAGGAGGCTCAAGCAGCACAGAGAGGCCACAGGGATCCTTCCAACACCTGATTTTTCCTTTCAAAACACAAACCAAACGGAACGGTATGAAACGCCACGGTTAGCACGCGGTACCTGCTCGAGGCTGTGCCTCCCCTCAGGGTGCTCTTCTTTGTCCCCTCAGCTGCAGCCATCCTGCCGGTGGTGAAACCCCACAGCTCCTTCACTGCTGGCCCTACAGGACCAGGGCAACAGAATCCACGGCTCTTTTATACTGCTGGCTGTACAGGACCAGCACAGCAAAATCCACGGCTCTTTTACTGCCAGCCCTCTAAGACCAGCACAGCAAATCCATGTTGCTCCTCTGCTGCCGATTGCCTTCACCTGTGGGGCACAAAAGAAACAATTAGAGAGGGGCGATCTGCCCCATTCACCCCAAGGGAGTGCTGAGTCTCACTTGGGAAAACACCACAGCGTCTGTAGCTCCTAACCCAGCTGCCTGCCCCTACCGGCTTGGTGGCGGGCGGGCACACACGGCGCTGATCACCAAAAAGCACGGAAAACCCCACTCCGAGGAGACCTGGGGGCTCCCCGCACCCCGAGCCCGGCTTCCCCGCACGGTCCCGGGCACGTCCCGGGGCTCCCCCGCTGCCTCCATCTCTGCAAGCCCCGGCCTGGGGCTTGGTGGGTGGCTGCGGGGGCCCAGCTGCACCGAGGGGATGGCGAGGGAGAGACCCCAGCAGCGTGCTTTTACCTCGCTTGTAACTGAAGGCCCGGAGCTCATGGCACCCAGAGGCCCTGCGAGGTGGTGAATAATTCACTGAGGTGGTGAATTATTCTGTAATTCCCTGAAATAGTGGCGTTTTGCTGACATGGGGTGACTTCACACCACTGGGCAGCCCGGCTCAGGCCCCCACGCTGCTCTCTCACTCTTGTCTCCTCAGAAGGGCAGGGAGAGAAAGTTAGAGTGAAAAAAGGCTCGTAGGTGGAAATAAGAACAGGGACATCACTCACCAATTAGCATCATAGGCAAAACTGCTCCAGCATAGGGAGATTAATATAATTTATTGCCTATTGATAACAGATTACAGCAGTTTCTGGGCTCCTCTCACAGAGGCCACCCCTGCAGCCTCCTACCACCCAAACCTTGCCAAAACAGCAGAGATGGGGGGGTGCCAAAATGGACCTACTGGTGTTGGTGACCCTGCCACAAGTGCCTGGCCTCGCCCTCCAAGCACAGTACCTGTTGCTCTCCTTTTGCTCCCCAACACTTTAGGAAAAAGAAGAAGGTTTCCAGCAAGTTTTTTTCCCCATTCACATCTCATCTGGGTTGCTGTTTGGGTTAGGGTTGTCAACCTGTGGCCAGCATTAATTTGATGGAATTAGCATTTGTGGCCAAGGACCATAGCCAAATATTGGCTCACTTACTTGTTTCTTTGCCATCAAGCCCTGAGCAGGTATTTCCACTGGGGCACTGGATGGCTGGCCACAGCTTCCAAGCATAGCTCAGGCAGGCCCAGCTCTTCCCAGAGCTAATAAAGGTGGTTATCTGCTGCTGCCAGACCTGCTGATAGCCCCTGGGACGTCCTTGGGTGGGACATTGTGCTTCTGCTCAGGCAGAAAGGTTTTCTGCCACTACAGAGGCAAAGCTCCCCATTTCTCCCTCTTCCCAGGAAAGGAAAGCCAATACAACAAGGTCAGGTGGTGTCAGAAATGGGGCAGGAGACAGAAAAGAAACCAGATATAGTAGCCCAGAGTCTCTTAGGCTTAAGCCACTGAGTGTTACTTATAGATAAGGCCCTTCAAAGACTTTGTTTTATTTCTTTAAAAACAAGCTGGCTGGAGCCAGTACTACGAATTCATGGAGGAAAGCTGTTTCCCAAGGCCAAAATTGCCTGCCTGGATGATCCCATAATTCCGCCAAGGTCCAACATTTCGTTTGGCCTCCCCAGCAGATCTGACCTTGCAAGAATATTTTCTTGGCATGAGCTGCAGAGAAACTATGAGGAGAAGGTATTAAGTGCCTTCAAAGGAGAGCAGAAGGGTTTTCTGTTTCTTGCTCTCTACTTGGTGATAAAGAGACAACAAACTGCCAGAATTTCATATAACCATGTTTGTTAATGATCTATAAATGCAAAGCCTGGCTACAGATACATGCTGTTCTTTTGAAGGAGGTTCTGGTGGCTTATGCAAAAGAAAACATAGAAACCTAATGGTATTAATATGTTAAATAATTAAAAGAGATGTTTTCTTCTTCCTCTGTATTACAGATAAGGGTGGGAGACAAGGGGATTAACAAAGGAAGGAAGATAAAGTGGAGAAGAAATGCTCAGCTTTCCAGTATAAATCATGAGTTTACCACAAGTAGGTTAGAAAATGAAGGGGAAAAAAAAAAAAAAAAAAAAAAAAAAAAAGTCAGCAATTGGCCCCACCAGTTAGTTTTAAACCAGGAGACAGAAGACACAAGCTAAAGCTGTCTGTGATGGGAAGTTTGCACATCAGCAGCACAGAATAGCAGTGGAGGCCCACACTTCAGGTGGAGACTATTCACACGTGTCTTTTGTCTCAGGGTCTGAGGTACGGGGACTGTGGTTGGAACAGGAACACAGGGCGACAGCCCATACATGCTGCAAGTCCAAGAGAGCTTCTTGGGTCAAGGTGTCTTTCCCCATCCCTCAATTTCCTTAGTCTCTTTCCTGGTCCCGAAGGTAGATATGTTGCCTCTAAATTCCTATAGACAGGTGTAAGAATAATCTCAGCAGCTGGTACCTTTTCAGAAGCTTGATACCTCTGAAAAGCAAGTGTCAAGGAAATACAGGAACTAAGGTATATATCTGCCCTGAGAGATGGGTGCAAAGTGTAGTTATGTTATCACAAGGAAATACAAGAGGTTTTCTACCTGTCTGTGATTTAATTCATGCTGTTTCCCTGAAAGTATTAACAGAAGTGGAATCTGAGTCCACCTCCAGGTTTTAAAGCCTTTTGTTTTGTCAACACTTAAAGCAGAAACTTTGCTCTCTGGATTCTCTACAGAGCATACGCAATGTGTACAACATGTCAGCCTTGAAAGTTGCCTACTGCAGGGTCCCAGCGTGCAACCCTGGTCAGGTCCGCTGCTCATATTAGTCACATTAAGCTGCCCACATACTCTGAAATCAGCCTATAAATGGCCTGCTGACAAACGTCAGGCTTTGCACAAGTGCCTGTGCATGCACAGGTGTAAATGAAATATGGGACTCGGTGCATCAGTGCACACCAAAGATCCACCCTAGTCTAAATAACTTAAACAGTGGTCACCAGTTTTCACACAGTGAAAACCCACCTAGAAGGGTTTCAGGGACTTATGGGACCTCACGCATGCCAGCCAAAAATATTTCCTACTGTTTTACTGAGATTTCTAATACGCTGCATGTGCAGGTAATTTTTAGGTGAAATAACTTAAAGTCAGGACTATTGACCATATGCTGTGAGATGGTGGCTTTTGGAGCATGTACAATTTGTCTCTTGCTGGGGGAAAGATCACCCTTATATTTGACCGGATGAAAGTCAGTTGTTCCATCCAAGCCAATCACTCATGCTCTTCAACGCATCTTCTGCCATCGGCAGCTTGTTCACTTATCTTAGGACATGACAGGTTGCTCTCCAGAGGTACCTGTGCTATAGCAGGAGCCAAGACATCTTTGACCAGACACCAGCTGCTAGATGGGCTAAAATTAAGCAAGATGAATATCACTCTAATCTTCCATTAAGTATAATGGAGCTCCAAGCCTATTTACAAGATCATCCTTCTGGTGTCCGCTCGGCCATCCACCTCCTGTTTGGAAGCTGTGACCACAGACCACAACCCCAGCTACACTTAGGTCCAAGAGCAGACTCTTCTGGTTTACTGACATAGCCAGTTTATGTCCCTTGCCTCTGGCTAGGAAGTGTGATTAAAATGTATCCAGATTTGGAGCTGCTTTATCCACGTAAATCTAGATTTAAAATTGAGGTCATCCAAATCACGGTTTCAAAGGCAAATCTCCATTTTTCTTTACCAAGAAAAATAGTCAGGCAGTATTTTCCTTTGACCTTCTTGAAATGTTTTAATGACTGAAACAATCCATATTAACTGAGATTGAAACGTTTCATTTCCACACTGCTGCTCCAATTCCTGCATGATACTATAGGAACAGAGCACAGCAATTTTACAAATGGTTTCAATAATGTCCCACAAAAGTATGCCAAAAATCAATTTCTGAACAGAGAACTCTTTCCTGAGAAAATATCCCTGCTGTTGTAATGCCAGGCTGTCTCAGGAGAGTGAGTTTAGAGGACACTCTACAAACCCTGGGGCATCAGGAGCATTCAAGCTGTGTGCCTGGGTGGTGGAAAGGAGCCCCTGAGCAATGCTCTGCTCTTGCAGCATGTGCACAAGAGCCTTCATCCTTCACAGCAACTCCTGGTGCTACTACAGCACTAATAACGTTCAGATATAAAATGTTTATTTGTTCCTTTAAGTTGCCCAGTTTGCAGGGCAGGATTTTCATGCACCTGCCCTCCTTTGGCTGTCCGGGAGATGCAAGGTGTGCAATGGAGGAGGGAAGAGCAAAGACATTTTGGGCACCCAGGTCTCCTGTGAACAGGGTGATAGCCTCAGGACAGGTTCCCTTTCTGCTTAAACACAAGGTTTTCCTGCGTATTATTTACAGCATAGCTAAGCATCACCATTAAGCAGTATGTGATGATGAACTACCCAGATGTGATGGAATATTTAAGGCTTTTGCATGTGGCTGTTATTGCTAACACTTAACTAAACGTTTGCAGGTAGGAAGGTCCCCTCTCTTAGCCCTCTTGTCTTGCCTGCTCATTTCCAAATGGGGTTCGTGCTATTTTATATCCCCTCTTTCAGAAATAGCAGCATTCAGACTAGGTATCAGTATCAGTATCCCAGAGGCCAGTATGTGCAAAGAGCTGCACCACCCTCCACATGGGAAGAGTGAGAAGGTTTCCAGACTGCTGCTATCCTCCCTTAAATCTTTATCTCTGCCTACCTTCCTCTCTTCTCTGCAAATAAAAAAACCTCATGCCACCTCCTGGAAGAATCTGCAATTGCTGCAGTGTAATCTCTGCCTGTAAAAGGGGAATACTTGGAGCCCCAGGAGCCTGCTGAAAGCTCTCTAGGTCTGGAACCAGCTGGGAACTTGCATAAATCCTGTCCTGGATCTGGGTGGACTTCCAGCCCCTACATTGCACACATCAGACACTGGGGAGACCTGTGTCTCCCCAGCTGGTCTCTCTCCATCCCTGCCTTGCTTTATAGAGATACAGCACGTGGTTTTGGCAGTGCTACAGACAGTGCTACATATGTAGTGCCTTTCCCTGGTCATTGTTTTCTCCTTAAGGAACAGACAATAACAGAATTCAGCTAAAGGATGGGAAATTAGTGGACCTGGATAAGATACACACACAGCTGGCTTTGTGTATGTGTGCAGTCAACAATGCAGAGTTTGGATGTGTATTATTCACGTCACAAAAGTAATGCCTAGCAATCTAACCGAAGTTTGTATTAGGTGTTACACAAACATACTAAATAATTACCTCTGCCTCCAAACAGGTAAAAATAAGAATGGAAATAAATGGCACACATTTGTTGAAGTGCCAATAAATTTTGAAACTAAAAAGCAACAAGCCAGTTTTGCCAATCAGATAAACACTGGAATGCAATTTCAGCAGGTTAACCTCTTTTGTTCAAGATAACTACATTTAACATCAACTTTGTTTCATCTGCAGTTTTACTTGGCATAATCCCCTCAGTCTCAGATGCTTACTTTGTCCATGAGCATCATTTTAGCACACCAAGACTCCCATATCTCTCCAGACAGTTTTATTTACCAGCTTCAGACAGCAAAATCCTACGGCATGCTCTCTAAATACAATATGGCTTTCTAGGTTATAGACACAGGAAGTGCTGAGGTCAGGGAGTTATGCTAGATAACCACACAATTCATCTGGATTTTTACTATAATTATTTTGTCAAAGCTCTGCAGAATCTCTATTGTATTTATCACAAGTCATTGTTCCATGGAGGTAAGGAAATACAAATCACACAGCAAATCTGAAGAATCTGATCCTCTGAGGTTTTCAGTGTTTGTACAAAGGGGCTGATTTAACCACCAAAATAGTATACGCATATATATGTATGTACATGTATATATTGCTTAAACTAGGAGGTTGGCCACAGGCAGCCAAGCAAGCAGAGAGGAAAGAGGGTGCAAATCGGGAGTCTGAAGGAGGATGGCTCAGTAAGTGGGGCCATTCAGCAAACGACACTGCTTCACCCCCTGAGCTGGGGTCTGCCCAGCAGCACGCTGCCTCTGGCTCCCTCGCCTCTGCAGCCTCTTCCATCAATACCCCAAAAACTGTGTTAGCGGGTAACAAATGTCTTCAATTTATTTTGTAGTTCAAGGGTTTTTACGTTTCATTGATTTCAAGGATGGCATTTCTCTATTAAATGCTTCTGTCGCTTAGGATTGCCCTATCTTTAAGCAGTTCCTTTGAATACTTTATAGGTTTTTCCCTGTCTAGATAGTAATTGTTTTTTTCAGAATCAGCTTCCTAGTCCATGCCATACAGTTTGGGTTGCTCCTACAGAGCAGTGGCCATCTAGAAAAGGAAAGAGGAGTCCAACAAAGCCTGTTTTTTCTCTAGATCTGGGCCCTTACTTGCTAAACCTTTTAATCCAGCTATACTTTTGTTCACCATTGATTCCACAGCACTTCTCTCTGTTTCTCACTCCTCACTTCAGATTTCATGCCCAGTTCCAAAACTGTTGAATGTTTGAAGAGCCATTAATATTTTCTCCAGGGCTCCCTATTCTTGCAAGGACTGCAGGAGCTGCATCATGCCCCCTTCATATTTGGATGAAATCAGCCAATGCCTTCAGATTTAAGCTGGGGAGGAAAACCAGAGCAGGCACTAGGGCACAGCATGGTCACAACCAAGGTCACAATACCTTATGTCCACAAGAATCTCAGTTGAAAGACAAATTCCTCCATTTCTCCCTGAGTGGGCATTTCTGCATGTTCTCACATTGAAATGAGGTTTTACTTCAATTCTGAGAAGGGTTGTGCCGAAAATGAGACATTCACTGCCATTTTTGGGAGGACAGTGTTGCCAGGGATTTCTGGGGATCATGGGGGAGATGGTAGGAGGGCTTCTGTGCTGCTGGCCCAGCTCACACATGCATTATGGTCTGTTCCTGGGTTGCTAAACCCCATGGTGAGTACTTCAGCTTCAGCTGCTTTGAGCTAGTGTCTTCAAACACCAAGGGACACTGGAGGATTGAGCAGTGACCAGGAGCATCCCTCCAGAAACACTTACCATGCCCCCAGTCACGGTCTCAGCTCTCTCAGGCTTGGCAATGTCAGTTCAAAATGTCCTTCAAAGAGAAGGGGTGGGGAACCAGAAGAATGGGACAAAAGGAGACATTTTGCTATCTCAGAGGGTGACATCCTGCAGAGGAAACAAGGACGACAGTTGGGTGTCCCCACATGTCTTGAACAAAAGTCTCAGGCCTCGTGCATCCTGGCCAAGGAGGGCTGCTTGGTGCTTCCCAGGGCGGGAGGGTGCAGGAGCTGCCAAAACAAGCACTGGTGAAGTGGGGAAAGGAGCTGGGAGCACCGGGGGTGAGGCTGGAGGTGTCAGCAGCAGGACATCAGCAGCACACCATAAAGGGACCAGCGGGTGTGTGGGCTGGGCTTCACAACTCTTCATAACAAAAGCATCTCATAATCACCTCACCCATGGGCATGGCCACGTATTTTATCTCCAGACATCCTGTAAGGATCAAGCATGGGCTAAAACTGACTGCAGTGGTCAGATGAGTGCTTTCCCTGTGAGACATATTGGATGGCTTTTTCATCCAGCACCTTGCTGTGTCAGACCTGCTAAAGATCCCCGTGTGCCAAGTAGCGAAATAGCTCCTCTCTCTCCCTGCTATAGGGCCTTTAAGCTCTGGCCTTTAATCACACGAGCATCATTCACCCTACGGGAGTTCTACTCAGAGCAGGGCACCGCAGGAAGCACTTCATCTCCTGGTGCCACCTTGCTGGCGGGCTGGAAACTGGCTACGTTCGCCCGCCTGAGCCAGTCCAGACAGGACGTGACAGCACACATAGCTGATTTCACTGCTTGTAAACCAGCACAGGAATGTGGGTAGAAGCCGACGAGCTCCACAGGGCTCTGCTGGTGGGGAGAGCTCCTCTCCTCATGGTGGGGTGGCTGAGAGCTGGCAGGGATGCCCGAAGGACAAAGAGGCAAAGCAGCTCGCTTGCAGGGCAATGCATCCTGCGTGCCGAGCTCTGCAAACACCGCTCCCATAGAGTAAATTCACTCACAATTAAAAACATATCTGTTTGCTTTCACGAGATTGATTGCGCATTTAATCAGTCGCCGTTCGTATATAGGGTACCACTGAAAGGGAGAGATAATAAAGAAATCATTCTTTTAAAGGAGTAACTGCATTGCAGATCAATTTCTTCAAAACCTTCATGTGCAGAGAAATCCTATGGGATGAATATTTCATAAGGGGAATAACACTGTTAAATTAATAAAAACCCTGCATGCCTAGTTATGAACTACAATGATTGCTGAAGTTGTTGGAAAAAAAATCATCCTGTTCATACTTTGTACATCAATTTATGACAGAGTCATAGCTGGACCCTGGGGGAAATGGAGGAGAAAAAGGGACCCTTTTGATGTGAGACATTTTCAGTGGGTAATGAGTTGGATGGACACGACTGCCCACTGAGGCCAGGCAGCCTTACTGGTAAGGTGAAACTGGTTTCTCGACTGGGAGGATGGAGATGCTAATATTAATTATGCTGAATATTTTTTGCTGCCTGTCTCATTCTGTAGGCAGATGACCTGAGGAATTGGAGCGATGTGGGCCATTGGATGAGATGGAGAGGTGATGTCTCCCTTAACCATCTCCGAATACCAGCCTGTATCGCTAGCCACACGGCCACATCTGCAGTACCAGTCCCTCAGCTGGCAGGGCTGTGAACGCCTTCATCTCACAACGTCAGTGGACCTAGGATTCACGTAGACCAGGGGGACCCAAATTGCAGTGGCAGGGACCTGAGTGTGTCCTCACCCCTTGCTCTTGGCCATGCCAGAGCAGAGTTTTCTTCCAATCCCCCTCCCAAATCCCATCCTGGTTGTAACCGCCCCTTTCATTCCCATAAATCCCCACCTTACCCTTTCCAGGGGAACATAAACTTTCACTGGAAATTTGCCAGCCCGCTCTGCTTCTGCATCCTTCCCTTCCGCCTTGACAAAAGCTCATTCCTGTGGCTGTCAACACTTCCGCTGGCCCCCGTGGGCTCCCGGCGGGCTCGGTGACAAGCTCGCAGGCACTCCTCTCCTGCAGGCTGCCACAAAACTTAGCAAGAACTCATCGGCTTTTCCCCGGCAAAGACAGAGAAGGCTCAAAACCACCATATTGATCTTCTCCTTTGAATTTTTTTTTCTAAGTAGTGCCAAATAAAAATAGAACAAAAATATGTATCAACGTTTCCTACTTGTAGCTGATTTGTCTACTTTGGCATTATTTTCTTCAGCAGGGAAGAGGGTGAGGCACACAAAGGGGACAGAGGCATGGGATAAATAAGTAAGAATGTAAAATTGGGTGTTTTGATTTTTTTTTTTAATGTTAACTAGATAATGTATTCATAATCTTCCCTGCTTACGACAAAAAAATGAGTGCTTGCCTTTTGAAGCCCTCATCTGGCAGAGAGAGATAGCAGATTTCTAAGAGCATTTTTTATGCTCCTTTGATGACTGTGAGGAAAAAAAATATTCAGAGAGCCGAAATGACATTTTTCTATAAATTTCACACAGCTCTGCAGGCATGTAGGCATGGAGGCATTCATTAAGATTAGTTGGAATTACTTAAGCACCGTGAATTTTCTCCATCAAGTTGGTAACTGGAACACTGCGGATTAGTTATTGATCAGCTGCCATTAATACTTGGGGCTCTTTCCATGCCTGTTGTTGGGCTTTTTGTTGATTCTTCCCCCCTCTCTTGTGCGAGCCGAATCTGTGAAATTCGCAAATTAAACAGGCGCTCTTCAGTCTCTCCTTTGTTTCGGGGAACAAAAAATCAGAACAGAAAAAATAACTCCTTTGTTACCGCAAATCTTCGTCTGCTCTGCCTGACTGCTTCCCCCTTCACTCCCTACAGCAGAGTGTTGAGTCCCCGAGTTGGGGCTGCTGTCGCAGCCGGCGCTGCAGCCCCTTCCAGCAGTGCCTCTGGGAGCATGCCTCGGGCTGCAGGCACAGCAGTCCCACAGAAGGGTTTGGAGAGGCATCGAGGAGCGGGCTCCTGGGTTGCCTGCTGGGAGGAAGGCTGGTGAACATCATGCGGACCCACATGAGAGGTTGCTGGAGATAGTGGGGACCCTGCTCCCTGCATCTTTCTCCTACACAGGGTGATGCAGCAGGCTTCCCAGAGGTCGCTACATCCAGTGCTGGCCCAAATCCATCCATGGCCAGGGCTCAGCCTAGGAGCTGGCAGCTCCCAGCCCAGTCGAGGCTCATTGCTGGTTACATGAGGAACGTTGTTTGAAATGTTTGGTCCTTTGCAGATCTCATCCCCATCCACCTGGCCAGGCCTTTTACTTTTCTCTTTATCATTGTTTCCTATCGAAGCCATGTTGTTTTTAAGGATGCTCCAAGCCAAACCTCAGCCAGCAGGGCTGAAGGCACACGAGCACCTTCGCAGTTAAGCAACAGGGTTGTCCCCACTTGTGAGCATCAGTGGGACTTACTGTCCCAGCCTAGATGTCTAATCAGGGCTCTCAGCCCCACCAGGGGTGCCTGGTCCCCCTCCCACGCACTGCTCATAGCTGCTGTCTCCTCGTTCCGTTCACACAAAGTTTTTTGATTCCCGAGGAGCCCCTTTGGGAAGCCGCTGTTACTGGGCAGACCCTGAACGCCAGACCCTGATCTCCACCAGACCACTCAGCCTGCTCCGGCCACACAGCAGAGCACGAGGTGGTGCCACCTGAGTGGGAAGGAGGCATTCCCGCACAGACAGGCAGCAGAAAACTTATTAAATTCACTGCAGGATATGCCCCAAGGGAGTTACACTTGGCTGAACCTAATCTCCAACAGCAACCCCTGAGTAAAACTCCAGCTCCAGTAGAAGCCCCTCATTGGGCTTGTTATGGCTATTCTTTGCACGGAAACACCAGGATGTGCACAGCGCCTGTCACCTTCACCTCTTTTTCCTTCTGGTTGCCAAAAATCCCACACACAGAGGGCCCTGCAGAGGATTTGCCATGTTTCTTTTTGGAGCATCTGTTCCCAGGCAGGTTTCTAAATAAATGACCATGGATGGCTTCGCAAACGCACAGCATACAAAAGAGCACCAGGCAGCTGTTGCTGCGGGAGGAAATAAAGCTTCCTTTCCTAAAGCAGCTCCTGAAATGGTTTATGCTCTTCCTCTGACTGCCCTGCCGTGAAGGTTACTCAGGTGGCCACTGGGAGGAGGGGGTCAGCCTTGTCAACTCGTGGCTCCCTGGGGTGCCCGGCTTCGTGCTGCCACAGGCTGGGTGAAGCTCTATGGTGGAATCATCCCTCTTCTTTGGGGAAGGGCAGTGACACCCTCTGTTAGCCAAATGGAGAGGCTTGAGCAGCTCGAGTTAGTCTTTGTCATGTTTAAAATGCAATGTAATGACAGGGGAATTAATGATGGAAATGCTGCGGGCTGGAGATGAGAGAGCATCAGAGTTGCTTTCTCCTGGGGCACAAAGCTCAGAGGTGATCAGTCCATTCTCGTTAGGATGCTTTATGCCTGCACTAATGGGAAGCCAGTGGCATCCTCTTTACCTGGTCCCAGCCATCTGGAGTGAGAGGAGGATGTGGCAGCCCTCAGAAAGCTGGGTTCAGCCCAGCCAGCCTTGTAACCTCCTAGGTACCAACTTGTCACTGGCGAGGAGCAATTCAAGAAACATCCCTCAGGTGCTCCTCTGTTCAAGCCCTTGAAACTGAGACCTCTCATTACTCTGTTCTCTGTAGCACTCATAGGGGCTCCAGGGGCTCCTGTCATGTCTCTCCCTCTTTAGCCATACTTGTGGTGCCTAAATACCATTCCCCACAGCAGAAACAGGAGCAGAGCCTTTATAAACAGCCTGGCAGCTTTTCACCAGCATCCTGCGGCCGACAGAGAGCCACAAGAATTTTACAGGCTTCAGCCCTTTGTGCCTTATCAATGCTAACGAACCTGTGGTCTTCATTTGAAGCTGGCTGGTTGCTGGAATTGGCCACCAGAGACTGCCATCGAGGAGGAAACGTGGTGTTGGACGTGGAAGCCGTCCTTCGGTTTCGCTCTCTGGCAACACACCAGTTCACAGCGCTGGTAGGAAAGCTCTTAATTATCTCTCCTTAGGGATGTATAAACTCCTGTGGAATGTCTTGCATGGGATGTCTGCTCCTTTCCTTTGCAAACGCTGTTTCATGTGATATTTCTCCCAAGAGATGCCTAGACATGGCTTTATGCGCTGCTCCCATGCCGGTTCTGCAGGGACATTGCACCTGATGAATGTTCTCAGGTCGTACTGGGCTCTACTCAAAAGCCAAGAAAAATAATTTATTTTCTGCTTGGTTTTCAGATTTTTTGTTTTTTTTTGTATGGACTCGTAGTCAGGGAATCCCAAAGTTCTTCTCTGCTTTTCCACAGATGCAGCACAAGCCAAGGGCACAGGCATCACTCTAATGGGAGGTGATGTCAACCAAGACACACAGAGTACCAAGAACGACCTTGCATTTGCATTCCTAGCTGGGCCAGTTTTTAAACAAAAAAATGCTATTTTTGAAAGGCTGAGCAATGAAAACATGGAAAAAAAATGGCAAGATATTTCCTAAGGAATAGGAAATCTGTCACAGGAAGAAAATCCTGAAAGAAATACCTCTTGCACATTCACAATCCATCCCTGCTCTTCCCTTTTTCTTTTCTTTTCTTTTCTTTTCTTTTCTTTTCTTTTCTTTTCTT
>CM021773.1:10538998-10596464 GCA_011076525.1 Nettapus auritus
TTTTCTTTTCTTTTCTTTTCTTTTCTTTTCTTTTCTTTTCATTTTGTTTTCCTTTCCTTTCCTTTCCTTTTCAGAAAGCAGTTCATCAAGTTGAGTTCAAGTCTCTTTAAACACCCTTTATTTTGGGGAGGATGGGGAAGTGGAAAATAATATTTCAATGAAACCACCTCTGCCAGCTCGAGGTTCAACCCTTCTAACAAAGTTAAGGGAGATATAACCAAGAAACAGTCTCCCTTGGTGGAGCAAGAGGAAGAGAGCATCTCACCGCTGAGCTGGGAAGGACAGGGAGCCTCCTGGGGAGGGGAAGGCATGAAACATCCTGGTCTGTATGGAGAAAAGACAGACATAGCAAAGGTTTTCCAAAAACATGCTTGTGTTTGACATATCTACTGCCCAGACAGGCCAAGGGCAGATGTTCCTGTGTGGAAGGAGTGGGTAGGAGTGTGTCCTATCCCACCCGTAAAAGGCATGGTGATGAAATAGGCATTTCTCAAGAATAGTGAATAGAGAATGCTACTTAAGCATCATGCTTTTCCCCCTCCCAACACCATGTGTCTTGTTCCTGAAGCTTCGGTCTAGGCTAAAGAAAAATCTCTGGCCAGCTCCCTCACAAATGTCCCAGGCTGCTTCCCACCAAAGCAAAACACTTCTGCTTTGAGGCTAACAGCAAGAAGCAAAGGGAAATATCTGGGACCCGGTAGAGATCGTTTAACTGCTTGGAGGAGACCCCAGGAGCTCGTCCTGTCACCCCTCAGCATCTCCAAGTGGCCTGCACATCGACAAGAGCATTTCAGGCTAGCAGCCAAAACCAATCTCATGTTTAAATGAAGGGCTTGTTGCTCTGGAGAAGGCAGTGAAATTGTCAGCTTCAGAGGCACCTGAATTCAAATCTAAAACCTAAATTATTCAACCATAAATAGCGAGAAGCAGAGCATGTTCTCCTTCCTCCTCCCAAACCCAGCTCCTTGCGCCCTGGGGCTCACCCAGCGCTAGCAGAGCACAGCTGTTCGGGGAGCAGGCAGAGGCACACATGGACAGATAAAAGGCGGTTTGTGCATTTTCATAGGCTGCACGGCTTCACAGAATCACAGAATCATTTGGATTGGAAGGGACCTTAAAGACAACCCAATACCAGCCCCCTGCCCTGGGCAGGGCCACCTCCCACCAGCCCAGGCTGCCCCCAGCCCCATCCAGCCTGGCCTTGGGCACTGCCGGGGATGGGGCAGCCACAGCTGCTCAGGGCAGCCTGGGCCACCCTCTGAGTGAATAATCTTCCAGTTTTCCTCATGGAAAGTGACATCTTGAAGAGCAGTGACAGCTTTTCACTTTCAGAAAGTCAAGTTTTCAGAAATCTTCTAATTTTTAGTACAAATGAAATATGTGGCTGATTCTTTGGCCGTATATTTTTTAACATTAGAAGGCAGAGTCCCTCCCTGCACAGCATTTTCAGGTGTTCATTGGCCACAGGAGGTTTCTATCACAGGATTGAAGGGTTGAATAACAAGCAGTTTGACAGAAAACAAAGCTCTCTGCAAAAAAAAACAAAGAAACCCACCACCCAACAGAAAACAGGTCCAGATTTGCCAGATACATAAGTTTCTGTATTCACTTAAACTTTCTGAAATAATTGGCATTAAATTCTCTCTCTCTCTCTCTCTCTCTCTCTCTCTCTTTTTTATCTAAAGGGGACTGCAGATTGGTTGCAGAGTTTGATAGTCATTAGTTTCAATTCCTCTTTTCTTCCTAGGGCCATATGCTTGGTTTGAAGTTGTGAGAATATCTTAAACAGTGCCAATGAAATATTTAGGATTTCCTAAATAGATTCAGAATAAATTTTCTCTAATATATGCCCCCGAACAAAACAGCAGATGGGGCTTGGTGCTGTTGAGGGGCAGACCCAAGCACATGAAGCACCCCCGTCTCCGCCAGCCTGTACGTCCTAGGGACATGCACGAACAACAACAGTGGCTCCTGCTCACATGGGTTTTTCCTCCTGACTCCAAGCCTGGGAGCTCTGTTTCCAAGTTACTTTTTTTTTTTTTTTTTTTTTTTTTTTTTTTTTTTTTCGAGCAGCCAGAGCATACGTTGTTTTCCCCAAGCCTCCCTGGAAGCCATTAACTGTCCATTGGTACTGCAGCATGCGGGCTCCAGTGATGGCTGAGTCTGCCTCTCGAGTGAGCACAGGCTGCATCCAGGCAGGTATGATCTCAGTGGAAATTTTGCTTCCTGTTGTGCAGTTCCCAGGAGACGCAGTTGAAGGGCTTCTTCATCTCTGCCTGACCACTGCTGTTTCCCAGATCTGCTAGGAAGTAAAGCATCTTTGAGTTACACAGCCCTTGGCCACCTCCAGCGGGACGTGCCCTGAAGATGCACAAGACAGAGGAAGAGCCAAAATGCTGGCACGTGGACATGCAAACCTGTGTGGCTCTATTTCTTCAGGAGCCAAATTAAAAGCCCCTTACTGAAAGGGCTGTGGGCTGTGCAGCCTGCTGCAGGTCGCCTAGAGCTCTGCCCTAGGTGTTCTTGCCATCCAAGTAAATGTCCAATTCGCTTTCTGAAGCCTGCCAAGTTTTCAGCCTCAGCAAAATCTCCTGGCAATGATTTCCAGCAGCTAATTGCGTGAAAAAAGTACTTCCTTTCATCAGTTTTCAATGTGCTGCCCTCATTCTCAGATTACGAGAACAGAAGTTCCCAGTCTGGTTTCCTTATTTCCAGGGCATTTTGCACACCCGCGTCACACACGGGGCATCGTCGTCCTGCCGAGGCTGTTGCGCATTGTCGGTAGGAAAATCTGCAGCAGGCTGAGAACCGAAAATGATAGGAGATAAATGTGAAAGCAAAGCAAATAACGTTGGGGCAGCAATACCAATCAGCTTTTCCCTCTGCAGAATTTGCTTAATGCCTCTATTTCTCACAAAGCTGCCAACACCAGCTTGTGCTGCTGTCCGGGGACTCGGCTGGGAAGCTGAAGACCACATAGCTGTGAAGTCAGAGCAGCCTCGTGCCTGGCATATTGTCCCTTCTGTCTCCTAGTCACCTCTGCAGGCTTCTCCTTAGGCTGCCCCTCTCGCCTCCAACCCCCCTGGATATATCTGTCAAGTGTGCTTTACGCATGCACCGGTGCAATCTCTCTCTCCATTTGTATTCCATCTGCCTTCAACAAATTCTGAAAACCTTGCCTGGGCTGCCTCATTTGTATGCACTTAATCTGGCTTTATCCTGTTTTATGGAGCGTCTTCTTTAAATTGATTCAGGCAAAAGCATAGCAGGAGCTTTGCATAGATTTTGCATGCATGACATTTCTGCACAGTTGGTCCCATTATACACCATCCTGAGCACACTCTGCCCATAAACACACCATATTAAACAAGAAGAAAATGAATCAAAATAGAGAGCTTTGGGAGGAGGAGGAGGAAGTGGAGGAGAATGAGGAAGCAGAGGAGGATGAACAAAACTGACCACTGTCTGCTTTTCCAGTGTCATTGTGGGAGCTGTTTTCCCATTTCTTTGCCTGAGCATCCACTTCATGTGGCATCAGCTTTATGTCCTCCTTGGTCCAGCACCACATTTGCTCTGCCCATGGTGCAGGACCAGACCCTGCTGGGGGGCTCAGGAGGGTACCAGAGCATCCTCAGGAGCTCAGGTGATGGTGTGGAGGAAGGCATCAGAAGCATCTCTTTGGCTACACCTCCTCCAAACTGCTCATCGTCTTCCTCATCATCAGAGAAAATGAGTAGGAATTTAGTTGTCCTGCCCCTGTGCTCTTTCCCTCCCAAACTCCCAGAGTTATTGCTGAAAAGTTTGTCCCTCTGCTTGGCGTACCTGAGCATATGCTTTCTGCAGCTTTGAAACCTCAGTAGGGTCAGGTGCGACCAGGTGAACTGTGCTTATCCGGTGTGGCTAGGCAACAGCAAAACACATTATTCAATATTTTATTAGGGAGAATTAATATTTCTTTAAAGGTCTGCTAATGATTTAACAATATTATTGTTATGTTAAGGTTGGGGGAATTAGAGAAAGAGTACTTGTGTTAATATGTCAACACATTAAAAACGCAGCTCCATTTAAGCAGACACTTAGGTTAATGTGCTACATATTAAAAAGTCCAATTTCCTTTGCTGGCTACAAATAACAACCTAGATTATTGACGTGAATGATTTGCAACGTACTATTTTACTTTTCACTTCTTGTGTTTGTACATTCTGCTTGATTTATAATGATTGGAGCTCTGGCCCCATAAATTTCCTCTCCCCTGAAAATATTAAGCCAATTTTATAATAAACATTAAAAGGGAAGAAAACATTGCATGCTGCCATGCATGGACATGGGGATGCACTTAAACTGTCTGAAACCCTCTGCTTGGGCTGTGTACCCTGGAGGAAAGCCTGACAGAGCCCTTGGGTGGGTGGGACATGTCCATGGTGGATGGGGTGAGAGCAATGCGGGGCTGCGTGCTCACTGGACACCAGTGAGCAAACAGTGCTTGGGGTTGAGAGCTGGAGGTGAATCCAGCACGTTAACCGAGTGCAAATGGGAGCATTAGCAAACAGGGCTCCAGGGGATAAGCCATGCACACACGTGAGCTAAGTATAGAGGGTGTTTTGTATTGATAAAATGTAGGCAAAAATACCTACCTTGCCCCAGCCAGAGGACAGACCCCTCCCAGGACACCATGCCCACTGCCATGGGTGAGCTGGGGCTGCCACCAGCCCTGATGTCCTCATGTCCCTCCCAACCTTCTCCTTTGCTTCAGGCTAAAGGCGACTCCTCAGGACATCCTGAAAATATGAGGCTGGGAATGTGACTCTGGGAGGTAAAAAAATAAAAATCTCGTCCAAAAGAAATTGATGAAGACGTGGGTAAACTAGTGTGGTGCAGGGCCGGAGTGGGGGACAGCATGCCCTGCTGCTAACATATGCCTGTGACTTCATGGGGCTTCCCAGGATAATACTGATGTTCCAGTTGCTTAATTTTGATCTGGAAACTGTATATTCCAACCAGAAACTATCACTCTGGCTGCTTACTTCAGATAGGTGTGTTATTTTAATGTTTCATCTTAGGGAGCCCACCTGGTTCTGGGAGGAAGGCTGGAACCTGGAGAAATACTGGGGACACTTCCAACTTCCAAGCCTGGTAAGAAGGGACCATAACCTTCCCTGCATCACCCCCACATTAAACCCATTGCTCATCCTCATGCAGGACTCTGTCCTCCAGGAGACATGGAGAATTCAAGTGAAAATCTTAAATTTAGGCTGCCTTTACAGTTTGCTGATGAGAAGAAGATATTTATCTGCCTGACTGAGATGTGGTTCAAAGACTCAATAGCTGCGTGTACAGTGCAGAGATGAATTCAGTGTACATTTCTGAATTTCTTTTTTATACACCCGTCATCAATAAATCCTCAAAGCCACTTGTATCAGAATAAAAACTAGCTATGGAAATCATTAGATCTACAGTCAGTAATTGATAACACGCATTTCAAATGCGGAAATGAATTAGCTTTTGGCTTATGGGGGGATTTCAGACTGTATCCAATTTCATTAGGCAAGAAATTCAAATGATGAACGAATAGCCTTTATTGTTCTGCTTTTAAAAGGGAACCATTTGTTATCTTCTTGCCTCTTCTGGTGTGATCTCTTTTGTTGTTTACAAAGTTTAACTAGCTCAAACACAATCTTATGGTTCAGTCGGATGTGAACTTCCCACTTCCCACATCTTTTACCTCACCAGAGCTTGGGACTTTCAGATCAGTTTTGCTCTTAGGCATCAGACACAGGGTGCTTTGCACCCTGTCGTTAACAATTAAGCTTCCCCTCTCAATGCCACAGCATCACCATAGCTCTCTGCTCCAGCAGTTAGAAGAGCTCTGAGAAGCAGACGTGGGCAGAAAGCCTCTCTGCCACGACATACGGACACGCATCTCACCAAACTGGTGCTTACAAGCCATCTTTCAGCTCAGAAATATTCAGACAGCACTCTAGCTATCCTCAAAACACCAAAAAAGTTTCAAGAAAGCAAGATTTGGAACTTCTGTTGGACGAGGAAGCAGGGAAGTGAGCAGCTCCTCCAGCCTGAGATGAGTTGCAAGTTTCAGACGTGTTCTCCTCTCTCCTCCATCCCACCCCAAGCTGGGACAGCGGGAGTCTGGCTACGGCTGAGCACATTTCAGTGAGCAGAGAATGTGAAACAGTTGTTGTTGCTGCGGCTTAGGCCAGTTGAAATATTTCATCTTGGATTTCAATGGTTAAATAAAAAAAAGACACCCCCACCCAGCCTCATTTTGTTTTATTTTAGCTGCAGAATTGTGCTGGTTTGAGCACAGGAAACACAGTTGCCAATCTCAGTATGTCACAATACAACATTTTCACAATTTGGATTTGTTTTGGCTTTTCAGAAGAATAAGACATAGGTCAGGAGAACTACAAAATATAAACCTCTTGTGTAAAAAGTTTAATTTTTGTCCAATAATTAGAAAAATCATTTCTTGTTTCTGGTGTTCCCCAAAGCTTCCAGTTTCACTCATCAGCACAGAGACATTTTTGAAATCTCAAAGCCACTCTGTAAGACACAGTACTCTACGAAATGTGTCCCCATTTCCATCCCATCTTACTATGTGTTCCAAAATGAAATGCAACTTTTCTGTATGGCACTGGGCTCCCTCACACTCTCACTTCTCAGTGCAGGGCATCTTGAACCAATATACTTATGGAGGAATCCCAAATTCCTCTCTAAGCCTTCCCTCATGGCTGCCCAGCATCTTCTCGTGGCCTGGCACAGATGTCTCCCTCCTGCTTGTTAGGATGTTTCTCCTGATGCCTTGACTGAATCTGCAGCACTGCAGATTCCTGTCCTATCCTCCATGGACCTACTGAACAAAACCTTCTCTTTGCTGATGCTAAATATATATTCCCATTCTTCAGCGTGTTTTCCCTTTAGTATTCTCTCCTGTGAATTAAACAGCCCCAGTTCTCTCAATCTTTCCTTGCAGATCATATTTTCTGTACCTCGGACGACTCCTGCTGCCTCCCTCTGGGCTTCCTCCAGCCCACCTCCCTGGTGAAGCAGTGGGGGACACTGCCTGCTGTCTGAGTGTAATACTTTGCCCTTGTCCCTATCAAATTTTGTTCTATTTCTATTTCTCAGACCTTTTCATTACATTATCAGCATCACCCTGAATTCAAACCCTCTCCTCCTGTGCATCCGCAATTCCTTTCTGTTGCACAACAAACCACATTTTGGGAAGATAGTCTCCGCTCCCTAGAACCTGAGCAAAAACGCTCAGCAGGACTATATGCAAGACCAGCTCTTGCATTGTTATGCTCTTTGAACCACTTCTTGGATGTAAGGAAAGTACTTCTTTTATTTGTGAGTGTATTCTTGACTTGCAGAGAGACACATGTCCGTCTAACCTCAGTCATCTTCAGGGTGGTCCCAGAGCTGGAGGGAGAGGCAGACCCCTTGACCTGGTGACTCATGCAAGCCTAGCAGAGGTGTCTTCATGAGGTGGGAAAAACAGTCACTCAGTCACCGAAAGGCCTGACAGTCTTTTAATTTGTCCCAAGCTAGTGGCAGTCTGGCGGAAGGACAGATGTTATACTGGAGTACAATGCAGCCTGGTACTCAACGACTGCATGGCAGCTCTGAGAAATTTATTTTTTTCTTCAACCATCTTTAATAAGACAAAAAAAAAAAAAAGTATAAACTCAACAAACATCAATCTGAAATTCATAAAATTTATAGGAGAAAAGAAAAAAAAAAAAAAAGAAAAAGAAAAAGAAAAAGAAAAAGAAAAAGAAAAAGAAAAAAGAAAAGAAAAAAATCCACAGCTCCTCTATTGTTTGCTCTGGGCAACGTCCCAAACTCACACCGAACTGCGAGAGTGATCTTAGCTGGCCTGAAAACACTGAGGCTATTAGAGAAATTGAATCCAGACCTTTCAAAAAATCATTTAAGATTGCAGAGAAACCCATATGGTTAAAGAATATTAAAGTCAAAGAGTGAAGTACTCAAAACTTAGGAAGTCTGAGATTTAAGGTTGCTTGCAAATGCGTTTTCAACAGGAATGGCAAAAAACAGAACTCAGACATGAGAGCCACCCCTTACTACATTTCCAATACCAGTTCCTGAGTATTTTCTCAATGAAAGCAAATGAGGTTCTAAAAGCTTTCCTTAGCCCATCTTAGGTGAAATGGCATGTTTTCATGAGATGTAGAGGGACACCTTGGTTACTGGATCCACGGGTGTCCTGTGCCAGGACACCGCTGTGCGTGATGGGGTGTGTGGCTGCAAAGCAAAGTTATTTTGGCACTCCTGAGCTTTAGGAGGGTGGGGGATTTTTAGCAATTCCAATTGAAGAAGGTCCAGAAACATCAAAAGTCCTCTTTGGTTGCTGTGAACACCCCGGGGTCATCCCGGTATGCCAAAATCAATAGTACCCGCACTGTATTGATTTTGAAATTTGAGATTAAAGCCAATCATTTTCTACTGCCAGCTGCCATCTAGAAAACCAAAGTAGCAATGGAAAAATCTCACTGAAAGAAAGGAAAGCAAAACAAGAAGAAAAGGAATTGAGTTATGTTCCTTTATATGAAATAATCAGCTTTAACCAAGATGAGTTTTAGGTCTTAACACAGAGTGCAAACAGGGCTGTTTCATTATCATCCAGCCAATGATTTTGGAATGAAGGATTAACAGCATCTTAAACAGATGCTTCCAATGAACTTCCAAAAATATATGTTATTTTTCTCTACCAGGGATTAGAAGGATGTACAGTAATTAGTTCTGAAATATTTTGGCCGGATTACTGTGTACTGCTGTATGAAGGGTATGTAACTATCTCTCACTACTCTGGTTAATACGTTCCATTTTGTATTCCAAATTCATTTATATTGTCTGTGGATTTGCTAAAAGTATAAATAGAACAAAATTCCAATTTTCACTTGCTGGGAATTTGTCAGAGCACATTCTTTTGAGAACCGTCAAAAAAAAAAAAAAAAAAAAAAAAAGCAACTTTTTTTTTTTGGACCAAAGACTATAACATTACAGAGCTACGGCCTACATTTTCTGAAATGGCTCCCAGCCTTGCATTTGCAGTTTCAAGGTGTTTGGTGTTGGTCAAGTCTGGAGGACATCAATGACTTCCTCGATGAAGCCCTCAGGAAACATGATGACTTGAAAGGCTATTAGCTATTTGCCTGCACCTTGACTTTTGCATGAAGGTATTCTTGGACCCATTTCTGAAATGGCTGAGCATCCAAACAGGTTGATAAGAACACCCAGCATGAGGTGGGAATACTCAGCACCTCTCAAGAGCAACAATTGCTTCCTGCATGCTGTGGTTTTGGTACCCATGCCCCAGGTATCTGAAAGCTGTGTTGGAGGCCATGTCTGGCATGAAAACCTGCAAGAACAGCAATTCCTGACCAGTATTTCTTTCTTTGGGATGTGTAGGCTCAGTGTTGGAACAATGAAATGGGTGAGAGGCCATCCTCTTCCAGGCAGCTATGGTTGATTGGAGCTCCAACTGGAAATCTTAGAAACTTCACAGAAACTTGAGAATGAAGTCTATTGGCCAGGATTTACTTGCAGAAATTAGTCAGCAAGAATTTTGAGTTGCAAGACTGTGAGAAAACCACTGTGCTGCTCACAGACAGTTTGAACAACAAAAAGAAAAAAAAAATCAAATAATTCATCAAATAAGTGATTCGTAACGAATTATTAGCTGTTTCCTATTGGCTACTGTGTATCATCAGGATCTACAAGCAGACGAGGCTCGGGGAAGACTGTAAATCTCATTAACAGTTAGCAGACATATGTTCTTGACGGAGGGAAATCCTCCTGTTATGTCCTCCAGCAATGCTCCCATCTTGCCTGGATTGAGGCATCTGACTCCCGTCTGCCTGTTGAGCCCAGTCCCTTACGGAAACATTCTGCAAGGGCTGAATTTCCAGTTAGTGATGGAACTTGCCCATCAAAATGCCAATTTTCCTCCACTCAAGGCCATCAGAGACCCCTCAGCTGGATGAAACCCTTGCCCAAACATGCTGATTCTCTTTAGGAAGGAGAGATCCCCAAATTTACTCTCCAGAAGTAGGGTGAGGGGACCAATACCAAGTAGTTATTTCACATCTGATTTACAATTCCTCCATGTATTGGGTGCGTTTTGTCCTCAGAGAGCATTTGTTTCCAGGGGCAAAATCTTCATCTGCCAGATGCCAATCAAACAAGCTCTTCTTGCACATGATAGCATCTCTGATACCAGCAGTCTCTGTATTTCACTTCACTCCAGCATTAACAGTTGTTGGTCTTGACTCTAGAAAGAGAAAGAGTATGAAATATTTACAACAGTACCCCTTTTATTTTCCAGGTCAACCTATCATTTGGATTTGGCAACCTCAAATGAAGATGAAAGCAAAGTATCTTTATCACATAGCACAGAAGAATTTACAGTCCAAATGAATCAATTTCAAGGAGCAAGAGAAGGGGGCTTTCAAGGTCTTATCTGCTACTTTTCTGCATTCTGCTGTCTTGGAATAAAATGTAATATTTATAACAAGGAAAACTGTGTACATTTAGACTGACATTTGGAGCCAAACTTCTTGTTTCTAAATATTCATGAAGCAAGGAGACTGCAAGCATCTCAACAGCGAGGAATACATTCCTTCAATGCATTTTCCACATAATTCTCTTTTTGCATTTATTACATTTCCTGTATTTTTTTGTTGCTTTAAACGCCTTCTCTTCATTACATGGGTTTTGAGATATGGAGATGTGTAAAATTGGCAATCTGCTGTAGCGAAACACAGCGTACACTCATCCTGTGCTCAGTCCTCTACATCCCATTGCTCCGGCTGGCTGCATGCCGAGCGCCAGCTCCCAGAAGTGGCAGTGCCAGGCTGTGCCGCTTGCTTCTGCTGCTCCCAAGGGCTCACATCACCCTCGGCTTAGTCCGTACCGCATCGTGGGCACAGCTGGGCTGTGTGCTCTCTGAACACGCACATAAAATCCACTTGCAATGCCCAGGACTATGTCCTCAAATGAGGGATGAAGGCTGTTCACCTCGCAGATTTACAGAGGGATTAGGGAAATTCGGGATAAAAAATGATGGTAAGGAGAGGGAGGTGGAAGGCAGAAGCACCTTCCCATCTTACAAGGCAGGGGATGATCCCCTCATGTTGCTCACAATGTCACAGCCATTGGCAGATGCTGCTTCCCTCCTGCTACCCTCTCCGAATTTTGGGTTGCTGTGATTTCCTTCCAAGTGGCACGATATCCTATATGGAAGAGCCCATAGCATAATGCAGGAGCATTGCACTCTGTTTTGTCCTTTTTTCCTTTCCTATCAGCCCCATCACCATAGCCTTTTGCTGGCCACTGAGGCCTGCTGGGCTGTCAGCCACAGACAACCGCTCTGAGATCTCGTTTTGGAGGTAATAGCTGATTTAGTTCCTTTCATGTTGAGCGTAGAACCGGGTTATTTTCCCCCTATGTGCCTTACTTTGCTCTCAGCAGCACTGAATGCCAGCTGCCATTTTACCGCAGCCCTGGGAGCCCCTTTTCTGGCTCAGATGCAGCCAGAAAACTGTAGGCCGAGGACGCGATGAAGCCAAATATTTTGGTATTGTAAAACAGGTCATGGAGCCAGCCTAGCTGCACAGCAGAGCAGCTTCCCCTTCCTTCCAGGGTACCCCTTCTGGGGGTTTTATCAGCATGCAGGTGTAACACATCTCAGTGCAGTCACCGCGTGGAGCTGCTGCTGCAGTGTGTTAGGGGAGAGGCTCCTCGAGGGCACACCACCAGAGGGAGGTCTGCCTGGGGTCATGGCTGGCCCTGCTCTGGATACCCCTGGCTTGCCCCTGCCCATTGTTTGCCTACAGATGGTGGTACTACAGCATTTGGTGCAGGCTCAAAGCCTCAGGGAAGTGCAGGCCAGCCCACCAGTGGGCTGCTCTCTGTATTCACACAGACCCGTGGGATGTGAGGGCCGGTTACAAAAGCTGGGGACCCTTCCCTAGAACATTTAATTTTTCCAGAGGTGCTGACTCTTCCCCAACCATGTTTTCTGCCGATGAACCCAACGGCCAGCCTCGCTGCTCTGTGTTTCCCTGGGTTGCTGTGAAGGCTTCTTTTGGGCCTGCCCCCCCAGGGTCCAGGCTCTGCGATGTGTCTTTGGTAGCAGCTCGGCACTGGCGCTTCTGGAGATGTGTTGCTTGCGGACAACGAACAAAACAATCTGTTTCTCTTTTTCCCTTTTCCTTGATTGCCCCTGCTTGTCTCTGCAGGCTTCCTGTGTCTGCTGTGTTTGGAAAGGCCTGTGGTTTTGGTTTTCGTGCTCCTACCACGCCTGTCCCATCTGTCTGAGGGTTTTATGTTTACCCTGGCAGGGTGTGTGCTCTTCTCCACCTCCCACGCCTGAACAGCCTCTGCTTTTCACTTCTCTTTTACTTCTTACCTCCTCAGCCTCCTCACGGCTTGCAAGCCTAGCTTCAGTCCAAGTCCAAATGAAAACAGCCAGAGACCTCAAAATCCTTCACAAACATAAAATTTCTGTCCACCCCTTACCATAACTCCATTTACTTTTAATTTATTATTACCATTATTTTTTCCATTATTGCCATTTATTTTTTCAATATTGAGGCTGGTTTATATGCATGTATATTTGATCTTGGATGGATTATTGCAGCAAAAAAGAGTAAATAATGCAGCAGTGAATCACAAAAATGAATACCTTAAGATGCAACCTGCCTTAGCAGAGCCCTGCAAGAATCAGCACTCTGTAATGTGAGTGGCTGTGATTTATGACCTTCTGATAAAGATACTCTGATGGAGAAAAGATGCAGTTATAGGTAGGCAGGAGAGATGTCACATAGTTTATGGGGTTTAAACTTCTATTTTGGTATGAGAAGCATATATATTTAAAAGGCTATTTATCAGAGGCGGGCAGAAAAAGAAGGTATTTGATGCTAATTTTAACACCTTACCTCAAAATATTGCTGAAAAAGTTTGTTTTTCCAGCAAGAAATTTCTGACTGACTTGTAGATATGTTTTCTTACCAAATACTAACATTTTTTCCTATTTATTCTGACTCTGACAATAAGGATTGCTGCAACATGCAATTTTTTATTGTTAATGTATAGGACTATATATCAATACTTTTGGAACATGAAGACATTGGAGCCTTTAGGCCTAGATGTGATAAATTGAGACTGTCTAGAGTGAGATAATTACAAAACAGTTGCAATTATCATTGTTGCTCATTGAAAATCTAGGGTAATTTGCATGCAAGACTGCCGGGTTCCGTTTCAAGAAGGTGAACAAGCTGGATTGACAAATTTGTTAAATCTGCTTGAGAAGCACAGTTTAAAATAATAACAATAATTAGTAGTAATATAATTGATCTATTTTGTTCTGTGCATGACAGGAATTCACTTTAAATTGAACCAGCAAATTAAAGCAACATTTAGCATACTAAACAATATTGCTCATGAAAACGTCTATTTATATCTGCCAATAATTGTTGTCTAACTCTGAAGTATGCAGTGGATTATACAGTAACCTTGCAGTGCATCAGAGGAAGGAGACTTAAATCACTGAAGAACAGCTGAAATTCTCCAACAAGAGACCCTATCTGAAACATCAAGAGTTCATTTCAAAGCCAGCCACTGAATAATCCACCACACCTTGTAGTGTAAACGATCTTGTTATTTGCGTACAAGAGGTTAAATGAAATTCAGCTAAATGGACAAATCAGCATTCTTGTGGATATTATCTGTTTTGAAACTAAATAAACCAGACCTGGAGGTTTTTGAGGGGAGGAAGGATTACTAAGAATGTCAGTTTGGGGGAAAACAGATGGAGAAGGAAAGCAGTGAAGGCTGCAGCATGATCCTGGGGACACAAGAGGGACCGATCCATTTGGTTTTGCCTCCCAGAGTTTTCTGCTCCAGAAAGGCTCTGCAGCTGGCTCTGTCAGGACACACCTATGCCTTTGCTGTGTCTTTCAGAGTTGAGTTATAATACCCAGGTGATATCAGAGTTGGTCTTTGGAGGTGATGCACATACCTGAGGCTGGCTACAGAGAGAAGGCTCAGAAGGTCTCAGGAAGGCTTGCTCAGGGCCAGGCTTGTCCCAGAGAAGTCCTCTTACTTGGCTGGTTCCTCTCCCTCTGCTGCACTGGGCTGTGTTTGTTGTTGTTTGTTTGTTTGTTGTTGTTGTTGTTTGTAGTACCCAGTGAGCTGGGGGACTTACTGTGGAGGAAGAAAAGCTCATTGCACCCAGGTATGGGCCACCTCCAGGTCAGCCTGTGCCCTGTCTGTCTTGCTTTTCCATTCAGTTCCAGCCCAGAGCCCCAGACATTATTTCTGGGTCCTTTTGAATGCAGCTGTGCTCTGACAGAGCGCTATGAAAATGCTGTACTTTTTCACGCAGGTGTTTCTGAAGGTTTGCGGAGGGAGCATGCTGCTTTGCAGTCTGGGTCACTGTGCAGAGCCAGGCTGGTGGCAGGAGCTGGATCTTGCTGTGGCTTAAGCCTTGATGTGGAAATCACTGGGACACATCATGTAGGAAAGACCTCTCTGCCTCTGCTTTCTTTACTTTTGCATCTAATCAGATTTACCCTGGGCTTTACTGCAAGCCAACAAAAAGAAATCTCCAGCACCAATAACTTCTCAGAGCCAAATTTCTCCCCAGCATGCAGGGTCTGGGCCCACGTGTTTGCCGTGCTCTGATGATGAAGGTGTTAACCAGTCTGGGGCAGCTCCCATGGTTTGGAGGATGCTGAACCGCAGTGGCTGAACCTGAGGAGCTCAATGGGCCTCCTCCTTGTCCATAGGGCAAACTGAGGCCCAAAGCCCATCCAGGTCACCATCTAGTCTCCTGGTGTCACTTCATCAAGCCTGGCTTACACGTCTTTGGTAAATGTGCCTCCGGGGAAGATTCTCTCCCTCAGTACTTGGTGGAGTCAAGTCGACAGAGCTCGTGGAGCTCAGGGATGAAATAATATAACCAGATAGGAGTGTGGGGTTTTTTTGTTTGTTTGTTTTTGTTTTTAGGAAAGGATGACTCCTGTTGTAGATTCTGCAGACACTAAGGGCTATCTGAACTCCTGGCAGAGGTTTTCCCTGTCCAGCCCAAGGCATCTCAGCCCCATGGGCATGACTAAGAGAGCTGTTCCTAGTTCCTAGACCTGGTCCCTGCTCAGTGTCGGCGTGAAGCTGTGTGCTTGCCAAACCTAAATCCATCAGTTCTGGTGACCAGCGGCTCCTAGACCACAATTCAGAACCTGCTAAAGTCCATAGAGGTCCCTCTACAGACTTCCCTGATCCTTGGGGGAGAACTTAAAGGCTAATTCCTCTTCCTCTAGTGCCATGGAACAGAAATATCCACCTCATCAGAGGGAAATGCCTGGCTGAAACAACCAGGATGGTGCCCAAGGGCAAGCTTGAAAGATACAGACAGATCTCCGTGGTGCATGTCATATTCCACCTGGCTCTGTGCTTCAATTTAATAAGTGACTTGGTTTCCCAGGGACGAATATTAACTGAACAAACTATTTAATTTTGCTGATTAATTAACACAGGAAAAAGATCTGACCTTGCTGCAGAGGCAATAATGTTCCTCTTATGCCATTGCAAGAGGAAGGTTTAATTCTGTGACCCCGGAGCAGCTCGGCCATCGCTGTGTGCCGAGTAAAACAGTGAAATTCTCTTTCCCGAGGGGAACGTGGGTGACCCTGGGTAAGCAGAGCACACAAAAAAGGAATTATCTGTTTTATGCAATCAGTAGATCAAGAGATAATAACGGTGCAGAAATGTCATGAAGTACATGTCTGTCTCCATGTACATTAGCCCTCCACGTGCCAAGAAGCTGGGATCGGAGGCATCTGGTCTGTCAGAAAGCAGAGTTAAAAGAAAAGCAGAGAAAGCTTTGTCTTTTGTTCCCGGGTGGTCAGAGTGGAGCAGCCGGGGCAGAGCACTGATGCAGCTTGAAAACAATGTGAGGTTGTGGCAGGGCTTGGGGTCTGCTCTCTTGCGGCTTGGGACCCCACCTGAAGCCCTCAGACTGATTTACAGCCCACTGGCCTCTCCAGAGCAAGTTCCTGCTCCGATGCCCACCACCCAAGCATCACGTCACCCTGGGCAGCGTGCAATGACTTCCGCAGGACAACACTCTCCTCCAAAAAGGCTGTGCTGCCACTGCCTCCCCACAGCTCTCCCTCCCGTTCCAGCACAGCACAGCAGTTCCAGAGGCATTTTCAATATCTAACCCCATGGTACACGTTGCTCCCTCGCCAGCCCTCTAGACCAGACAAGAGCTTGTTGTAATAAATTCAATGCTAAAGCTGGTCGAGAACACTTCAGACAAACGTTGCGGTTTTTTCCCCCATGGGAAAATGCAGTCGGACTGAAATCAAAACATTTTGAAGGAAACGTGTTGATTTTGACTGGGAAGTATCAAAACAGATTGTTTCAACTCTCTCGGTTTGTTTTGACAGTTTCAAAATGTTTCATTTCCATGAGGTAAAAACATTTGGATTTGAATTTGTCTTAGTTTAGTTTTGACTTTCACTTTACATGAAAACATTGTCGTTTGTCATGAAAAGCCTGAAAAGAATCTCCCGTAAGCCTCAAAAAAGCCCAAATGGAAGCACTTTTGTGTGGCTGCTGCCCCCAAGCCAGCTCCAGACCCCCCAGTAGCAGAGGAACAGCCAGGGGAGCAGCCCTGGTGCCCTTTGGGATGATGCTGTGCCCCCCAGCACGAAGGCCTTGCAGATAACACCCACCGTGTGGGGCTGGTGCAGATCCAAGTCTCTGCTTCTCCCCCCGCTGTCCCCAGCCGCAATGAGCAGCTTTTGTCACCCGAAGGCAGGGGAAGCATTTAACGCCTGCCAGGGGAGCCTGGAGGGGAGACAGATGCATCAGCAGGCTCAAGCAAACAATTAAAGCAAGGTAGCACACAGAAATTAACCTTCAGAGGATAGGAACAGATAAAATGACTCCTCTTCCTCAGCTGATCTGTTTCACAAGCTGGTGATTCATTTCTCTGTGGTGCTCATTACCATGCTATAAAGCATGGAGAAAACTAGTAGGTAGCTTGAAAAGTCCCAAGCATTGAAATACTTTATTTCCTGGGTGCATTATCAGTTCTGCTTTCCCATTTGCTTTCTGATTTCCCATGGATCTTTTCCTAAGCATTTTGGGGTGTATTTGCCTCTTGAGCATAGCGATGACTTGAGTGAAAAAACAGGGTTAGTCCTGCATCTCATCCACGTCTGAACCGGCTGCATTGCTCTGGCGTGAGAGGTGAAGGCTGAGCGACCTGCCGGCTCCAATACAACGCTGCGGCCCGCAAGGGCATGCCCCTCTCTCTCCTCCACCACTGACATCTATAGAAGTTTTGTTTTTTTGGAGACTTTCTTTGGTCAAAACTGGTCAAGAGATTAACAAGTTCTTATAGAAAGAAGGATCCCATAAGCTTTGCTTCTGTGAAAAGCAAAGGATCACAGGGGGCTGAGTGCCCAAGCACCGGCCTGTGGTGGGACAGAGGAGGGGTGCTGGGTTCGGGGGGAAAAGTGCTCCCAAACCAGAGAATAACAGGCCAGGGGAGGCCTGTGGAGGGCAGGGGGAGGATGTGGGTGTCCAAAATATTGCATAGGGTCCCTTTTCCCAAGCACAAAGAGTACACATCCAGCATCTTCCCAGAAAGAAAGCGAATCTCTGCATACCTGGAGGATTGCCACGGTTAATTTAACGGGTCCAATTCAGCACCTCGTCCTGCACAGCCGAGATCAATGGGTCACATGGAGTGTAAGTGTTTTATGAATACATTAAGAGGGTGATATCGGCTGGAGTCTATTAAACAAGCAAAGGCCCCAGCATAATAGCTTCTCTCCTCTGCAATTAGAAGTAAGTTCTCCTTGTGTAGTTCCCGTCGCGCGTTTGGAGCCAAGCCCTTGGCCGCCCACCACGGGACACGGCGTCTCCAAGAGCAAAGCGTCTTGGACAAGTCGCAAAGTAAAACCACATCACTGGGTTAGAAAAGTTTTTAAAAAAGCAACAAGAGAGAAAGAAATGGGGCTGGGGGCCGGAGAGGAAATCGATACCTCGTTGAGCTTTTATTCTGGTTCTGGTGAAAGCCCAAGACCGCTTGTAGGAGCCCGCACAAGTTCATAAACACCTTTATTTGTAGTTTCCAATTTGACTTTGTTCAAAGTGGAGGGTACAAATGTGTTCCTGTCGCTAGCTGCTGATTCTGCTACTTCTCCAAAAAGAAATGGCTTTGCCTTTTTTTGTGCGTGCCTCATAAAATAGGGATTAAGAGCATTTTTTTAAAACATAGTTTTTGTAATAGTGCAGCCCCAAACCCCTTCAATCAGCAAACTTTAGCACGACTTGACAGACTAAACTGCCATTCCTTAACCCACAGGACAAGAAGTGCCATTTGCACATGGTTGAGTGGCGAGCAGGAAAGATTCATGTCGCTTGCTAATTGCCTTTGGCTCTGCGCCACCGCACAAACACTCCAGCACCAACTGCATTTCTGCTCCTGCTTCCATCTTTGTAAATGCCTCTTGCTGTATTTCAATGACTCGGGAGTGCGTGCAGCTGGAGTTCTTGTAAAAAGGTGGGCAAGCAGAGGACAAGTGTCTATCGCTGGAAGGGCACAGAGAGGCAGAGTGCTCCAGCAAGGTGTGTGAGCAAACCGGGGCACTTTGTGCTCACCTGGGCATAGAGCCCGAACTACGGTGGGTTTGCACTGAAACCTCCCGTGAATGTCAGTTGAGCTCTCAGTTCTTGGTGCAAAAGCAGTGCGGACATGGGGAAGAACACCCGCCTTTGATGTTCTGTCATCAGCCAGGTCTCACAGCGCTGCTGGAAGTACCTGAATGTGTCTGAGATGTCCACACAGGGCTGGGAAATAGAAGACAGATCTTATGATGGACTCGTGCCTTCCTTGAGTGGCTTTCAGCAGCCAGGGGTGGGTACCCCAGATGGACACCCCTCAGGTGACCCTAGGCACCTCTGGGCAGCCACATCCCTCCATCCGAGTCCCTCCTCTGCCTGCAGACTGTACCCCAAATTGGCTCAGAGCTGAGCCTCATTCCCTCCCCCTAATCCCTCAGAGCTGGGATGGGGCATACAGAGACAACTCCTCCAGCCCTCGCCCACGGGGAAGAACGTTCCCAAAAAAGCCAGGAGAAATGAGCCTTTCTGGGCCCAGGGCCAGAATCTGCAGGAAATCACACAGAGGAGGGTTGTGAGCATTCAGACTAACCAGGAGCCCTGGCCAGCCCTCCTTGAAATCAGGGAGAGGAGAGTGGGAGCCCACCTCAAGGTGCATTCAGTGGAGATGAAGATGATGGTCTTGGCAGTGGGAGGAAAGATGTGGCTGTCTGGTGAATCCAGGCAGGATGCCAAGGGGGGATGCAAAGGGGGCACGGAGCTTTGTCGCTGCCAGACATCGCAGTCTTCACAGGACAGTCTTCATGTTTTATGCACTTTTTAACTCTGCAAATAACTTTCAAAAGATAATTGAAGGTCTTAGGATGAGACTTCCTGAAGAACTACACCGCATTTCCAGTTATCTGCACAATCTCCTTTAGAGCCACATAGCAGAAGCTGTAGTCATTGATAAACTTAATCCGTTCATTTCTCCAGGGCAAAATCCTGTAAATAAGAGACTCGTTTCCCTCTCTTTCTCTTGTTTGTTTTGTCATTCTTGTGGACAGGATGATGGATTTTGATTTCCTGTACCCTTCCCTTTCATTGATGGGCTCTTGTAAAGAAACACTGCTCACATGGATTTTCTTTTAATAGACTTAATTGAAATGATGGCAAATGTCATGACTTGAAGTGCAGGATATGAAATACGAATATACTTGCATATGTTCACTTCTAACAATACAAAATCTATGATTATATAGCTTGCATCGAAATAGCCTAACATTGACTCTAAATGCTGATTTCAGTATATCATGTGTTATGTACGCTGCAGGAAAGCAGCACATACAGGCGTTAAACCAGGAACAATTAGGATTTGGCAAGTTTATTTAAATCTACAGAGAATGTAATCGACCATGAATGCTATGAAGATAACGTCAAACTGTCAAATGGAGTGACAAGCTGGGAAAATCCACAGTGAGAGCAGTGGTTTGCTGCAGAGCACAGGTCGAGCTGAAGCCAGGGATGGAGCTGGCCCACAGAAAAGAGCCTGGGAACCTGTGTCTGTCAGGAGATTTGGAGCTCTTCAGCCACGGGACATGCTGGGACATCGTGGGGCAGTGCAGGTGTTGGGGTTTTGGTAGCTCACCTTTCCAGAAATAGCTGTGGCAGCTGGAGCACCCACTGAGGAGCTGGGAGCTCGATGTGTACATCCCTCCCTGTAGGTGTCAGTGCCCCCTTCTCATCTTCAGGCCCTCCTCAGTGCCTCTCAGAGCCCTCTTGCCATGTACTGGCACCCACTGACCTGCTGTCTCCTGCCAGTGCTTAACCTCTTAACCTCAGTTTAACAATTAAGTGGGAACTAGGTCAAGAAATAATACTCTTTTTGTCTTAGGGCCAGATCAACATCTTTCCACGTGGGTGCAGGGGATCAAAGATGATCCTGTTACTCGCACCCTAAATTGCTTTGTGCTTTGTCACTTCCAGCTCACAGCATGTGCTTGTTCAGGAGGATAACACAGAAACAGCAGGTGGATCTTGCAGCCTGCAACCAGTCTGTAGCTTTCTTACATTTCTGGAGAAAATGAAGTGGGCAGAGAGAGGTGTGCAATGGCATGAAGCCTTCTGAAGGATGGGAGGACTAATGAGGAAAATTGTCAATCACTTGGCTGGATAGGAAGTGACTTCTCCATCCTGCGAGGGCTCCTGGCTGCCTCCTGTCAGGGGTATGTCGGTGATAATAAGCCTTGCGTAAATTACTAGGGACAGCCTGAATACATATAACTATACGTCTTAGTAGGCCTCCATCCTCCTGTAATAGCTGGGACCAGATAATGGGAGTTCAGAGTGACACCAGTCTTGGAAAAGCATTAGCTCTGCCTCCAAGTTTAAACAGTATTAAGTTATTTTTTCATACCTTGGACTAATTACTATTAAATCTAAACATTTTCCTGAACAGTTCAAGTCTTTCATGTGCTTCCGTTTATTTTCAAAGGAGGGTGTATCTCTCTCTCGTCTGGATTAAAACCTCTTTTAGAACAAAATCTACAAATGCCTCGATTCTCTGCTCTTAATTTTTGTAAGTGCTTAAGAAAGAAGAGCTTTCATAAGAAACATGAGAGATTCATGCATAAGATAATGCAGATCTGTTCATCATTTGTTTAAGTAAAAAACAGCTACAGTTTCATGTGATGTGACCAACCTTCTGCTCTTTCTGCCCCCTACCAGAAGTCCCCAAAGGGCAGACCAAGCCCTCTGCAGCATTTTGTCTGTCGACACTAAGGGGCCTTCCCAGTTATACTTTGCCCCAAACAAAAAGTGAAATACTTAATGCCTTTTACATTCCTTACCAGGAAAATTTGTTACCTTCTCAATAAAGCCTGGCTTTTCCATTTTCAGACCCTGCTCCCTCATCTGTGACTAGCAATTAGCCCTTTTGTGTCCAGCTGAAGACCTTCCCAGGGACAGCTGGTAGGAACAAGGAAGAGCAGCGAGAGGTTTCTAC
The DNA here is from genome assembly GCA_011076525.1 of Nettapus auritus. Taxonomy (NCBI): domain Eukaryota; kingdom Metazoa; phylum Chordata; class Aves; order Anseriformes; family Anatidae; genus Nettapus; species Nettapus auritus. Next base: position 10,560,663 of record CM021773.1, read on the forward strand.
CTGCAGTGCTTACCTCCTCTATCACATACTGCTCTTGCCACGTGTCAATGACAAAGAAGGCCTGAGCAAAACCTCTCCTGAAGCCCTGTTATCCAGCCAGCATTGCTCAGGCTCACCCAGGAGTCGGGGCAAACTCTGTTTGCCTTTGCAGGTGCATCTGCAAGCTCTTGAGTCTTTGGGGGATACAGAACAAATAGATCTACCCGAGAGGGAAACCAAACAAATGAGATAATCACTTGCTTTATTTGTGGAACCACACGATGGCAGAGCTGGCACTGGGAGCACAGCTGCTCATCCCGCAGCAGGAATAATCGTCCTTACCAAGGAGGCACGTCTGTGGAGACAGGCAGATGTGGAGGCTGAGAGCTCTGCTGCCATGCTCATCCGTCTGGAGGACGGCACGAACGGCAGGAGACACCACGAGGGATTATGAGCCAATGGCTTTATCCTCAATGAAAGCTCCACGATTGATTATTTCTTTAGCATCACGAGGCCTTGCGTGATGAGCTTGGTTTGGTCTCCCTTCTGAGGCTCCAGCGAGGAAGAGCTGCTTTGACTTGCTTGGTTTCTGCAGGCTGGGAAGCAAATCACGTCTGAAACACAGCAGGAGGATGCCCAGGAGAGTGGATTTCACACCGGAGATGAATTGCTGTGCGCAGTTTTTTCCTAGCACGTCGTGCAGCCCCTCAGACTCTGCCTGCAGAATACAGCAAACATTTCCCTGCCAGCTGGCAGAGTGTGCCCAAAGGGAAGGCAGACGCTTCCCTGATCCCACCTGATGCAGGAGGGCTGAGTGTGACACAGCACTACGTGGCTCAGGTGAGGACACAGGCACCCAGAGAAGGACTGCATCACACCCGTGTGTGTCCCTGCCCAGGCACACCAGTTGTGACACCTGTGATGCCTGGAGCTGGACCAGACCTGCACACTCATGGCCTTCCTTATCTGTCCTTCCATGCTCCTGCTGGGGTTGCACCTCTTTGAGGCTTGTCAGTGTGACTTCTGCTCTCCAAACATGAATTATGAAAAATGTATCAATGGAAACGGGGAAGAGCTGCCCTGGCCAGCTGAGGTTTACCAAGAGAAGCTATGCTGATGAGAAGACTGCAAGGAAATGCAACACTGGCAAGAGGTTAAAAAGAAACCCCAGTGTTAGGGGAAAGCCCTCAGCCAGAGCTGCAGCAGCAATCCTCATCATTCTGGTGAATGCCTTTCAGGCTCGCTCCTGGAGGCCTCAGCAGGCGCCAAGCCCATGTGAAGGAAGATCCTTGGAGGTTTATAGGCTGGACAGGTCTGGGCAGATGCTTTGCAGGGCTGTAAAAGACACATCTGTGACAGCAGGGTGACTCCCTGCCAATTCTCAAATCCTTGCTCCGAGTCCTGGAAGTGTAGGGTTTCTCAAAGAAACCATTGTTGGAATTTGTTTAACACGAATGAAACTGTATTTTTTCCTAATCTCATTTTTATTGATCCCTCCTATGAAATGAAAGAACATATAATCTGCTTTTCTATATATCATAGGCTGTTAAAGGTCACCCAGGTATCTAGATCAGGCCAAAATATGAATTATGGCTAATGTTTTGAACCTAAAGACAGAAGATATCTGTTACAGACAAAGACAGAAGGGAGTAGGATGTTATCAACGCATTTTTAGTTTTATGGCAAGGCAGAGAAAAAACTTGAGCAAGCACATTGCATAATCTAATGGACCCAACTTTTCTTCTCACTTCATAGAGCTAAGTTGAGTTCCTTAAGCTTCACATTGTGAAGTGGTTTTCCTTCCTGGGAATGACCCACAGCTGGAGTCAATCTGTCCTCACCACCAGCTCCAGACAAAGTCACCTTCCACTCTGGGCTAGAAAGGGTTTCACCCTCTCTTCTTCACCCTTTAGGTGACAGCTCCTAGTTCAAAGCATTTATGAAGGCTGAAGAAGCATGGATAATTTATTATTTCATTTTAGAGGAGGAAAATGAAGGCACTGCAATAAGATGCCTCAGCCAAGATGGCACGCTGAGGCTGGCAGAGCATCTTCTCACCTCTTGGTGAGGTGTTAGGTGGAAGAGGGACCTACCTGGACATGAATGCTGGGTTCCTCTTTTCTCCTCTCTACCCTAAACATGATAGATCAGGGCTATACAGCAGATACATTTTAATTCTAGATGTTTCTATTGTTTACTTAGAAAAGTAGTGCTGATTTTGGCAGATGGAGTTTCTGAAGAGTCCTTGGGATGTCTTTCTTTCCTGATCATTCCTGTGTACACAGTTTTCTTGATCCAGGGAAGAACCACTGATATCTGCCAGCCTTCCTGGATTGCCTTGCAGACATATCTTCTATAGCTAAGATAAATCAGCAGTTTCTTTTTCCAGATCCTTTTCCCTTTGGTTGTAAAGCCACTTACATTTCCAAGGCTGTGTTGCTGGGTATTGAAATGAAAAAGCCCTTTTTGGAGAAAACAAACCAAAAAACATGGACAGAACTATGGGACAGAATAACAAAAAGATTACTAAACTGGCAGAAATGCAGTCCAGGTATGGCTCCAGGTATTAGCAGGTGGTGGGAATAAAAGCTAATGAATGCAGAGATAAATATGGTGCCTCATGATGTATTGAGATGAAAGCATGCAGTCTATATAGTGAAGTAAAGTATTTATGTCTCTGTTCTCCAGGAACTTTTGGAAAAATACTTCTGCTTGTGTTTTGTTGAAAGAGAAGCCAGACTGCATAAAAACCATTATAAGTTGTTTTATTATGATGATGATTATTATTATTATCTGTGATTTTTTTTCCTTCGCACTAATGTATCCCAGACCTTTCTAAACCAAACAATAATAGCTCGGGGGAGAGCTGGAGGGATCCTTTCTTTTGCCAGTGGTGAGCTACAGAGCATCTAATCATAACCAGGAGATGGGAACACAGCCCAGAGCCCTTCAGTGTCCAGTTCCCAGGAAGGAAGGAAAAGAGAAAGAAAGAAACACCCCAAAGTTTCCAAATGCACTTTGGATCCAGCCCTTTCAAACAGGAATCAAAGCTGCATGCACCTGTGAGAGCTGCCAGCAGGACCCTTCCCATTGCATACCTGGAGGAACAAGCAAGAAAGATGTGCTGGAGCAGAGCAAAGGCTGCACAAAGTTTTCCATAACGTGAGCCACAAATCTACAAGTAAACCTGGAAAACCCTCCCTTCCCATGCAACAATAAGAAGGTAACAAAAGAAGTGAGCAGAAGCTGGTTGAGACAAACAGCAGGGCAAGGTTTCCCCTGTATGCTGTCCATGCTGAAAGGTATGGAGACCACTAAGTCCACATGGAGTCAAAGGCAGCAGGGACAAGCTCCTGAAGGAGAAGCCATGAATAGAGAGAAGCTACAGGCAGACGATGGCATCTGGGTCCCTGGCTCACCTAATTCATGTTCAAACAGATCCTTCACCCAAAGAGAATGCAATCTGCCAAGGCCTAGAGAGAGGATTATGCTGGTGCAGGCTTTCTCCTTTTCTTTGCCTGGTCCAGGTCCTCACAGATTCCACTAAAACTCTATGGAAGTGGGTTAGGTCCTTTTTTACCAGCCATTATCTTCAGGACTCAGAGAGAGCTGCTCCTTGATGGTCATTACACCATGTTCATGCCAGTGGAGGTAGCCTCATATTTTCAGCACACAGAAGTATTCCTGCCAATTTGTGTCTCTTGCCAATTTGTGTCTCATGAAACACCTCTTGCCTTGAGTGTCGTTCAAGCATTCATCGCTGCACGGAACCATGAGGGGGACCTGATGGCCAAGGGGTGGTCAAGAGCAGCTCAAGGGAATGAACCAAGTCCTGTCTTGTGAGTACGGAGCAGGGAAAAAATATGTGTGGGACCCTGGCTTCACTGAGCATCACTGCCTGCAGCTTGCAGCGCCTCCAGCCCTGGCATCACCCCTGGCAAGGCGGTGGTCGTCACTCATGAGGCATTTGTGGCAGAAGACGAGCAACTGTGGATGATTCAACAGGCAGAGAGCCATCCTTTGAGGAGAAGAGAGCACTTAAGAAAAGCAGATTGGATCCTCTGTTAGTGAGGTCCGGCGCCTCGGAGCTCATTGGGAGCTTGGCAGTGAGTGGAAGGGAGAGCCTGAGGCACGCACGAGCCTTTATGCAGCTGGAGAAGAGACAAAATCTTCCATTTGCCTCATCCCAGGCTGCTGGTGAGCCAACTGCTCCAGCATCATTTGTGTCTCTGCTTATTGACAGTATATTAACCTCTGGGTGAAATGATAGGCCTGAACAACTTCACAGTGGCCTTTACGCTATTTGCAGCAACTGCTAAATGCTGCAGCAGATAATGTTATTTATTCAGCACATTGCTAATGTCGGATTACAACCGGACCCCTGTCTGGAAATGGAGAGAACCCCCTGCAAGAGGCTGGCATGAATTCATTACGAATCAGCGTCGCTAGAATAAAGCATTTATTGAGAATATCTAAGCAGTGACCTTCATACAAAATGTATCACATAACACTTTCTATTAAAATAATCATAAACACAGTGAGCAGTAAACAAAACAATCAAAATGTGTCTTGAAAATAAATGCAGAGAGGGGGTGGTAGATGGAAGAGGGATTAAATTTCCATTTAGGTATTACAGGCAATGAAGGCTTTTTTTTCCTTCTCTTTTCAAACAATGTTTCCAAAATCAATAACGGGGGGAGGGAAATGGTGTGATTAGTAACATGGTGAGTAATTGCTCTGGTTTGTCACCGCTCGTGTTCAATGTTAGAGCATCTATTAAGAAAGGAGGCTGTTGGAATGAGCCCCAGTCAATATTTGTCCATGCCACAGAAAAAATCCTGCAGTCTGGCTAAATTCTGTGTGCTTTTCGATCAGCTGCCTCGCCTCGGCCAACATCTGTCCTTCTCTGTGTGAGCAGACCGATAGGCTTCGGAATTCAGAGGCTGCAGTGGCAGCTGGTGGCAGGCGCTGAGCAAGGCGATGCCGTGATGGGAGAGCAGAGCAATGTGACGGCACACTGAGGGCAGCCAGGAGAGGGAGCAGAGATGGGCCTAGAACCGGGCTGAAGCCAGAAGACCCTTGTGGTCCCTGTGGGAAGACAGGACATATCATGCCTGTGGTTGTTCCAGTCTCTGCTTTTCTCTTTCGCGCACACAGGTGCTGCCTTTGCTCTTTGCTGGATGATGCCCTCACCTGCTGGCCTTCCAGCCCTTGCTGGGAGACCTCCAAGACCACAGGAAGGGGCTCAGGATTCTGGATGGAGGCTGTTCACCCCCTCTCCCACTCTCATCCCACCAGCCTCATTGCACCAAAGATTTCATTCTGTCTCCAGTTCATTTCTGGTCCCGCAACCCCGCTCTGCTTCATTTTCACTCTTCAGCATAATCCCTAGAAACACATTCATTTTCAGTATGGTCCTACTTAGATTAGCTACAATCTCTAGCTGCACAAGGAGAGAACAAGGAAGAACTGAGGCTCTAGGGACAGCCTTTTGTTAGAGATTTTAATATATTTTGCAAGTTCCAGTTCAGTTTGAATTTCTCAATTTTCATTTTCTCTGTAAGTTTCCTGACCTCTTGTCACATCTCTCCCTGATGATCAGTGTTTTTTCTGTCTCTTCTGTGGGTTCTCATCTTACTGCTTAATATTTTTAGGGGCAGTTAGTCATCCCGTCATATCTGGAAGTTTTTGCAGACATATTTTTCCAGTTACTTGTCGGACAACTTCCAGACTGCCTCCTAACTTTCAGGCCCCCAAGTTTCCCAGCAAGTTGCTAACAATTTTCCTGAGTTTCCCCAAGTTCACCCATGTAATTTTCAGAGAGCTCTGCATTTACTTTCTTCCCCTCCAATCTCAAATGACCTTCTCATGGTTACTCAACACAGTTATTTTCTATGACCAATTCATTAGCTGTACCTAAATCTAAAATGGCAACGGATTGTTGAATTGGAGCCTATCCAACAAAACCTTCTTGTCACATCCATAGTCCTATCTACAGATCGGGGCCATTTGCCTGACCTCCCCTTTCCTCCAAGTGCTGGAGTCCCAGGGCTCTCCTCCACTGCTGGCTGCATCCCCCATGCCCACATCATTCCCCTGAAGCAAGGCACCACACAGGGCCATGGTCACAAACTGTGCCCATCACATACCCGCTGACATAAACTTTCATCCAGACCTTCACCATCTTCTCTCTTCCTTCCCCTTTCTCATCAGCTGCCTTTATATTCTCTCCCTTGCCCTTATCTATAATAAAAATGCTAATTGTATGATCTCATCTAATTTTTTTTTTCCTTGCTTTAGTGGCAATGCTCAATGAATGAGGCAGGTTTGACATTTGCTTTTAGACTACCTTTTCAGTGATCCCATATCACTGAAAATCAGTCACCCTAAGAAATCGCTTTTTTTTAATTATTATTATTTTTTAACTGAATATTATCAATGAGTAACCATAGATGCTTTCCTTCTGATTAGCACTAATGAACCTAATAGCATGCTTTTATCAGTATTCCTTCATATTATATAGTTTATTGATGTACTTTGGTGCCTATTTTCTATAATGAAAACTATGAAATTGCATATCTATCATGACTAAGTAGTGATGTAACTCAGAGCCAGCTTTAATTGTTGATTCTTTCAGTGAGAAGGTGATCTTAGAAGATATAACTACAAAAAGCCATTGAGTTATTTTTTCCTAATAAATAACCCACTTTCCCATAGAGGTGGAAAATTCAAACTGATAAAAGAAAATAAATTATCATATACAGCATAATTAGTTTGTGGGACTTCTCACCACAAAGTCATTCAGCCCAAGAACATTGCAAGATTAAAAAAAGCTTAGGCATTAAATGCGTAGTGAGAAGCCTATGGTTATTACAGATACAGCTGAAAAGGTTTTGGAAGCAATACGATGCTGCACATCTCAAGTTTGCAGCTCTTGATTAGAGTGAGTCTTAGAATGGGACAGGAAAATATACAAACACTGAGAGTCTTGCACCTTTTTTGAAAGTATCTGGGTGCTAACCCTTGGGAGAAGCAAGGTCAGAAACTGTCTGAGCACCTGACCTACCGAGGCTCGGCTATTCCTGTACTCACTGTTTAACTCCAGGCTGAGGAATAGATTTCTGCAGGGGAAAAAAGGCTCAGCTGTTGAAGCTGCCACTGCTGTGCCTCTCCTGTTTATAATGAAATAAGTTCCTTTAGTTTCTAATACATTCAAATGAGTTCTTTATAATCCTTATTTATGAGATGAACTCAGCTTGCAATATTAGAATAAATATAATAAAACAACTGGCACTTTTCAGAAAATTGTGCGGTTTCACCTAAATGCCATGTTTTATGTTGCTTTCAATCTGAAGAAAACATTGGGTCTTTGTGGAATCTGAACCTTTTCTGCCCTTTTTCCCCCCAAAACAGTATGTTTTGGTGCTGGGCTCATGGACAGGAAGGAGGGGGGATTGTAAGGGCTGAGTGATGCTGGAGAGGAACGTGTTCCCAGACAGGGAGTGGGGCAGGTGGCTGGGGACTGGGTGCTCATAGTGCCCACAGTCACTGCACAGAGCTGGGGATCTGGGTGCACGGCCATCACTTAACCCAAACCCATCCTGGCTGTAAATGCTCTTTCCTGGCTGGGAAACCACTGGCAGCCCATTTTTAAGATGCTCATGACCCTGCAGACAGGCTTTAGACCATTTGGGGTGGCTGTTCCTGCAGCACCGATGGTCGGACGTCCACTGCCTGTCACCCCGGAGGCAGAGAGTGAACGCTCCACTCATGGTTCACAGGGACGAACTCTTCCTCCCATCTTCTGCTGGGTTTTCCCCTAACTCCTGCTGTGCCCTCCAGCTCCTGCACCTTGCGGTGCCCTGGGGGGGCGCAGGAGACCCGTCTCCTCCAGGCCAGCTGTGCCACATCTGGCGGGTGTCGCGGCTGCGACGGAGTAACCCTGACATCTAGTGGCTTCCAGAGCCCGGGTCCTGCTCGTCCCCGACCGAGAGGCACCTCCGGGGAGCAGAGCACAGGGAGGCACCGGGGGATGGATGTCTCCAAAGGCTACCTTCCATGGTGTGGTGGGCTTATGGGGCAAGGGGGTGCAGGGTGGCCTCTGTGAGCTGCCCCGTGTCAGATGTGAACACAGCCAGCAGCAGCATTTCCATGGGGTGAGAAGAGATATGGCAATCCACACCGCCCCCAGGGACACCGTTAATAATGTTGTTGCTGATAAACGACGAGGGAAACCCCATGGTTAGCACAGCGGAGATCTGGGCCGGCTATGACCTTGATTCTCCCTGCATGTGACTGCTCTCTGTTGGGCAAAAAGCCATGGGTGGCTCATTTTGGCCCTCATTTCCAGCCTCTGTTCCCCCAGGATGGAGCTATTCCTGGTTCCTGCTAGAGGTCCCCATGCTGGGGTGGGTGAGCTTGCCTGAGGAGCCCATGCTTGCCTGGCTCCATTGGGAAATCAAAGCGTGGGATAATGGATTTCATTAGACAAGCACCCATGCAGCCTCCATGCCTGGAACCATCCCAGGGATGCTACGGGAATGGGTAGTAGCATATGCCAAGCAGGGGGAAAAGGGATTTCAGTGAAAATAATCACAGAGAAGTTCTTCAGAGGTGTGAGTGCCAGGCTGCCCTACCATTGCCCTGATTGCGCCAAGGGTCATGCTGCTAACGCCACAGAGCACAGAGCCCTGCTGCACGAGGGATTTACTGTGGGGGAAAACTCCCCAAGGGAATGCACAGAGCCTAGATTCTCTAATAATTTGCCCGTTTTGAGGACATGAGGGTTATAAGCAGCCATTTACTTGGAGGATTTTTGAAGGATGCCTTTGGGCTTGTCGAGGGGAGTGCAGTTGATGGATCAGCCCTCATCCTCGTAGCAAGAAGATGGTGCTGGAATTTCTGCTCCTTGCACTTGGATCAAGGTCAAAAGGATGGACACGAGGTGGCGAGCACAAGCGTGACCATGGGGCTTGGAACACCAGTGCTTTGCCCCATCCCTATGGCCCCTTCCAGCAAGGTCCTCAGTGAGGGTCCCAATTTCTGCGGCCGACACGAGCCATCCCCCCTCATCCTGTGTGGAGGATTTGCCATGATTTTCTGCTTACCTCCAGCTGTGTTTACAGACACAGGATTTCTTACTTCTCGTGAAAGTCACTCCCAGGGTGAAATTTGAGTTTGTAAATTATTAAAATGTTATCAAGAGCATGCAGACTTGACCATTTTTTTCCTGTTGGTGAATAAGCTGATGTATAATTCAATTTTTCCCCTACAGTTTCTTCAGTAATACTTAAAAATTATACACACACACACACACTCGCACAGATCCAAACCTTATTTCCATTTATTTAGAAGTCTCTTTGGGCCAGAGGCTTTATCTTCCTCTCTTTTTGCAGAGTGCTGAGCAAACTTATGGTGTTGTCATTATATGAATAATATATAATCATAATAAATTCAGATTTCTTAGTTTCTGAATGTTTCTTCATAATATATTATTTTAAATGCTTGTTTCTAAGAGAGAAAAAGCAAATGAAAGCACATATGTGGGACACAATTATTATTGTTGGTTATTATGTGGGACAGGAACCAATACTGCTATTTACAGTTTCCTGACAATCTCCTTTACAAAAACATGCATATAATTTTTTCTAGATTTTAATTCTTTGGGTTTCAGCTCCCTTGGCTGGCTGCCTGCCTGCCTGACAGGGTTCAGCTTTCCTTGAAAAGTGAAGTAAGCAAACACTTGTTTTCTCCTCATTGCATTTAAACAATTTTACAGCCTGGAGGAGTTTCCATGCCCCCAGGCAATAAATAAATAAATAAATGTTTTGCAGAGCAGTTGAAGTCCTGAAGTCAGGGGTGGCACCTTGGAAATTCCTCCAGACTTAGTCCAAACCAGTAACTGATGAAAATGCCCACTCACACCCTTCCTGCAGAGGTCTGTTGGTGACTGGAAGGCAAATCATCATAGGATGGGAGCTGAGCAGAGGAGAAAAGCAATGCAGGATGCAAAAGAGAAGAGGAAGGTCAGAAGAATGGGGGATCAGTGGTGGGGTAGAGCTGGAAGGGATCTGGATGGGGAGATGGCACAAGGTGGGATGAGAGCTGAGGATGCCAAACAAGAAAGACTGGGGTGAGGAGATGGAGGGAAGCTGGGAAGGGGCGAAGGGAGACACAAGAGCTGCCTCTCCTCATCCTTCCCTACAGTGACTTTGCAGGGAAGAAAATCCCACCCTGGTTGCTCCGTGAGCTGCAGGGGATGCAGAAGAAGGAGAGCATTGCTCAGTACATCAAAGGCTGCTCAGCCCACCCCATTTCTGCTGTCCATGGCTCACACACGTACATGATGGAGCCAGACCCCCGATACAGGCACACTGGGGACATCATCCTGTGCGGGAGAAAACCATCTGTGCTGGTGGCACGTCTGGCCACACTTGTCCCAGTGACTTCTACCCAAAAATACTTTCAGCTCACCCGCCTGACGTGGAAGTTGGAGCTGCCCCAGAGCCTGCCCTGCGAGGTTTGCTGATATCTACTTTGATCTTGTCTTCCCCAGGAAGCTGCTCTGGGCCACTCGCTGCAGCTCTTTAAGCTTTCAGCGGGTCACCCAGCCAAGGAAGTGGCTTTTCTCATCTTCAGGAAGGTTTCCCCATGCCCCGGGACCCAGATCTGCACATCTTCAAGACAGGCCACTGAGTGGCTTGGCGGCACATGTAGACAGGGCTTGCACATGTGCTCAGCCGCTCCCTCCCGAGGCCAACGCAGCATCCTGGAGGGAAGCCGAAGCATTAGCAGAAGCTTTCCCCGTTACGCATTTAGCAAGACCGGCGCTTTGGGAACGTCAATGACATGCTTATGTGCGAACGCTACCCAGGAACACATTTTATAGTGAAATGTAGCTCTCTAAATGCTCTCGTGTGTTCGGCTTAAGAGACTCAAAGGCTGCCAGAAAGCTCACCAGAAAGCACAGGCCATCCACGGTCACATCGCACTGTGGTGCCTGTGGCAACAAGAAACTGGGAGAAGTTGATGTATGGCACTGCACTTATCGTGAAACAGGTTGTACGCAGCTAGCTGGAGCAAAGAGCACCCAAAGGACAGTCAGTGAGGAACAGCTCTGAGGCCAGACTGACATTTGCTGTCCTGTGGGCAAACATTTCTTACAAAAATTGGACTCCACATCCAGATGTCAATTCATAATCAAAATTGATGAGGAGAGGAAATTGTTGGCTGTCTCCATCAACAGCAACGGACACCACCATTAAAGACAAGGAGTGAAGGATTTGGTTTTGCACTTTCTAATGGAACCCAATCTATTGAGATGTTTCACCTTGCTGAGATAACAAATAGGCTTTTTATTGCACCTCCAATTCTGGTTCTCTCTTTTCCAACTCTTGTTAATGAATCTTTCAGTATATGATAGAGACTGCAATATAGAACAGCAACTGGCTTGGTCTTGAAACCCATATTCCTAAAAATGCATCCTTTTGACCCAAAGAGGAATCTGTTCCTCATAATAGACTGTTCTCCTGTCAGGTGGACTTGCAAGAAGAAGGAGACAAATAGCATTGATGCAAGCCATTAATTGCTTTCCCGTTTATGGAAGGCAAACTTGGATGCAGACTCTATCTAAGCATTTAATTACAAGCAGAAATTGCTTTTCTCTACTGAAACTAGAAATGTTAAAGCACGCAGACACTTCTCATGCAAAGAAAGTTAATATTTTTGCAACCACATCAAATTCCCCCCACCCCACCCCCTCCCTTACTCCTTGTTTGTTAGCATTTTGCCAGCTAGGAAAAATAATTAACCAGAACAATGTGATGCAGAGAGGCGTCACAGGCACTGGAGTCATTTAACCAAGAGAGGAGAATCAGAAGTGATTTGATCGTGAGGGATATCATGAGAAGTAATAAGAATATACTGTCATTTCCTACAAGCAGTAGGGATGCTCAGCTGGAGTACAGTCCTCCCTTAAAACAAAGCGAAGATAATATTTTTAACTCAGAGCCTGGCGCTGGCATGGCAGATGAAGAAACCTAACTAAAATTCAGTACCCGCTAGGTGCAAGGTCTGCTCATGTCCTTTTAGGCTCCAGTGTTGAGTAATTTCTATTCAAGGCGCAAAGCTCTTATGCCGAGGCTTGTCGTTCTCCTCGCTGCTCAGAAAAACGCTGATTTATGGCAGTGGACTTGCCTCTAAGTCGTTGTTTACCGTGATATCTGCTTTCCAGATAAATGGATAAATTGGATAAATGGGGGTTGCTCTTTACGTGAAGAAAGCCTTGTCAGTAAACATGCATTATTGCTGTGATTAGCTTGAGGAATCATATACATTTTTCACGCTTTTCTAGTTCCACACTTCCTCTAATTCACTCCTAAAAGCCCATCTGTTTAAATGAGCTGGTAATACCCGCTAATCAATAGCTCGTGCTCCTGGGCCGCTGCAGCTATTCTGGGAGCCATGGGCTGGGGGACTCCAGGGGACCCCATGGCTGGGGAAGACCTAGGGAGCAGGAGAGAACCCGCCAGTGAGCTCTCACTGAAGTGCTGCTTAGCTGGGGCTAGGCCCCAAAATCTATCCACAAACCTCTGCCTACCCCCTCTGGGCTCAGGCTCTCCCACCACACCAGAAAGCTTCCATAGATCCCACTGTGCTACCACTGCCACCACCACGCTGCGCAAAGGGACTTTGGGGGGTGGCATCTCTGGAAACAAAGGTCTGGGGGCAGCAGGCTGACCTGTATGGGACCTGTGGGATCCTAGGAACACAAGCTGTCTCATCCTCCCCATCAGGAGGAAAGCTGGAAGATTGGGGCAGCCACCCTAGGCTGCTCTTTCCTGAGCCCGTTCCTACCTCCAGCTCAGCACAAGCCTGTGTCCCAGCCTGGCGGAGGATCATCCAAGATGCGTGTTCCTTAATTGCTGGAGCATCTGCCTCATGCCAGGAGCAGGAGGCAGTGTGATTTACTTTGCAGATGGCTGGGTCTCTGCTGTGAACATTTTGCTGCAGACAGGGAGGCTGTGGCAGCCACACAGCAGCTCCGCACCCCACCAGCAGCTGCACCAGCTTCGACTGGGTGTGAGGTGCTTGGTCCCTGCCAGCATCCTTCATTTACTACCCTTGAACCTGCAAAGTCTATAAAAAGACCAACATTGCATTTACTTAAGGCTTTGCAGGGACTTTTACAGTTTCAGCAGCAGTTATTTGCCACAAAAGGCTGATGGAGAGGTGGTTACTGCATGCTGCAGGGCATGGGGCTGCTGAAATGCACAACTTCGGCTGCAGGAGAACAGGAAAGTTGATCTCAGCTTCCCAACAAGGCAAAAATTAATGTGATGTGACTGCAGAGCTAATGAGAAGCCTTTTCTTTCTCCATCCCAATTTGGGGTTGCTAATACTGTGGGTGTTTGCACAGACTTAATTGAATGTCCTCATCTCTGATGCTCTCTGACAACACATTTTGCAGAAGTTTGTCGAACCAACAGAGCAGCTTTAGAGGCCCAGACCCAAAATACAAACTTCCCTTTGAATTAGAGCCTGTGCATAATGTTTGCTTCATTTGTTAAAAGCCTGGTTTATTTGCCTACTCAAGCTCATCACTGTAAATATTTGCCCTCTCATCGTACTCATTAAGCATTTGAGCTGGAAACAAGAGGCGGCGGTTTGCGCTCCTGCAATGTGCGCTGTGCGGCCACACGCATGGGGGATTTGCCCATCCAGTTCATGCTGTGCTTGCTGAGCTGCCCTGCAGCCTGGCAGCTTTGTGTCCTGGAGCTGTGCTGCCTGGGGACTCTTCTCTACATTCATCCTATCGACTTGCTGTTTTTGGTGACAAATTCTCAGTTCTTCACAGCCATGCTGCTCAGGCGTGGGCTGGGAGCACGCATGGGCTCTGCACAGGCACCAGTCGCTTGGCTTTCCAACCAAACAGCATTTCGTGGTGGACTCAGGGGCCTCTTGAAGGCTCTCCAGAAGAGAACATGCTATGAAGGACCAGCATCAAAACCCAGACTGAATGAAACATGATTTGAGGCCATCTCCTCTCCTGCTGCCCCTGCTCCATGCACAGAAAGCTGGCAAGGAAGCCCAATGGCACCCAAAGGTGGAGCACTGGGGTAAAGCATTAGCATCTGTCTCCTGGCTGGGCCTCACTGTTCACGTTGGAGGGGAGGGGATGGAGAACAAGACCTTTGGTCTCACTGCTTCATGCTTCTCCACCCTGAAGTGCTTCAAAGCCCAGAGGCTCCTTCCAAGAGCCATCACCGAGCCACAGGCAGGGACCAACGCTTCTGGGGAGCAGGGAAGCCCACGGGCAGGTCCCCACTGCAGCCCAGCGAGCTTTTTGCACAGTGCCACCACAGCCCAGCCCCGTCCTTCCAGCAGCAGGGGGCTGATCCTTGCACCCAGAGGTACCCAGAGCGAGCTTCCTCCCCAGGGCCACCAACACACAGTAAGAGCTACAGGCAGTAGAGCCTTCCCAGAAGGGTCATTTCCCAGCACAAGTCTTTTAAGGTACCTATTGCACTTTGGATAGGGATTAATCCCCTTTTGCCCAAAGATCTGAGGGAATGCAGGATATTCAGTGCTTTCTGGCACCTCTGAGCAGCCATTTGAACCTTAAGTCCAGATGAGTTTGAGTAAGGCAAGATCGTGGAGCTCACCAAGAAACATTAATTCTCCCTCAAGCTCTGAAACTTAGATAGGAAATATTTTAAAGGCATTTATTCCGCCCTCCTGCTCAAGCCAGAAACACTGATTCCTCCCTTTGATGTAAGGTTTCCCTAAGAATAATTTACGATGCAAGAAGTTTTACTCTGAAGATACTTTGAAGCCAAGCAGATTTTTTTTGGTTGTTTTTCAACTCCAAAGTCAAAGCCCAGTAACACGCTGTTACATTCACATATCCCCTGTAAAGTTCTCAGAGCAGATTCATTTGCTCCCTTTACAGCTTTCTTCTCATGCCTGTCTGCAAAATCCTTTTCTGAGGGAAGTCACCACATGACTGCCCCCCCCCCCACCCCCCAATTAAATAAAGGCTGTATACCCCAGTTGAAGCTGTTCCCCAGAGCAGAGCCCTCTCACCAGCACCACTGGCACTTTGGGTTGCAGGTCTTTACAGCCACAGTTCCCAATCAGCTGTGAAGGCACAACAGGGGACCCCATGAGGCCCATCATTGACCCCCTTGGGGCTGCTGGTGCCTGAGGTTCTGCTCCTTCATCGCAGCCCCCTGCAGAATCTTTCTTCCGTGTTCAAAACTTGCTAAAGTTACAGCTCTGTAGAGCTAATTCTGGTTATGAAACAAGGAAATGCACAGCACCTTTCCTTCATGGGCATCAGCTGTGGCTCGCTGGATGGAGACTTGGAGGTGGGTTTCACCATGCACAGGTGTCACCTTGAACATTCCTTTTTACAGTGACTGATCCTGGAGGGAAAAAAAAAAAAGGGGGGGGGGGGGGCGGCTTTCTTTTGTTAGACCCATTGCCAAAATGTCTTTGCAGAGCAGCTTTGGACACAGCATTTTCCACAAGGGCTGTGTTCAGCCCGATGCCATGAGCTCCATTCCCCAGAGGTGTTTCAGAGGCAGCCAGTGCCACCAGCATACAATTACTCTTTCCCTTGGCTGATAATTTTTTCGTTGCCCTCCGGGTCCTCAGGTTGGTTTGCTACTAACTCCAGCCAGGTCCTTCCGTGGGCTTTGGGCCAGCTCCAGCACAGAAGGTTAAAGCCGGGAACCCCCGGGGGCCTGCCTGTGTGCAGTAGGGCAGCTGGAAGGACTCGTGCTGCGCTAAATGAGGATATTCTGATTCTGTAAAGCATCGCCGCGTAACAACTGACAGCCTTAAGTGAGCTTCACCCTTTGATTATGCTCAAAATTAGAGTGGAAACTCTTCAAGATAATCTCTCTGTACAAGTCCCACTCCTGCTCCCCGGGAACAGGCAGAAAGGGCAGAAGAAATCAGCAATGAGATGCTCCAAATGTGCAAGGCAAGTTTCTGAAGGCAACCGTGGTGTCTGGTGTTGGCTGTGGCCTGCTGGCACTGCCATGGCCAAAGGGACCTTGATCTGTCTGTCCCGAGGTCCCCGCTCCTGCTGGTGGCCATGTGGGAGCCCTGGGGGACCCAGCCTCGGTTGGGTTCACAGTGCTGCGGAAGTCACAGCCATACAATTACTGTTCCTTTTTGGTCGGTTCAGGATGTTCCACCTCCACAGGAGGTCATCCACAGAGCCTGTTGCCCACACTTGCTACTTCTCCTGTGGCTGCGGTGTGCAGAGATGCCAGTCCTGCATGCATTCAGACACCCCACATCTTGCCTAAGCCTTTCCCACACGCCTTGGGAGATAAGGAGATAATCTTCAAGTGACCATTTGGGGATTACATCCAAAAAAAAAAAAAAAAAAAAAAAGGAAAAGAAAAAACCCACCTCGTTGTTATGCAGGAGTGCCAGAAGTGCTTCTAGAATTAGCAGCTACTCCAGGTTGCCCTGTTCATTTTGAAATGTGCCACTTCAGATCCCTTCAAGGGCTTGATTTGGGAAGTAAATGGGATTTGGAGCAGGTGAAACATTAAGTAATTACAAATTATTGGAACACTTCATGTTATGAAAGCCCTTCAAATAATTTTAAATTACTTTGTACTAATTGTGATCAGTGCTCCATTCATTTCCAAAGTCCTCTTCAAATGACAAGTTATGGTATATTTTGGGAGCTGGAACCCAGTGCTTGGTTTAAAAAAAAAAAAAAATGTAGAAAAAAAACCTTTTTGGAGTAATACGCTTCTGAAAAATATCGGAAAAATGCACTTACCAGCTGCATTTCCCAGGTATTTCTGTATTGCCTGGAGCAGGATACCAAAACCCAGTCAAAACCAACAGCACCCCCTGAGCAGAGCATATTCCCTAATTATATCACTGGAGAATAATTTTAAAAAATGAAAAGAGGATGAGAGTAGAAAAGACCAGATGACAATGCTTCTGACAAGAAACAAAGGCACAACACAGGATTGCGGCTTGTGCATTGTAGGTCTGATGGTCAGAAAGCACAAGAGTGGTTCGTGGCATTAAAGAGAGTAAGTTCCTGAAAATCCTAAGGAAAACCAAGCAGCTTCTCGCAGGGTTGTGTTTTTTAAGAATAAAAGTAGAAGAAAAGCCTACAAAGTGTAGAGAGAAAGGTCTGATTCAGGCAGTAGTATTTCACATCTCTGTTTTTATTCACTTTTTAATGTGTTTTATGTGGAGCTGCATTAAATTGGTTACTCACATCTTGCCTTTCTAGCAGGGCCTTTGCTGGAGCGAGAAAACATCTTTTTGTGTCCTCTGAAAGCATCAGTGAAAATCACAGCGACTCGGGTCTTCCCACCCCCTGCGCCTGGAGAAACCTCCTCTCCCTCCCGCTGCTCCTGGTGCTCACACAGCTCATTTTCCTCTCCCAGTGAGCAGGCTGAGGGCTTGCAAAGCTCCTGCGTGGAAGTATCAGTCTGTGATCCTCCACATCTCCCCAAGGAGGCACAATCCACATGTCCACCTGGCTGAGCCTGTCCCTGGGGGGGGCGGGGTGGGGGGTCACCACACAGCCACCCCAGTGACAGCTCCTTTCAAAGTGTCCTTTAAAAAAGGGGGGCTTCCTGGAGGTTTGTCCCATGAGCAGCCCCCAGAACAGGTCACACAAAACACTCTTCTGATAGGCTAAGTATGGTGATGTGGAGAGAGAGAGAACCCACAAGATGGGAGGAGAGACGGCACGTCACTGCATGGAACAAAATGGAGAGAAAGACAAGGAAGAATGAAAGGAACAGAGGTGAAAAAGAGGGGAACCAAACAGCAGAAGCAACGTTTCAGAGAGGAACAGATGGATGGGCAGGGAACAACTTCACTTAAAACATCCAACTGCCTTCCCATACAGCAAAGCACACTTCTTCCAGTTAACAGTATTTGCAACCCTGCTGTGAGTCGACGGGAGAAGACTTTGTTTTTATTCTCACCCAAGTGCCTCCCTTAGACAAACAGCTGTAGGATGAGCTTGGCTGGCTGGCTCCCCCAGCTGCTGGCCATCCCCACCAGTGGCCAAATCCTGCCATGGGCAACAGTGGCTGCAGCCTCTGCCCTCCTCCACTTGGTCTGCAGTTTTCACAAGTCTTGCAGGAGCTCAATTATCTTGGAGACATCACCCGCACCCACCAGCACCAGCTGAAATCAGTCATTGCATGGAGAGGGTGAGGGGAGAGTTTGCCAGCCTGCCGGCCTAAAGAAAACAGGCTGAAAGCATTGAGAGAAATAGCACAAAATCAGAAAACAGTCTAATTTACTAATTACAATAACAATAAAGCTCAGTCATTAAAAAAGCAGTTAAAGCTGCAAATGAACAACTGCTTCGACCATTATCAGTAACAGCGTTTACAAGGCCCAAGCTCTCGAAAACCGTGAAAACGAATAGCTCAGGATGTCATAAATTTTATACTGCTCCCACAGCAAACCTGCACACAGCACACCAGAAAATGCATATTTCATTACCACTCAACAGTCTGAGCTCCCATGCAGACTACAGGCATTCTTTTTGGTGTAATTTTATAATATGCACACAACTCAAAGCCTCTTTGTAAAAGAAACATAAAAATGATGCATGCGCATATTAAAGACTCATATTTATCAGTCTCAAATGTAAGTTCATGTACATGCTTAATGTTACCATAAATCAAGAGCTCTCTCCATTAAACCATATATGCAACCTTGTTATCGAGAAAAGCTATTTATGAACACTAGAGCAAGTAATCCAGCCATCATTTGAAAAAATATTTGTTAAAAATATCTCCTATCTGAATGAATTACTCAAAGGATACATCATGAAAGCAAAACAAAAACAAAACCCACCAATTAAAAATATGCTAGTACTTCAGGCTGGAGGAGCTGGCACTGGGAGGAAGCACTAAGAGCTGTGCCCACAGCTACTCGCACTCCTCAGTGCTGGGGTATTTGAAGATCCTCCATGAGGTCTGGACAAAAAAAAAAAAAAAAAAAAAAAAAAAAAAAAAAAGGCTGTCAGCTAGTTTTGATGAGAAAACTGGGTTTTCAATGAGAATGGTAACTCTCTCTGCTTCTTCTGCTTCTGTTGAAAATGATGTTTTTTGGTTTGTTTGTTTGTTTGTTTGGGTTTTAATGAAAAAAGCATGGAAGAGCATGATGTGTTGCTTCTTCATGGAGTGGAGAGGGAGCAGCCTGTCCATCTTGGGATGCCCTTGGCCACCAGGACCCCATTTTCTGCCCCTCACACTGTCTGCAGAGGACTGCAGACATGGTGAGAAGAAGAACCACGCCTCCCTTCCACCCCTGTCCCACCTCCAGCCAACGCCCACAGCGGTTCTGGGGCTGGCTCTGAGGGAAGAGGAGCTCGCCGCCATCCCATCCACAGCCTCTTGCTAATATTCTGCCACTGTGTGGCTACCAGCTCATTAGTATTGAAATTGGTTCATACATAGTTCACTTGCAATTTAGGCTCCAATAATCTTCCTATTTAGACCCTGCAATGCTACGAATTTATGCCCAGCTGAAATCTGTTACAATGCTACTGCATAGACATGCAATTTCATAGAGAGATAAGATATAGATCTGCTGTACTCTGGTGATTCTCTTTCAGAAGTGTACCTTGTCAGGCCATAATTTGATATTCTTTTACCATTTCTATAGGGGGGGAAAAACCTTTAATTTAAAAAAAAAAAAAAAAAAAAAAAAAAATCACATTTTCACCCTTTTGTTCAGTAATGACACAAATAGTAAAATGTTCAGATTACATCAGGGAATGGAAAAGCCCCATGGAGAAAAGACACGGACAAAAGCTTCATTTTCAGGTAAAATTGCATGAAGCTTGGGGCACTGCATACTCTCAGCTCTGTTTTTTTCCCCTGCCTTTCATCCCCATGCATCCCTCTGAATGTTAATAGATTTTACATGGGGATGTTTAAAAGGACTGCAGAGACATGGGGCTTTATCCACTCTAATGTCTTCCAGAAATCTCAAAGCAATTTACAACTGTGAATAATATACAAATAGTTTGGTGAGAGCAGGGGCCAGCAAATCAGATGCTGACTCCAGCTGCAGCTTGCATCCTGCTATAAAATCATTTTTAATCAGGATGCTTTTGGTAACATATAATATATATATGTGTTTTATTTTTTTTCTAAAGCTGCCTGACATTTTTTAGTCCTGCCTTGATAACCATCAGAGAAAAAGGGAAGGGGGTGTTCCAACAGATTATGCCCTTGCCAGGAGTATGCCAGGGGGTGTCATGGGCTGGGATTTAAGAAGTGCTGGTCACACTGTGTACCAGGATGCCACGCTATGAAGGCTGCCTGTGGTGCCTCTAAAGCCAGAAAGGGGCTGTACAGGAGGGGTATGGGACTCTGTTGGAGTCAAGGGAAAACTGGCACCAGGTTGTAAAGTGGGACAGTTGTTCTGAAACAGTGTCACCTGTGCGAAACCCTGAGAACAAAACTCCGCACTGGGGTTGCAGAGGGGGTGGTGAGAAATGCAGAAACACACCCTGTAAAACCCAGAACCCAGTGGCTTCGTCACCCTGTGCAGGGCTAGTGGGCTTCTTGTCCTATAATGGCAAAATTCCTCCTGAGGGGAAATCCATTTGCATCTGGCCATAAGGCAAACTGCTGGATTTCCCATCTACATCTTTTCCAAGGGTTTTCCCCACCCTGGGCTGGTGGGGAACACCAAGCACGGGAGGGTGGCCCTGCTCACAAAGACAAAGCAGCCAAGAGCCCCCTGGTCTCCACCCGCTGCATGGGTTTGGGTTTGGGCTGCAGGGGATGCAGTGCACCAGGAGACTTCTCCAGCAGTGCCTCCCACAGCCACAGGGAACCCCCACAGCCCAAACTCAGCTGCTCTTTGCAGAGCCATGCCAGCACCTCCGTGGCCAGGGAGGGCTCAGAAGGGAGCAAGGGCTTCTTGGTTGCGGTTTGCTCCAACAACTTCACGCACCCCAGCCCTCTGACCTTCAGAGCTTACTGCCCTCCTCCCAGCACAGGGCCCAGCTCTAATTAGGCTTTATGTGACCGTGAAGTCATTAGCTTGTCCAGGCTGGGGACAAGAGAGGGAGCAGCGTCTGCCTGCGGGGTGCTACAGCACTGAGACACCAAAGTGCCAGGAGCTCTGTGCTGGAAGCAGCTCCTTTTCCTCCTCTGCCCACAGCTCCTGATTTAAACCTTTAAATGCTGCTAAACTTTTTAATGTATATCAATTGGGTAAATTTCACAAACAAAGCAGAGATCGATTGGTGGAATAATAAAGTATTGATCACCCTGACGCGAACCGATGAACCTTCAAATCAATAATGAGCACAGATCACGTTCCCATAGCACGTTTGGTTACTGCCCGCTCAGTGGCACGCTGCTCAGGATGGCAGGTGGGAAGGGAAAGCCTTTCCACAGCTCCCCAGGTTCTGCAAAATGCTGTGCAGGCATTTCACAGGTGCAGAAATACCCTCGAGGGTATTTCTCTAAGGACCAAGCTCTTCCCAGATGGGCTTCTCATCTCATTAGCCTTTTCTAAGCCCATGGCTAGCTGGACTTTCTCTCTGAAGTGCTCAGAGGGAGAAATACTCTAATAAATGCCTGCACAACGTGTGAGTGTTTGCCTACCTCCACCAGGCATTTCTCAGCCAACACGCTTGGGGGATGCTGGTGTGGTTTCACGGTAGGATCCCTTGAAGTGTTTGCCATCCCAGCATGAAAACCTGGTCTTTCACTGCCAGGCTCCCTGCCTGAAGCAGAAATTTTGCTTCTGGTTTCCCTAGAGAAGCGGAGCACTAATATCAGGGCTGCTTTTGATTGCACAGTGTTGATCACACTGGTATTAATAGGTATGAGGGTAACTGTGTGTAAGCTGGACTTGTACAGGTTGAAGATGGGAAGGAGATGCAGGTTTCTATCTGTGATGGTCCCCAAGGGGCTTTAGCTGAGTCCTTCTGGGTCAGAAACCTTCTGCTCTCGGGAGGTACTGTGCAGCAAGACCCCCCGAGCTGGGGGCCATGGGGGCTCTCCGGAGAAGCAGGAGCGTGTTCCTCTCTGCCCTCTGTGGCTCTCTATGAAAATCGTGAGCAATTTTGTTTTCATACATCAGAGAAGAAAGCTGCCCCCCTGCCAGGTCCAGACAGGGCTGCGATATCAAATTGTTCTTTTCAGAAGAGCATTTACTGTTTCCAGAGGTTTAAGAGAGCAGGAGGCAGCTCATTCGGTTATTCACTTGGACTCGGAGCTGTTAGACACAGATCTTAATGGATAGTATTGATTGAAAGAAACAAAGCAGCAGTTCTCTTTCTTTCTATCAAGGGATTTCTAGGCTAAGATGAGAAGAGTTTGCTGGCTTACACTCTTAACAACAAAATACCATATTACAGGATCCCCAGAAGTCTCTCAGGGTATTGCGGCGGTGAGAGAAAGAAATGTGCAAGGTGTTAATGGGATAACAAATTAATAGAGAATAGGATTAGCGAGGGACACAGGCTGGTACCAGGGCTCCTGAGGTCACCAGTGTCGAGATGTAATCCACTCCTGGCATGTTGTCCTCGCTGACAGATGAACACGAAGGGAACCCACCTGGTTCCCGGTGCCACTGGGATCCCGGTGGCAGCTGGGACACCAAAGTCATTGTGAGCAGCCAAAATGCAATTTTAGGGGAAATCAGTGCCTGCATTACCTGAAAAGCCAGTGCAATTCTGTTCCGTAACATCTGAGAACTGTGACGAAGCAGCAGGCTTGGAAACAGTTTTAAAATCATTACCTGACTCTCTGTTGTCCCATGCAATTTTCCCATCCATCTGCCAGTCATTTCGTAAGGTCGAGAGCGAGGACGTGCAAGCGTGGAGACCCAGCCTTCTGGGCTGCATCCACCTCTGGTTTGCTGTCCCCACAGGCAGATGGCCCCACTCACCACGGCTTCCTGAGGGGACCTTCCCCACCTGAACCATCCATCCCCTTGGTGAACCCCAAACCATTGCCATTGCCATGGTCCTCAGCAGAAGATTTTGATTCCCCTCTCCAGCCCCAGGGTCTGCATGGCCTGTCTCCTTCCCCAGAGGGCACCAGCCCCTGAGCGTTTGGGAAGGCAGCATGTGCCACTGGTTCCAGATTCCAGATTCCCAACCACTTCCACCAGCACCAGGTGTACAAATCCCCATGGCAGCTTTTCATACCTCAGCCCTCTGCAACCCTGGGGGCCTTTGAAAGTTCTCCTGCCTCTCATAAAATATTGATCTCGGGGCTTTTAAATTAGTGGCAGACCCTGAAATCCCACCTCTTGCAAGCTGTTCCGTCCCTACTGGCATGAAGACAAAAACAAATGGGCTTTTATTTCTGCTCCTGAAATTTCCTTACTCTTGACAGTAAGAAGAGGAATGGGGCATGGGATGGGACCTTTCATTGTCTTTAACGATGGTGCTGATGTGAAGGCCACTGAAGTTTTGGAGGGCTAACTGCCCCCCGGTCCCCTTGGCAGTGGTGCTCAGCTGTGAAAGTGATGCTCTGCAGTGCTTCGTCCAGGGCTGCAACACCTACATGACAAAATTTCCATCTCTCCCTGACATTGATGAGTCATTTATTATCTCTGCTTTTTTTTTTTTTTTTTTTTTTTTTTTTTTTTTTAAGGGCCCCCAGTCTTTCCTAGATCATGTTAACAAGACAGCTATGGAGAACGGTGGCCCTAGGGGTCTTCATTAGTTCCTCCTAGATTTATGTTCCCTTCCAGTTTAATACACTGTTCTAGGCATGGCTGCTCAATGGTGAGGTCATGGTGAGTTTCCAGGGGTCAAGACCTTGATCTTGTTATTTATAGCTACACGTTAGGGAAGCTCTAAAACTGCATTTAGTCATAGCAAGGCCCTTGCATGGAAAACACTGACAGCTGGAGGGATATCTGCACAACCAAGTTCAGCATCTACAGAGCACTCCAGCAATAAGGAGGTGCTGTGGGATGGAGCCCCAAAGGGTTTGCAAAGCCAGTGCTTGGTCCTGCAGGGAAATGTGCAGGAAGAGGAGACCAGAGGCTCACAGGCTTGCACTGCTCAAGACTTTGGGATTGGCATTGTCTTTTGATCCCAGGAGGGGAGCCCCATTTCCACCCACCCCATAAACATTGAGTTCCTGCAAGAATTTCACTTTGCCCCCTGGCTGGAGACCTGCTGCCCTCCCATGCTGAGCACTGCAAAGCAAGCTGCAAAAATCTCTTATTCTCTCCTCACTGCTTTATTTCCCAGTGCAGGCAGGTTTGTGCTGCTCATTTCACCCTCATGCACATCCCACCCCCTTCCCCACTACCTCTCTCTAGGGCATCTCCCACACGTCCTTTATTTCAGCTGCTCTTGCTGCTGCTGGCGGTAGATCTGGGCTCTGTTAGCCATGGAAATGCTACCACCTTCAGGATCCCTCTGCACCTTTCCTCTCCCATCAGGGAGACAGCAGCTCACACACTGCAAGCTGCTTTCAACACTGGGTCTCCTGACGAGCCCAAGGGTGATGGGCAGGTTAGCAGAAAAAGCCCCCATCAAATGCTCAGCTAGGAAAAATAATCACGGCTGCATTCAAATGAATACATCTTGATTTACACCACTGGGTCTACATAAATTTGGAGCAGCTGGGGCCAGGCTTGTTCACGACTACTATAAAAAGAGATTCTGCCTGCTAAGCCTCCTTCTCTTACAACTCTAACCTGTAATTTAGTAAGTGAGAGATGACCTAAAGAAATTCCTGGGTAGCTGTAAAATGAGAAGGAGAAAGAAACAATTTTGTTGTGTAGGCTACCGCTGGCAAAGAAGTGATTGCACTGATACCTAAAAAAAGGTAAGAAATCCAGAAAATAACAATAATAATGCCTGAATTTCAACATTCAGGAGCTATTGTAATGGTTTCTAATTGAGTGAAGGGTTACTGTGGAGTGCTAGAGCCTGCATTTCTCTGAAACAGCATCCTTTGGCAAGCTCAATATTCAAAAATCCCCCTGAAAGCTTATTTAAACTGACAGGGTTGGTCTAGGTTTGAGGAATAATGAGCAGATTCTGTCTTTTTTCAAAGACTTAAAGAAGACAGATAATTTTATCCTGGCATAAATTTTTTGTTGTAGCATAGGTGAAACTGGGTGTCTTCCATTTGAGAAAGATGCTGCAGTGATCAGAGATGATGTGTGGGGACAGAAAGGAGCTAAAAGCATTTATTTGTCCCTTTCTAATATATATATATATATATATATATATTTTTTTTTTTTTTTGACATTAACCGGTGGATTTTATACTCATGGAAAAGTAAGGTACATGCCAACGAAGCTGGAGTCAAGGTGTTAATTCTTAAGGCAAACACATTCCCTCGGTTTAAAGAGATAATTCTGTGATCAAGACTTACTAGGATTAAAGGCTCATTTCAGCTGAATTGATAGATGGCTTTTGGGTGTAATTTAAACTAAAAATATGGGGAAGGGATAAGCAGACTTTATTTTTATTTAAAATTGTTTTTGCTTCCTCTGCCATGCACCCATGTGTGAGTGTTCACACTTACTCTGATCAACTTTGGCTGCTTTTGTGTATCTTTTGGTATACCAGGAAAGGTGATTTAGCCTGGATCTGCAATGAAGATAGCATTGCCTTGCTTCTCATCTGCCTTAATTTAATATTCTTCCTTCCACTGCCACCTGTGGGCTTTCACTCCTGAGAAATGAAGGTTGGTGGTCCAGCACCACGCCGCTTGTGCCACGTGGGGACAGATTTAGCTCCCACCGTCATCCTCGGTTCACAGTTGCAGTCACTGATATTTCTTGGAGCACGTACCAAAATGTGTCCAGACGCTGCAAACCAGTGCTGGAGGAGGAGAGAAGAGAGCTGCTCTTAGGTGGAACAACATTGCCATCTCATGGTGTAGGTGCAGCCCTACAAAGTCTGCAGGGATGCTCCCCTCCGAGCCTTTGAGGTTGTGAGTCTCGGTGTAGAAACCCATGTAGGCAAGGGAACTTCACTGCTCTGCTCCCAGCCTTGCACAGGGCTGGAGATGGCCATCCTCTATGGGATAGGTGCCAAGACAGAGTTTTCAGCCACCCACCAGCAACCTCTTGCACCCCAGTTCCCCTGTGCCGATCCTGCTGCTGTCCCCATGCCAGCCCCTGCTCTCTCCACTTCAGAGTTCTTCTGTTAATTCTCATTTTCTCAAGCTTCACTAATAATTTCCCATGTGGCACCATATCAAATGCTTTATTGAACTCTAGATAGATTAGATCTACCAAATTTCCCTTGTCTGGAAAACCAATTATCTTATCAAAGGGAGATGTCAGCACAGTCTGGCACAAACTGCCTTTGGTAAACCTGTGTTGCACTTTATCTCATTTTTCTCAGTGCCTTTAATTAATGTTTCCTTTAGCATTTGTCCTACAATCTTGTGTATAACAAAAAAATGGGTTAACGCCTCTGTAGCTGGCTAGCTCATGCTTTTCATTTTCCTTATCATATTTTACTTTTCTTATAATCCATTTGCTTTTGAGGGTTCAATCAGTGCCTTTTGACCCATAGGACTCATCAGAAATGTGCTTTCCCCTCTGCACACGAGGCACCACTGTTTCCAGGCAGGATGGAGACTTCCTCAACCCCTCAGACTTCATCTCATTGAACTCAGGACTCCAGAGTTCTGCCTCCAGATGTGGCTGCTCTTACTCCTTCCCCTCTTATTCCAGGTGATGTGTGCCCTCACTCCGCAGTCAGTGTCCCTCTTCCTGAAAAAAAAAAAAAAAAAGTTTAATTTTGGGGGAAATATTTTCATTACCCTTTAACACAGCCCTGCTTTTGTGGCTGGCTGTTCCACTTTCTGCATACTTCTATGTATAATGCTACCTCTTTTCCCCCTTCCTCCTTACATGGGTGCACTCAGCCCTAGCCATCCCCTCACTTTGAAGCTGTCCCATTTTGCTGACCTGCTGTTTTTGTCTGTCCCTGTCAGCTCTTCACCCACTTTTGCTGCTCTGGAGGTGTCCTTTGTCTCAGCATAAGCTTCCCCAGATTTTAATTAAAAAGCATAAACTAAGCCAGTTCCTACTTCATCTGGACAATATTATTTTGAATGGACAAGCTTTCTGCTAAAAGTCTAAAGCCAAGTCCTTTTCCTTTCACAGTTCTTGTGGCATTGTGCTGTGACAAATTGGATGGGTAAGTGAAGCTGATGACCATAATTTTCTGCAAATTCTGTAATAGTGGGTTATGGCTGGGATGACTGGTTGGGAAATGCTCTGGGACAAGGAAGAGCATTGAGGAGGAGGTGCCCAGCTCGAGAAGAGCTGGGACTTCAATATCATCATCTCTCAGACTGCTGCTCCACCAGGGCTCTCCGGTCACTAGCAGCAATGTGTGCTAAGGCTGAGAAAGGAGGTGGCATGTGTTCCTCTTGGATTTCTTCCAGGATTTCCTAGCCTGTAGGTAATCCTGATGCAGTGCCAGCTTCAAAGCCCTTTCTCTGGGCAGCTGGGTGGGGTCCCTCTCTTGAGAGCAAACCTGCCCCCACGAAGGGCATCCCAAAGTGAATCCATGAGCCACCTGGTGGTCTTCAGCTTCACCAAATGAAGGGCTTCTGGACTTGGCATTGGAGAGGAAAGGTAGCTGTCCGGAGTTACAGTAGGCCAGTGGATGGCTGTAGGCACCTTTCTATCACCGCACCTTGAGTGCAGGTGGCAAGAGGGGAAGATCACAAGTTGTCCCAGCAGGACAGAAGATACCTGAGCTGTGAAGACAACTCAGACACCTCTGCAACTCCAAAGTACTTGAAAAAATTACTTGAAAAAATTATTCACATCCCTGGGAGAAGAGAGGTCCCCCACTAAATGTGCCTGTGCAGAGGGCTGTTCGTGGTGAGGTGTTGCTTTGTCATGCCATGGGCACACAGGAGGTCATCAGGGCAGGTTCCCTGTGGTAATTCTGGCCACTAAAATGTAATTGCAACTTTTATCATCAAATAATGTGACACCAGTGAAATTAAGGTCATGTACAAGGGAGTGGTTACCCTGCTGTTGTGACAGGGCAAGGGTCTGCACCTTGAAGAATTATTCCAGATCACTGGGGGAGGAAAACCTGAATTCTGGACAGGAACATGCTGAGAGTATTGTAGTGCAGCTTACCAGCACACCAGGGTCATAAGTTTAACTTTTGCCTGGCACTTGTGATAAATGCCCCCTCCAGCTGACCCAGCTATGAATGGGTCCTTGCTCACACAGGATTTTTGTGAGCATCTTCAGCTCCCCAGACTCTTTGCTATTGTGCATGCTTTAAAAACAAATGCACACACACACAAAAAAAGGAAAATGCAGCATTCCCAGCAGTCTGCTAGTTAGGCTCTGGCAGATGCTCAACCAAATGTTGTATTTTGGCATGGTGGGATCCCATCTTTTTTGAATCCATCCTATTGGACTCATGTCAGAATATGCTGACAGCGTATATTGCACATAATGCTATGGCAGATCTTTGGCTGGTGGCACCATATGGGCTACGTGGGAAGAGGTCAGGACAGAGTCTGGCAGGGGCAGAGCAAGGGGACTTGCTGATGGCAAAGGGGAGAAGCAACTGGGGTGAAGAGGGTTTCATTGCTTCGGCCATAAACCTTCCTGTGATGGCAGGGGAGACTGGTCCATGCTAGGACTCACTGGAGCTTTCTTTGGCTTTATTTTTTTATGCCACCCCTCCCCCCCCCCCCCCCAGTCCCCAAGCTGCCTGCCTGCTGGAGGAAAGCCATCCATCACGGCTGTTATGTTCTACCCACTAGCTATCTAGATTTAGCTTGTGAGTGCATAATTTATGGTCAGTTGGTTCATCTCTACTCTTCATCAACACACAGCATTCTGTGGATGTTCTTTCAAGGAGAAAAAAAACGGTACTGAAGTCATCCAGGAGCAGTGAAAGCCCCACCTCCAAAGCACACAGGGCTGGTACAGAGCTGAGGAGGCTCGCAGGGACTGAGAGGTGCTGGCAGGGCTTTGTGGTGGAGCTCTGGGGCTGGAAGCAAAGAGCCTTACGCCCTCCTGTGCGGTCCATGGATCAGGAAGCCGTTCTGCTGAGGCTTGTTTTGCTTTCTTCCCTCTGCACACAGGATAAAGCGGGCAGAAAGTGTGAAGCTGTTATTAGAGGCAGCGCTCCAAGCAATCGAGAAAAATCTCAGGGAGAAGCATGAGTCATGTGCCCCCAACTAAATTTACCTTAAAAACTGGTATTGTTATACACAACCTCATAATGACTTTATTTCTGTTATGATTGTTGCTGTTGTTCTAGTTATTACCTTTCTCACTTAAAAACAAAACAAAAAAAACCTATCCAACCCTGTAGCTACAACTACAGAAATATTATTTGCTTGTATTATTCTTTAGGTGGTTCCTGTGCTGGAGGCAGTAAGTAGTTACAATCACTCAGACTATAATAGAGAAATTCATTCCAATAATAATAATAATGACATCTATTATTTTTGAAATACAAATCTGATGAGTTCATGAATATAGAAAGCTCTGGGTGCTGGCTGTCTGTAAAATGGCAATAAAGCAAGCATGATTTCCTGATAGACGCCTGCCACAGGCATCCAGCACCCTCCCTCCAGCTGCATACCCATCCCTGCTCAGCACCCAGCTGCCTGTCCTGCTGTGTGGTGGAAGCCACCCTCCAGCAGCGGGATCCTGCCTGCCCACAGCAGGTGCAGGTTTCGTACCCAAAGAAGCACTGGGAGGGTGATCTAGTGATGCAGGTGTTCTCTTAGAGGCACAGCAATCACTTGTTCAGCCATTTTCCAGCATTTTGGGGGGCTAGGGGAGCTGTGAGTGCAGCAAAGCCATGCTTGCAGCAGTGGGACATGGGCAGGTTGGCTCTGGACCACCCTGCTTGGGGGCTTTGTGGGGGCTTCGCCCTGCAGGGACTGAGGGATTGACACCCCCTGGGGGCTGGAATGCAACCAGTACTGGATAAACTGCAGGTTGGCACGGCCTCTGGGCAGAGGTAACAGAGCTGTTCCTAATGGGAGGGGATTTTTAGAAAGTTTTTTTTTTTTTTTTTTTTTTTTTCCATGTGAGGCCCATGAGGTCTAATGGTGTTTGCTTTCCACACACCAGCACAAAAAGCTTCTGTGATGCAAAGGCAGACGTGGGAGCCCCCAGCCAACCTGTCCCCCTCTACCTGGTTCAGAGAGCTGAGTCTTCAATTACCATACCCTCGGGTTTCTGTGGGCTTGTTTCAAAAAGGCTGTCCAGTACAGAAAACACCTAAAATCGTATCAGTGCTTTGGGGAACTAACTGATGTATAAACTAATATTGTGAAGGCTGACTACATTAAAGCGGAGGAAAGCCATAGTAGTGTATAGGTGTTTGCAGGGTGTGATGCTATCAGGAGCTGGGGAGCTGCAAAAAGCTTAAAGTGAAATTAGGCAAAGGAAAGTAAACACTTCCCCTAGTGCAGATAGGGTGGCCGGCTTTGTAGTTCTACTCTGGTTTTATCTCTAAAGCTGTAAGGACATTGCAGGTGTTACGGAAATGAGTATGGAAACCTTTAAGCACAAACATATTGCTTTACAATTGCTTGTAATTTGGCACAATTCAGCTCCTTGCATTCCTTTCTCCACCAGCGCTTCCTCCATGTGTTAGTCCCTGTGGCACGGCCGCCTGCTGAATCCACTGAGGAACTTGCCTTTGGGTCCCTGCGAACAAAGTGCCACCAGCTTCTCCTCTTCTTCTGTCTCTGTATGCATATAAGGTGTAAGTGTTTTTTGGTTTTCCCACAAAAAACTTTTTTTTTTTTTTTTGCCCTTTTTTTTAATAGAATTGCTAAAAGCATTGTTTTGTAGCTTCTGTTGCTCAAAGAAAGCAAATGAGTTTTCTGCCAGATCAGCATCCTTCTGAAGAAGGCACAAGCTTCCAGTAAATGCCCAGAGCTATACGTGCTGAGAGGTAACAGCACTTTTGTGTATGAAGGAAGCAAATCCAGGCATGTTTCTGCCCCTATTTCTGAAACATTCAGACTGGTCTTCTGGGGATCCTACTCAAAACAAGGTACCGTGAAGTGAGGAAGGGCTTGGTCCCCTTGCCTTGGCTCTTCTGAGGCCACAGCTGGGTTCTGCAGCCAGTTCCGGGCACCCTGGTAGATCAAACACTGGAAAATCAGAGAGAGTGTAGTGGAGGGCCACCATGGTGCTGATGGAGGATGTGCAAGGAGGGATTGAGGGAGATGTTTGCTTAGTCCAGAACAGAGGAGGTGAAGGTGGGGGGAATTGGGGGTGTCTGGTCACTGTCTATCCTTAGTTATAAGAGCTTATAGGGTAGACTGACCCAGATTATTCTTGCAAATGTGCAGAGAAATTGTGAAAGGTGATAGTGACAAGTTGGGCATAGAGTACTGAATGAGGGGCACCTGAGTTTAATCTTCATAATGTCCTGAGGTGGTCATCAGCCAGACTGAAATTGCCTGGCTAGGTCTTTGGGGTCACTTGCAAACAAAAGTGTATGCTGGCTCTTTTAGGGGCAGCTGTCTACCATTCAGGAGGGAGCTGTGGGATGTATGAGGGGTTGATGAGCACTGAGGAACTCACCTGGGCTCCATGCCCTGTGCTGGCTGCAGGCAGGGCCCTGGGGAGCCTCCTGGGGAGGTTTAGGAAACGAGCTGTTAATATTGACCTTGGCAATGTGGAGAGTGTGCACTGAAATCTAGTAATGTTTCGGGCTTCTAGAGGAACACCAATGTCTGGGTAGGATGCTTGCCCTTGGTGTGGAGCACAAGTGATTTTGTAGGATTAGTCAGCAAGCTTGTTCAGGACAAAGAGAAATCTCCACAAGATCTCTGCTGTGGAGCAGATGAAGGTTTGGGCAGGCTTCAGAGCAGAAAGCTGGGCTGTCCTGGGGGCTGGGACCTCTGGCTTTGAGGTCTTCTTCAGCTGCAGGCTGCTTGTGTGACATTGGGGTGTGATGTTTGCCTCCCTTGGCCATACAACTAAGCCCTTGAGTACGCAGAAGGACCTGGGACAGCTTCTGCCTGGGGATCCTCATTTTTCTGTGCTGTCCATGCAGCAAAGCAAAACCCAGGCTCCTCTAGATGGCAGGGCAGAGCAGCGCCAGGATTTTGGCCCTGGCCTGGATTTAACGGTTGGGGTTTTTTTGTGCTCGGGTGCTCCCTTCCTCCCTCGCCTGTTCTGTGAATCAGTTTCTATCAT
The DNA here is from genome assembly GCA_011076525.1 of Nettapus auritus. NCBI lineage: Eukaryota > Metazoa > Chordata > Aves > Anseriformes > Anatidae > Nettapus > Nettapus auritus. The sequence continues at coordinate 10,592,835 of CM021773.1, forward strand.
TTCACTGGTGGTCGCTGCTGCCCTGGGCTATAACTTTATGCTGCCCTCAGCAAATTCACCACCTAATGCTGGGTCAAGGGGCTGGTAGCACATGGAGGCGATGGGGCAGCCAGGATGGAAGGGGTACGCTTTCCCACTATCTAGAAGATAAAAGATGGGCTGAGACATGTCGTAATAGATGGCATTTGTTTCTGTGCGTGCCTGTTGTTTATGGATCAGTGCACCCTGTAGGCTTGGCAGGCACTGTGTTTGGAAGGGGTGGATGGATGGAAACCTCCACCCCCAGAAGATCTTTTGGCTGATCACACGATCAGCCGTGCTATTTCCCTGCGGGACACATTGTGAAAAGATGGACCCAAGCAAGTGTTTGCCAAAGGAGAGGGTTTCTGGGGAAAGCTGAGGTGTGTCGGGGCATGGGGGCTCCTCCGACGTCACTCCCAAGGGACTTCTTTGTAATGCAAGCCCTGGCCATGCTTTCTCCCTGGGCGCTATCTGCTGATTAAGCCCTGGGTATCTCAATACCTTTCTGTGGGTCTGTTTGCTCTGCCTGGCCACGGCAGCATTAATGCTTCCACATTCTCCGTCAGCAGCCTGCAGCAGGAAGGGAGCACACAGGAACGCAAACAGAGCTGGGGGCAGACCCAGGGCCCTTTGCACCTGGCGAGAAGCAAATGGGCACACCCTGCGCTCTTCCATGGTGAAGTTTTAGAAGGCAGGCAGGCTTTTTGCTGCCATGACTGGTGGATGGGATTAGCCAAGTGCTTCTTGGTTGTTAACACAAAGTGGTAGCTGGTGATGGAGAAAGATGGTTCTCTGGTTGGTGAGTGAGCGTTTTTCTCAAGCTTGAGTGGTTCAATGCCAGTGCTCGTCTTTACAGGGGAAAGCCCCTGGGCCACTCATCCCATAACCTGCAAAATGTGCAAGGCTACCAGCATCCTTTGGCTGGAGGGAGCTTCCAGCCCTGCTGCTGCATCTGCCATGGGTCTATAGCCTCACCAAAAGTCCTGATGAGAAGAGGAAAAGGCAGCAGGAGGGATATTGCACAGAGCCTGCTGGCTGGGCATCCACATCCTAGAGGGTGCTCTGGCTTCCTTGCAAGAGCCAGCACAGGTCAGGGTTGCAGGAGGGATATGCCAGAGGTTTCTCTGTTGGCTTTATGGCTCCATCTCTCTTGGAAATCCTGCTGACCCAGCACCAACAGCCAAGGTGCTATTGGTCTCCTCCCAAAGGGCTTTCTGACGTCTCTGATGAAATTTGGTAAACACAGCCACACTCACAGTGCAAATGAGCTGCATGCATTTAAAAGTAATGAATTAAGAAATATCAAACTTCACAGCCTTTTTGCTCAGGTTTAAAGTGACCATGGCTTGGCTGACCCTCCACATTTCCACCATAAATTAACCCGCAGTGAGGTCCAGCCCTATGGGTGCTGGGCGTTAGTCTGCTTCTAAAGTGCTGCTTGGATTAAATAAATTCAGCCTGTGCTGGCACAGAGTTCAGGATGTGGGGTGTTTTTCTGGGATGTGTTTGTGTGTGAGGCCCTGCTGAATGCTTTCAAGCAAGGCAACAGCATCCCATGCCATGTGGGGAAAACTCTTCTTTGCTGTAGGGCAAAGACCTACACGATGGTGCAAAATATATCCAGCACAGCCCTAATGGAGGATAAAGAGAAAAAGATAAATATTCTGTAATCAGTCTCATTACCAGGCAATATGGAATAAAACAGCACCCCAAAAGGTGCAATCAGTCTGTTTTTGTGCCTGCTTGGCTCCATCCCCCATCTCCAGGACTCCTGTAGAGCAGTGGGGCTGCTTCACCCTGCGTGCTCCTGTGTGCCTACACGTCTGAAAACACAGCCCAGCTCCTGCCTCAGTGTTATCTCAGTACACCAAGAATGCAAACACCAGAGCTGGTAGAAAGCAAGCCATGAGGTTGCTCCAAGCCCTGGCAGGGGAGAAGACAGTGCAGAGGCAGCGCAGCTCCTCCACCATAGGCAAAGGGCTCTCCACTGGCTGTGGACACCTTCCAGCCTGCTTCAGCTTGGCCTTCCTTCCCTGAGGACTGCATACTCTGCCATTTTTTTTTTTTTTTTTTCCAAGCAAGAGGTGAGTTTTGCTTTATCTATAAAAATGTTGATTTGGGGAACTGGAACATGAGTGAAAAGTGGTGTGGGAAGAAGCCCCTTTGCTTGTGTGCATTGCTGGAGGTGGGGATGGCTGCATTAATTAGTCTGCAGTCACTACAGCATATTCTTCTACAGGGTTTCCATTTGATAGAGATTTCCAGATGTGCCTGGTGCTAAAGCTGGAAGGAATCTGTATTTGAAGTGTGCACACATGCACTGAGTTGATCATAGCTGCAATTTACTCGAGCACCTTCAGCAAAGACATTCAATAAACCCATGCATGCTCAAGCGCTGCCATGGGTGCAATCAGCGTCGGGGTTATTCCCTGACAGCAGGAATAAGGACAGTCACCCTGTCGGATGGGTGCAGACCCAAACACAAAGCCCACTGGTTCTGGGAGGAAAGCCCCCAAATCCCCCTGCACCTCCCTGCTGCACGTGCCCTGGAGGCACACCGGAGGAATGACTGCACAGCGCGCGGCATTCCTAGTAATCTCTTGTAGGCTCCCACCCATCTTCATCCTGCACTTGAAATACTGCAATTGCCTGGAGAAAAGAAATATCTTTACAAGAAGGGCCATCAAGCCAGCGTGCCGTCTGCTGCAGCCAAAAAAGCAGCCCACTCAGCAGGGTAATCTATTCAATGGCTGGGATTTATTTTTAACGCTCGGCTCTGCAGTCCTTTTAACTCGAGCAGAGAAGTGAACATTTTGATAACAGCAGCCTCCAGGTCAAATGTGATGAGAATTTGTAACTCGCCACAGAGTGGGTTTTGGAAAACCAACCAAGCAAAACAATTTCCCAGAATGAGACGATGGAGATTTGCGTTTCTCTGCACAATGTTGTACACGGAGCTGATATCTGTTGGAGTGTCTGCTTATTCTCCCTCCACAATTTGCAAATAAAATGCCTTCTGGACTATTTTAAATTTGAACAGCTATTGCAACCATGGCTCTGCCAAGCTCCTCATAAAGACTCAAGACATCGGATCTTGAGGCCATTGAAGAAGAAATATTAATCCTGTAATGGGAATGTTCGGATGGTCCCGTTTCTAATCAAAGCCAAAGCCTGGGTTTTCTGCTTCAGGCAAGGAGTCTGGCATCAAGATTTTAGAAACTGCAAGGAAACGGAGGGAGCTCCAGCTCCTGGGATGCATGGGAGCAGCACAGAATGAGCAGCAGGGATGGCGTAGGTCAGAACAGGGATATGGAGGAGAAAAAAAGCCTGAAAATCTGGCCAAGCTGAGTTTTGGAGGGAGCTGCTAGGAGGCAAAATATTTTTTTTATTTTATTTTTATTTTTATTTTTTTTTTCCCCAAATAACTGGAAATATGTCAAAGCAGGTCTGAAAGGAAGGAGAGGAATGTGGAAGGAAATTTGGTGTTGCAGCATTATTGGCTTTATCGGTGGGTTCCAGAATAAGTTTCCAAAACTGTTGGCTCTCCATTCCCTATCTGTAGGCAGGGGCTGGGCTCCTCTGTGCAGTGCTGGTACAAGGAGACAAAGT
>CM021773.1:10596564-10667750 GCA_011076525.1 Nettapus auritus
TATTAAAGCCAACAAAAAGCAGCATTCCCTTCCCTGCAGGCTGGAAACTTTGCTGGCCTTGTCCAGGAGATTGTCCACACAGCCCTGCTGGTGGCTGCAGCACCTTCCTGCTCCCCCCTTATATTTTTCCCCATTGCTGTTGCAGGAGCCTGGGGCATAGTGAAAAAACTGTGTTGGCAATGGAAAACAGCAACATTTGCTATGCAGCATGGAAAGCCGTGCTTATGGGAACAGTCATTGCTTTAATATTTAATTTGATGAGATCTAGCTCTGAGAAATGGAGCAGGAGCTGCCACAGCTTCAAGCTCGGCGCTTCCAGGGGAATTTCCATGGGGTTCACTACGCTGCGGACTTATCTATATTCTGGCTGGGTGACATGGTAATGCATCTCATTAGCTAACCGAGCACACAGAGCTGCGTTTCCTCCAGTTCCCTTTAATTAATCAGACTTTCGATGCATTCAGGGGGTCACTTGGACACTGACTTGTCATTCAAAGCATCTCCCTTTCACCAGACCCTGGCTCCTGGGAGCTGCTTGGTCTCTGCAGAGCAAATGTGGCTGCTCACGTGCAATCTGGTGGCATCTCAGCAGGGAATTTCCTTACACCATGAGCCTGTCAGTGCAATGCAGCTAAGGCCCAATCCTGCCTCTCACCAGCCAGAGCTCCCTGGTGCTGTACGGGCTTGTGCTACTGCAGAACCAGGAGCAGGAACAGGCTGATGCAGATGCACATGGGAGATGTCTCACCTAGAACCTGTCCTTTCTTCGCACTTTCAGGTGGGTCTCATTGGCCCCAAACCATCTGTGGAACTGAGGTTCAGCCTGTAGCAGAGCCAGCTTTTCTCTGTGCATCATCTCCTGCCTTCTGAAGTCCTGTTGCATGCTTCAGACAGTTTGTGTGTCTTCATCCAGGAGCTGGGCTTCCAGGAAGCCTGATGGCCAACAAACAAGCTGGAAATGTGGATTTGTCAGAACTGTAACCCAGGTACCTCCTACCTTTCTGCATGTGCAAAGCCATACACTTTGTCCTTATATTTGCCTCTCCCCCTGAAGCCTCCATCCCTGCCAGTCTGCACTGCCAGTCCTGCTAAGCCATAACACTGACGTGTGTTTCTGCTCTTCCTTAGCATACATGTCCAAGGCACAACACCAAAGGCCAAAGGAAAGCAAGAATGTTGAAGAAGATCCACATATGCCTCTGCTTCTTCTTTGTCTCGGGCATTTTGTACGAGATCTCCTTGCTGTCCGGCTGCTTCTTCTCTTGTATGCCTATGCCCAAGCACTTCCTGACACCTGAGCAGGTCCTGAACCTGGGAAAAAGCATCATCTTCCTGGAGACCACGGAGCGCCTGGAGCCACCCCCGCTGGTCTCCTGCTCTGTGGAGTCTGCTGCCAGGATTTACCAGGACCGGCCCATCATCCTCTTCATGAAGGGGCTCACGAATGACACGGTGTTGGATTCAAACTCCAGCTATGCAGCCTTCTCGCTTTTATCTTCTATGAAGAATGTCTTCCTTTTCCCTCTTCAGATGGAAACCATCTTCCAGGAGACGCCCCTGCTGCAGTGGTACAACGAGGTGAGAGTCGTGACGAGGGGGAAACGGAATGAGTTATAGATGGGAGGGGAGCTTGGGATGAGGCTCAAAATGAAGGGAGGAGAGTCACTTTTATTTTTCTGGTTCAGAATAGGTTTATTTTTGCCATGTTTTGTAATGTAGTCATCTATCTGTTTATTGAACACATTATCAACATTTTCCCACTATCTGGAGAATCAGATTTTTTGGCAAATGAAATGTTGGTAAAAATAGATTGCATACGTGTTTTGATACAGCAGAGCTTAATAGTCTTGTTTAACAGAAGCTAGTCTAACCAGGCGTGTTGCACGAGTCATCTGAGCACTTGTGAATGCTGCCATGCTGGCAGAGCAGCACCCTTTGTGGTGTAGTAATAGTTTTCTGGTGCTGTTTGCCTGATGGGGGATGTGGTTGTTCTCCAGCAGCATCACTTTTTCACCTCTCCAACTCTGCAGGTAGACCCGGAGGAGGAGAAGAACTGGGTCCACGTCAGCTCTGATGCCAGCAGACTGGCTCTCATTTGGAAGTATGGGGGCATCTACATGGACACGGATGTCATCTCCATCAGGCCCATCCCTGAAGGGAGCTTCTTGGCAGCACAGAAGTCACGGTTCTCCAGCAACGGGATCTTTGGCTTCCCTGCCCACCACAAATTTATTTGGGACTGCATGGAGAACTTTGTTCTCAAGTACAATGGGAACATCTGGGGGAACCAGGGCCCCTTCTTAATGACAAGGATGCTCAAAACCATCTGCAATCTCACTGATTTTGAAGGCATTGAGGACCACAGCTGCCAGAACATCTCCTTCCTAAACCCACAGCGTTTCTACCCCATCCCGTACCCAGCCTGGAGCCGGTACTATGACGTATGGGACAAAAACCCTGATTTCAACCACTCCTACGCACTGCACTTGTGGAACTTCATGAACCGCAACCGGAAGGTTGTGGTCGCTGGCAGCAACACGCTGGCCGAAAAACTGTACAAAACCTACTGCCCCACCACGTACAAGGACCTGATCAAAAATGCGGAGCTGAGGGACTTCTCGAGCTACGAGGACTCGGTGTGATGTGTGGTGAGAAGAAGGGGAGTGATCCTTCCAGACTTCCCTTGTCCTGTGGCCAAAACACAGTCACCGCTGGTGGCAGCAGCTGGGCTCTGCAGGAGAGAGACCTTTTCATAACCACTGTCCCCGCTCCCCAGGGACACCAAGGAGCATATGCAGAACAGTGGTGGTTACCCATCCAGCATAACCTCCACTGACATAAGGACACCTTTGCACAAGTGGTTTAGGAAATTAGGTTCTGTTTCCTCATAGGCGTTCAGAAACCAAACCTTTCTTAGTCAAAGGGACGTGTGGGCCTTTCTGGTGAGCTTTCTTGAGGGGGAAAGTTCCTCAAGAGATGTGTTGGCCACTTGGGAGGGATTTCAAATGCACCTGTTGGCATTACTGGCAGCTACAAGTCTGAGGAGTCGCAGACACAACAGGCCTTGGACTGGGATGAGGGCTCTGAGCAAGTGTAATGCGAGCATATAGCAGAGGATGGATGGCAGTCATTGCTGATGAAAAGCAGCCCTAACTACTGTCTTCATTAATCAGTTTTTTTTTTTTTTTTTTTTTTTTTTTTTTCCTCATGTGAACTTTATACCCTACGTTTTTGAGAGGGACCTATCACTGCAAGTGAAAATAAAATGTGTAGCAAACCACCACTCCTCCGAGCTTGCTTTCACCTGGAAAAGTCCTCCTCTTTTTAAGGATGTTTGCAGTCCTGCACCTCTACTTTGGCTCCTTTCAGGAAGGGGCTGCCCTTGCCCAGTCCTGGGGTCAGTCCTGGCCACAAGGTGTTGTCTCCTGTAGGGAAGGTGCTGAGGTACCAAGAACTGATGGTACCAGCCTGTGGGGACTCCCAGGTCACATTGAAATCAATGGATTTCAGCTGCCCTGAAAATGGGGCACAGCAGCTCCAGAAAAGCCCTTTCTGGAGGCTTTAGGAAGGTCACCCATTTCCAGACGTGCCACCTGCTTTTGCTTTCCCTCTCCATTCTGTGAGATTTTGCAGTGCCTGTTGCACCTCACCTTGGAGGTGCTGGTTCCTTCAGGATTTGCTATTGCCAAGAGCTAGGATTCACATGGGCCACATCTCCCCACTAGCCTCTCTGAATTCTCTCCATGCAGCTCTATTTTTAGGGCCTACTACAAAAGAGAAAGGCCCCATTTAATCCTAATAGACTACACAGTGACTTTTTATTTTATTATTATTATTATTTTTTTTTCTGCAAGAAAGCAGTGCATCCCCTTGCATTTACTCCCTCCCCGAGGTAAATCAAATCCACCTAACACCACCATGAAAAGCCCAGCTTGCAAATCTCTTCTGCGTCTGTCTGAGCAGCTGTTTTTAGGTTGGGAGCAGAAAGGCGGGGGTGGGTGGCTTGCCCGTCATCGCATGTTTGCCATCTGTACGATGCTATCTCCTGTAAACACAGCAGCTAATGAGCATGCTGCAATCTGCAGCCTGGTTTCTGCACCCAGAGATGGCAGCAGGATTAATCAGGAGGAGAAAGCCCTCCGCGCAGTCAGGTGCCGGGCTTGGGTCCCACTCCAGCCCCACGGATCGAGCTCCACCCGTCCTCATTAAGCACTGAAGTCAATCAGTGTAAGGGCAGAAGGCACCAAGCCAAGCTGCGGATTGTCAGAGCACCAGCGTGGCATGGGGGGGATATTTTGCTCTTTCCTTCCCCGGTGTGAAACTCTCATGGCTCAGCCCGGGGCCATGGGTTTCATGCTTCAGTGCTGCCCACGGAAGGCTGGTTTTGCCCATCTACGGCAGCGGGAGCTGCTTTTCCCTGTGCTTTTGAGTTTCACGGGCCGGGGGAAGTACGGGCGGAGTGTAGGGTTACAGCACGGGAAGTCCTCCCTGCGCCGCAGGGCTGCGGACAGCCCCTCGCTGCCCCGTCCCATCCCTGTCCCAGCTCCTCACTTCCTCCTCGCTCTGTCTCTAGCAACAAGTGAGTATTGCCTTTTCTTTCTTTCTTTCTTTCTTTTTCTGCCCCCACTCCTTAAGCTGGGGAGGGGAGGGAAGGACGGCGCCGGGGTATGTGCTCAGGCTTGAGCCGCTCAGGCTATCGTAGCGCATTAGCTCATGTGAAAAACATTTCCGAGGCTCCTCTTGGGCTGAGTTTTGGCGAGAGGAGAGGCTGAGGGAGGGAGGGAGATGAATGCTGCTTGCAGACAGGGCCCGGGGAGCTGCTTGTAGGCAGGGTCCAGGTCTCCTGACCCCTCTGCGCCGTGGTCAGAGCTGCTCCACCAGCACCTTGGTGGAGCTGGTTTGTGCACAGTGGAGTGGGAATTGTGCAAGTGAGCACCTCTGACTAAGCTCAGCCGGGTGGTCCTTACTGCTACCTCTGTGATGGACCCTCATCCTTCATGGCCGGTGTCTTCAGCACCCAGCAAGCAAAATCAGAGTCCCAGTGAAGGGACATCAACGTTTCCCTGGTGGGCCAGGAGAGTGGCTTCTGCCAGTGACTCCGTTGCATCTCCTGATGCTGCAGTGCAGAGCAGAAGGCAAAGTGCTTTTACACCAGCTGAGGACATACCCAAGGCAAATTCAAGAACGAACTGAAGAGAAGGAATAACCCTGCAGAGCTGGGTTCCTGCCTTGCCTGCTGCAGTGGTTTTAGTGCACCCCAAAGCTTTGGTTGCACCACCTGTGACTTGACGTGTGGCATTTTGTGGGAAACAGAGGTGAAGCCCACCGGGCTGCGGCACCCACAGGCATGCCCGAAGCAGGTGATGGGGCAACCTCAGCCATGCTGCTAAGCAGCAGGGCCAGGTTAAACACTGCTGGCTTTGGTGCATGAAGGCCTTGTTAATATTAACAAGATTGTGCAACACAGCCTGCCTCCCAGGGTGTGCAGGAGATTGCTAGGGGGTTTTTAATTAGCATCCTGGAGAACAGGGAAACGTCTGGGAGGGAGGGAACTGGGGTTGCTGCTGTCTCCTTTCCACTTCCAGACCCTGTGTACAGGCATTTCCCAGAAACGCAGCCTCGTTTAGGTGTGGTTGGTTTGTGGCCTGGAGCCTCACCTGCAGCAGCCACATGCTGTTCCCCAGCAGATCTGCACAGTTTGTGGCCATGAGTCAGGGCTATATTTAGACCTGTATATACGTATGAGTGTGCATATGTACACATGCACTTCGTCTGATTGTTCAGATTGTTCTGGTTGTCTCACACTTGAGTGCTGCTAGTAGTGTGTTTTTCTATATACACACATATATATAACAGCAGTAATAATGCTAATGATCTTTACTGGCCATACAAGCCTGGGAGGGAAGGGGCTTGCTGACATGGTGATTTTAGTGTGCATATCAATGAAGATAAAGTGAATAAAGCCTAAAGGGAGCCTGTGGTTAACTTCATGTCACGCTGATGTGCAGGCCCTCCTGAAGGCTTTCTAACCCAGCTGACCAACGAGAGGCAAGGACATGAACAGGCTCATGCAGGGCAGAGGAACAAGAGGGGACTTTGCAGAGCTTGCAGTAGGTTTGAACATACTGAGCTGGACTGAGAGCAAACAAGCCTTGCAAGGAATTGGGGGAAAAAATGATCAAAAAATGATGATCTTATCCCAGGATATGTGCAGGCACTGCAAGGCTGGCTCAGCTTGGAAGCCCCTTGCTCATGCTCCATCCTGCCTGTGCTACTGTCAGTATACGTGCCTGGTGAGATCAAGCCCCAAGGAAAAGCATAGGGTCTGGAGCATCCCACTTGCACTTCTGGGGATTGAAATTGTGGCCAAAAAAAAAAAAAAGCTGTAATGCTAACCATTGCCCCATCTGAGTTAGCAGAGGTGACCACAGCAAAGCCCACATTTACTCAGCATCTCCCTGGGATGCCAGACCCAGGGTGTCCCCGTCACATGAGCGCAGAAGCGGGGCCACGAGTGGCTGCACAGCTACATGCAGCACACCCAGCAAGGCCCTGCCCCACATCTTGCCTGAAAATAGGGTGAGTGGCCCCCCAGCACAGAGCAAAGATTAAAAACAAGGCATCCTCGAGTTGGCCAGAGGGTGGCCTGCAGTACGTGGGGCAGCTGCAGACACAAACTCACAGCACAAAGCATTGCAGCTTGGTTGAATTTGTAAATGTTTCAAAGCAGCTTGCCTGTGCTCCGACAAAAAACCCTAGTTAGAGTCTAGGAACTGCATGGGGCAGTTTCACAGGTTTAAAGCTATGTGTTTGAAATATAATTACTTAATTATTGCTTAGGATGCAGCTAGGAAAATGGAGGAACACTGCTTCTGGAAGCGATCGAAGTCAGAGCAAGGTAATGCAGAGGGAAGCAGCGCTGTGATTTTTGTGTGACCAGTGTTTACCACATACTGTTTAAAAACAGGCTGTTTTCCTAAAACGTATAAGTCAAGGAGGTTGGGTAAAGGGAGTTACAAATTTGTTCGCAACACTTTATTTTGAAGAGTGGCAATGTGACAGTTTTAGAAAACTTTCCCTTACCAAAAGCAGATGGTGGATAAACTAGATTTTTTTTTTTTTTTTTCAGAGTTTGGCAAAAGCAGTAGATAGTGGTAGATAGTGAGGGAGAGAAGAAGGTTTGTGCTTGCTCCCAGGTAGTATGAGCCCTGATCTGCTCCCCACCGTTGTAGGGCATCCAATAGAGCTGGAAGGCAGCAGCAGCATGGCCAACCTTAACACATCTCTTTTCCCTCCCAGTCTTTTTCCACAGGCATTTCCAGCCTGTATACAGGGCCGTAGAGATGCTGGGCACGGTTCCAGGGTTTGCTGTCCCGACCCACATCCCCTGCTTCCACTTCCAGCCCCGCCGGGCCGCCGTGGACTGGCGTCGCTTCAGCGCTGTGGACGTGGAGCGGGTGGCCCGGGAGGTGGACGTGGCCATGCTCCAGGAGCACATCGCCAGTGTCACCTTCTGCAACCTGGACGGGGAGCAGTGCCCCCACTGCGGGCAGCCGGCGGACCCCGTGCTGCTGAAGGTGCTCAGGATGGCCCAGCTGAGCATCGAGTACCTGCTGCACTGTCAGGAGCACCTGGGGAACAGCCTGGCCACGCATGCCCAGCGCCTCCAAGCCACCCGCGCCGAGCTGGCCCGAGCCCAGGAGCTGGTGTCGGAGCAGGCAGCACAGCTCCGGGGGGCCAAGGAGGAGAACAGGAGGTGGAAGAAGCTGATCACCACCCAGCAGCTCCTCCTGCAAGCCGGCCCCAGCAGCTACTGCAAGGTGTGTGGCGGAAAGGTGCAGAGCATGTCCCCAGGCTCTCCCCTGTGGGATGCTCTTTGCTGCATCCCGGTGCTGGTTCATTGCCTCCGTGGAGACTGTAAAGTCCTTGTCAGCCCAGGGGCTCCCTTTTTTGGGGGGACATGCAGGAACAGGGGTGAGAGCTGCATGGGCTGCAGGAGAGGAGGCTGGTAAGGGCTGGCCAGGGAGATCTTACAAGATCCATGTGTCCTGGGGGATATCTCGTGCCAGGGAGACTTGGACATCCTCCAGCCCACTAAGGGGTTTCTGGAGGCTCCTGGTTTTGGTGTTGGTTTTGGCTGTTATCATCCCTCTGAGGTTTTCCCAGCCTTTCAGCAGAGAGACTGCCAGCAGTGCCTTTGCATCCACATCTTCCCCGTCACCAAATCAACCCACTTGCTTACTCCTGGAGGTCAGAAGGCCCCCAGACCAGGTGGTTCAGCTTCATGCCCACAAACACTACTCTTTCTTCCTGCATAGCCTGCGCAGACCCCGTTACGAGCAGCACCTCACTGCTGCTTTGCTTATGCTGGTCTGCTGGGGAAAGTCTTGCCTTGTGCTTTCTCCTGAACCCTAAGGGGCTTCTCCTTTGGCTCCTGCCAGAAGAAACTCCAAACACCTGTGTACATCCGACACAACAGCCACATCCCTTGAGGTCTCCCCTTTTGCTTTATGGCAGCAAACCTTTGCCATGCCAGGGATTTGGGGAGAGCCCTTTCTGCTTCTGGCAGTCCTCCTGCTGACTATCCCCCCCTCCCCAGTGCCAGCTCTGTGACAAAGCCTTCATGAGCGACGTCTTCCTGCAAGCCCACATGCAGCGCCGGCACATGGAGGCCACTGAGGCAGGTGAGCACTGGGATGGTTTCCCTGCGCTTTCCTAGAGCTTCTCATTTCTTCTCTGTTCCTATGGATATTTATAAATGCTTTCTACTTGCTTTCACTCCCTGAAGCATGGAAAGGGTGTGTGGTCAGACACAAGACTGTAGGCACTCTTACAGCCCATCTTTGCACCTTGGGCTCCCCTAGAACCTTCCCTACCCATGGGGATGGAGCCAAAGAAGGGAGTCTGGGAGAGTGTTTTGTTGAATGGCAGAGGGGTTCACCTTCCCCATGCTCCTTTTGGCAAGGAATTGGTGCTCTGGGACTTGGCAGATTAAAAATCTTTTGCTCTTTGCTCGCAGGTTGAAACCCCAGCCCGGGGCTGATGCAACACAACAGGTTTGCCTTTGCTCTGGAGGTGCCTTCCTGGGCACAGCCCAAGACGTCCAAGCAGGGCACTCCAGCTGCTGGAGACGGCCAGCCCAGTGCAAGCCTCTAGCCTCTAATCTCTCCAAGTTTATCAAAAAAAATAAATAAATCAGAGGCCACTTTTCTCATGTTTCTTCCTGCAGCTGAGCCAGCTCCTTCTACAGCCTGACATCATGTGGAGAGTTTGCTCGGTGCTTTGGTGGGGTGTTGCTGGGTGTTTCTGGGTGTTTCTGTTGCCTCTCCAAAAAAAAAATCCCAGTAGGAGCTGGCAGATCCCACCCTTGCTCACAGTGCCTCTGTTTCCCCAGGCTTTGCAGAAAGGCAGAAGATGAAGCGGGTGGAGAAAATGGAGCAGGACATTGAGGAGCTGAAGGAAAAGCTGCATGAGACACAGCAGCAGCTGGCAGCGGAGAGGGGGGCAGAGAAGCTGCACAGGGAGCAGGTATGGAAAAAAGGGGAGAAGCGATGAAACATGGGACATTTTTAAGCATAAGTGAAAAAAGCACCAAAAAACATCATATGGTAGGGCTTGTGTCTATTTGGAAAATTTGCCCCAGAAGGTTCCTGTGGGAAATGGGAAGCGGGGTTAAGTGCTGCACCTGTGTAAGTAAGCGTGCCCGAGGCTGTGCTACCTCGTCCTCCCGTTGTGTGCAGCGCTGGGTGCCCCAGGAGCATCGCTGCTCACATGGCTGGTCCAGGGCAGAAGCCTCAGCCCTTGCCCAACATGGGTGCTGCTGCTCCTCAGCCAGGACATCTCCTGCTCCATTTTTTTGCCCTCTTTAGGAAAAAGAGAGAGCTCACCAGCGAGAAGAGGAGGGCAGGAGAGATCTGGAAAGGTGGAAAGAGGAGGAGAGGACAAAGCTGCGCGCAGAGATGGATGGCCTGAGGCAGCTCTTCCTTGGGGAGCTGAAGGATGTTGCCAGCAGGAGCAGTGCAATGGAAGGGGTGAGCCAAAGGGACAGCAAGGGGACATCTGAGCTTGCTGCCTCGTGTGATCCAGGTGGCCTTGCAGGTTCACAGCCTAAAGAGTCACCTGTTTTCCTGGGGCATGCATGCACTTTGGGGTTGGAGGCAGCAGCTGGCTGAGGTGGGATTCTGTGGGAGGAACACAGAGCATCCTGAGACCCCCTGGGACAAGCTGCTCCTTCTTCTCCATGCTGCAGAAACTGCAGGAGCTGCAGGCCAGAGAGGCAGTGGTGTCCAGGCTGGGGACCCTGCAGGATGATGACTCCGAGGAGATGCAGTGGCAGACACCAAGCCAGGCAGAGCAGGAGAGAACAGCAGTGCAGGTGAGGTGCCTGTGTCCTCACCCCTACCATGCGTCCCAGGAGGTGTGCTGTATGGAGGTGGACCCACATCCATGCACCTCTGTGCATCTGCTCCCTGCATGTCTGGTCTCAGCTCGGTTTCTGGTATCAATGAGCCCAGAAATGGGACCTGGAGGGCACCAAGGGCATGCCAAGGTCCTGGGTCAGCCCTGGGAAACCCTTCTTCACTGGAACGCTGTGGCAGCTCGCTGCATGGAAAAGCTTTTAAAGTACCAAATAAACAGAAGAAATTTCTTTCCCCATGCATCAGCTGCCTCCTCACCCTCTAAAAACACCTGAACAAGGCCTTGGCACGCATAGTACCTCTCAGTGTTGAGTGGGTTGGGAAAGGCACCGCTGTTACGGTGGCAGGCATCCTTCAGAACCCAAAGAAACGGGATTTCTCCATGCATGAATGCATTTGGGTGCCTGTGCCCATGAGGACCCCTCAGCCCAAGGAGGGACACATGGGTATGTTTAATGTGGCTGAGGACAGAGAGAAGGCAGGTGCTGAAGGACCTGCGGAGGGAGCACCCAGACATCCTTGACACCTTGCTCAGGTGCCAAAGCACCTCACTCAGAAGAGGCTTTTGTGGTTTCTCTCCATCTCAGTTTCAAATCCCAGAGATATGGGTCTTGTCAGAAAAGCTGGGGGAGACCCTCTTTGCAGGTCAGCTTAATGCCTCCTGATAATGGGAAAGAATGGGTCTGCACACCTGAAGTGGCTGTGGCTGGATTTCCAGGTCAAGAGAATACAGTTATTTTATTATAAAGGGGAAAGACTATATGAAATGCAGCAACCAAGACTGTGTCCTATCACAGCTGATGAGAAGACACAGACTTGCTACCAGCAGATTTTGAAGATGGCGATCTTCAAGACGTCTTCTGTAAGGTCAGCGATGCCCTTTGGAGGACACCTCCTGGGGATGCTGGGATGAACCGATTGGGCTCACGTGGTGACCCAGAGTGTTTAAGCAGATGTCTTGGTTTGTAGATCACCAAAACAGTTTGCATTACAATTTGGAGCATATTTTGCTCATAATCTAATCTGTGAATAGCACAGAGGTACAACAGCCTGGCACCTGCTGTGCGGTGGTTGTACCATGGAGGAGTACCCCCCTGTGGGTATGGTCTGCTTAAAGCAAAAAGCATTTGGGGGTGTATGTGCCCCGTATAGGCTCCTGCTGTTTTCTGCTCCTTTTATGGTGTATTTAAAAGTAATACTCCCCAGGGAGAGGAAAAGTCACCCAAAAGTGTCAACAAAGAAATGACGTTTGAATGATGCACAGTCTGTTTCTTTACAGACCAAGCTGCTGTCTGCAAACAAGCCTGAAGGTAATGATTGCTTTTTTAAGGTGAATCAGTTTGGATCTAGATCAGTTTTTAATAGCTAGGAGCCCTTCAGAGCATGCCATCTTCTCTGTCTCCTGCTACAAGGCATGCCATGGAGTCCTCTCCGGGCAGCTGGCTGTGTGTCCTTTACCTGAAGGCACGGAGCAGACCGCCTCCAGCCTCCTGACTGCCTGCTGCAACAGCACAGACCACAGCTCCAGCTGCCAGCAGAAAAACCCCTGTCTCTTTGGGTCTTTTTTTTTTTTTTTTTTTTCCATAAAAATAAGAAGCTGGGACATGCTGTGGTTTCTTCTTTACAGCCTGGGTTTCCTATAATCAGGTGCCAGGGAGGAAGAGCGGGGACTTCCCAGCTCCCTGATGCCTGCTCTTCAGCTGCTCCTCAGAAAACAAAACAAAAAAAAAGATTTCAGACATGGATGGCTATTACCAAATACCCTGTGGGTACACTGTCCACCCTGGCCCCAAGGGATGGCAGAGTGGTGTTTGGCCACTGACATCCTCTGGCTGGTGGCCCCAGAGGGTGGCAGTGCTGCTGCTGAGCACACCTTTCCCTCAAGGATGCTCTCTGAGGGTTGGGGCCAGACTTGGGCCATCCTTGGACCCCACGGGGACAGATGTGTCAGAGCTTTCCGTACAGTGAAATGAGGAGGATGGAGCTCGCTTTTGTGCTCGCTTTGGCCCTCACAGGCTGTTTTCATTCTTGCAGTGACCCGGCAGGTGACCAAAGTGCTGGCTGCTGAAGAATCCTCAGAAGAAGGTGGGCACCGGGGGTGAGACCATCTCTGTCCTGGGAACACCAGGCTGAAGCCGGCATTTGGCTTTTGGGGTGCTGCACAGTGAGGGTGAGGGGTGGTGGCACGTGGTGGGGTGGAGATACGTACCACCATGCCAGGTACAGCAGCACCATGACCAGCCCTGCAGGGAATGCTTCACCCCAGAAAGCTGCCCCAGGCAGCTGCTGCGCTGTGCGTGGGATTTTGGAAAAGCTGTGGCTGGGAATGACTCAAGTTGGAGGTGGAAGGCACCTCAAAGAGGATGAGGGACCAGCTGCCTCCACAGGGTGCGGCCGGTGCCTTACTGCTCTCACCTTCACTGCAGACAGGGAGGAGGATGCCCTGGGTGGGAGGCGGAGGCTGCTGGAAGCCCTGCGGAGAAACCCAAACCTCCTGAAGAAGTTTCGGCCCATCCTGGAGGAAGCGCTGGAGGAAAAGCTGGAGAGCATGGGCGTCAAGAGGGTAAGTCTGTCCTTCCACTGCCAGCACTTCCAGTGCCAGCCCTGAGCCGGTGCAGGGATGAAAAGAGTGCTGCGAACAAATTAATTATTTTGGAGCAACCAAAACACTAGCAGGGAGTGAAACAGCCCATGCCTGGAGCAGTCACAGCCTGAGAGGCAAATGGGAAGGTGGAGGCAGAAAGCACATGGTAGTGCAGGGAATAAACTGCCTCTGAGGTTGGTTATTAATAAATACCCAGCAGCTCTGTCTCGCAAGCAGCCTTTCATATGCTAAATCACCCAGGGCTCCCTCTCTTCCAGGGAAGGAGGGTGTGTGAGGGCACGGCAGCCTCTGTCACGAGGATTTCGAGAGGACTTTCACTGGTCTTTTTCATGCCAAGCATATTAAACAGGACCTCCTATGAGTCTTGCTGAGCTCCCGGCAATGCAACACCACCACCTAGCACCTTGCTGAGCTGGTGCAACAGCAGACGGTGGCTGAAGCTTCCTTGTTGGAGTGCTTGCATGGGATAAGAGCATTGCACTGGGGAAAAGATGGGCACCAGGCTGGTACCACACTTGGGGTTTGGGCAGGTCTTGGGATGGAGCTTGGAGGATGCTCATGAGGTATTGGCAATGCTGGAGACGGCTCATGTCACTGCCTGGTGCTGTGGGAGGACAGCTTGGCCACCTTCTGCTTTAGGTGGTGACAGGGATCTCCACTCAAACCTACCAGCACCTCCGGGCCGTGGTCAGGCTTCAGCAGCAGCAGAGAGCTGAAAAATTTCCTGGTCTCCTCCACCTAAGGAGTGAGCTGATCCAAGCGGTGATGAGGAAAGTCAAGCAACGCAAGAAGCCTGGCATTGCTGCCCCTCAACAGCTCTCCATCATCCCAGGTGAGGCAACCTGTCCTTAGAGAGCAGCTGTGGGGACCTGTGGCCACCTGCTGATGGCTGTGGGATGCTGTCCCCGTAGGCAGCAGGGCAACCCTTAGGCAGCTGGCAGCTGCATCCCTTCCTGTGGAGCTGTGGCAGCTCCAGGTCCCCATTTCACCTGCTGTGCCCTTTGCAGGGACAGCCGTGTCCACAATGAAGAAGCCCGTGGAGAGACGCCTGGTTGCGACCACGCGGAGACCAGCTGGTGGGGTCAGCTCCTCCCAGCCCTGAGCTCAGCATCTCCCAGAGCCACCAGGAAACTCCAGGTATCTGGTGAATGGTCTCAGGGATGTTCTTGGATGTAATTTCCAGGAAAATAAGGTTTTGTGTACATCAGTAGTGCAACAAGGTAGTCCCCATGCAAGGAGCTCAAACTTAGAGCAGAGACCTGGCCACTGGTCCCTTCCCCAGGTAGAGACGTGTGGCCTTCCCCTCTTGTTTGTTCATTTGCCCTCTTTGGGGGAAAGAAAAACAGTGTTTGTGCAACTGGTATCAAAACACCAAGAGCTGGAGAGTCAGATTAAGAAAAGTGCTCTGGAAAAAATCCTGAGATAATTAGAGTGATGCAGTGGTGAAATTATTAAATTACTGAATATGACTGAAACATAACCTCAGCTTCTGGGGGAGAGCTGATATAAAGAGCAGGCAGTGTCAGCATCATATTGCTTTTTTAGAGAGGGGGGAAAAAAAGGGAGGGAAAGGGGATTTTACCAAAGGAAAATCTATTTTTATTTTATTTTGTTTTATTTTTTATTTATTTATTGCAGCAAGGGTGAAATTTGTGCCTTTATCTGGCAAAGTGAAAAAAAGAAGCAGAAATTTCTGGGACAATTTACAAGCCATGGAAATAGAGAGAGGGTCTTCCACGTGGCATCCTGATGCAGCTGGGTTTTGCCATCTGTACTAATTTTGTAAATACAAGATGAGCATCCTGCCCCGCTGCCTCCTTCACCGTTCCCAGGCTCAGTTTTCAGGTGACCTAGAGACCTCCTCCCTGGGGACCTGGCCAAGCCACCAGCACCAGTGGCTGGTGACACAGGGGTGAGGGTCCCTGTTCAGCCAAGCCCTGTGTGAGGGACGCTTGGTGGTGGCAGGGAAATGACAGTCCTCTGCCAGCAGCCACTGGATGGTGCCACAAGACCAGGAACGAGCTGCAGCGCAGCATCCCGCCGTGCCAGGAGCTTTCAGCAGCATCTCCCGGGCTGGGGCCACCCACTCCCACCAAGCCCGGTGACTGTCGCTGCTGTACCTGTTGACAAGCCCAAAGAGCAGCATGGGAGGGAGAGAAGGCAGTTCTCTTTGACCTTGTGTCCCTCTCTGTGTGCTCTCTTGAGGGTCCGAGGAAGACCCTGGCCCAAACACATGTGGGCAGAGGAGCAAGCCCCAGCTGTGGTTTCCTTCCTCCTTCTTTCTTGAGTGGGAACCCCGACCCAAAGGATGACCCTCTGCAGCATCACCAAGTGAGGCTGGCTCTGCTTATAATGCTCGTTGGTATAAATGAAGTGTGTTTTCCAAATTCTCTCTGGCTTTTGTACAGCTGTAGTGTAGGGTGTGAGTTGATCTTGATCCTTCCAGAGTACAAAATTTTTAAAAATGCAGCTTCTCAACTTCTCTGTTTTCCAATCCACTCGACCACCAGTTCAAATTTCTATCTTTGCCTGTTCCTAAGTGCAAACATTTGCACGTGCATTTTAATGCTAGGGAGCAGAAAGCCCTGCCAGGGCTGAGCAGAACAGGGTGAATTCATTTCATTCCATCAAACAGCAAAAGTGCCTTCCAGATAACTGTCTGCCAACATGCAAAACACCACCACATAATTTGTATATCCACAAGTCCCCAGGGATGTATGCAGGCCGCTGTGTGCCTATACCCTCCCACATTGTGTGGGTCTGTAGGTACATACCTTGAAAAGGAATTGTTCATTTTAATCTTTCAAGGTGAAATAAGAACTATACCTGGTTTGTGTTATTCTTTCTTTAGAATGCTATTGCCAGACATGTTACTTTATGGCTAATTTAACAAATGTTTTTCTTTTTGGTGAGTAGTGATCATAAGGAGAACTATTTTTAATAAATTGAATAAAGGAGGGATGTTTTCATGCCATTCAGAGAACTGAAGTTGGTGTCTCAGAAAAAGAAATGAGCATTTTACCTGTAAAATAGGTGGAGGTGGGAGCAAAGGTTTGCTCCTGTGTAAAGGGGGGTAAGAAACACAATTCACACATCTCTGGGCTGTGCTGGCATGATCCAAAACTGATGGGAAAAGACATTTTCTGCCCCAGAGAGCAGGACCAGGACAGCCAGCAGAAGCTGTTTCACCCCTACTACATGGCAAGCTCAGTGTCAAGGCTGTGCCTTGCCCAGCACCTCCCTCTCCCAGCTGCTTCCCTTCCCTATGCTGGAGAATAAAAGAAATCATGCTGTGCCACCAACTGATGGCCAAACCTCAGCGTGTGCAGCTCCTGCACATGTTCACCTGCAGACAAATACAAGAACCAGGCTTCTGCTCACTTTTCCAGCAGTTCTCATGCCTACAATGCTTTCCAGCTGCTCCAATGAGCTTCGGACACTCAGTGCTGAGCCCAGATGGTGCCAGGCAGGTGGGGGAAAAAATTGCTGAAGATTGGGAAACTCCAAAAGTACCCTTGTGCTACAAGAAACAAATAAATAGATATACACAGGGACAAGGCATTTTTGTTTCAGACTGAATGTTTTGAGCCAGCGTAGTCCATAGGAAGTGGTTCTCCAGGTGCTACAGGCTTCAGCGAGCATAGGGGGATGCACAGTGGACATGGAAGAGCCATGGGTTAGCACAGGCAATGGGAGAGGATGGAGGTGTTTTTTCTCTTGTGTTATGGACTTCTACCCCCCAGGAAAAGCTGATTCATCCTGTGCCCCTTTTTAGCATGCTGTCCTCAATGGACCTGCTGTGAGCCCTGTGCCCACTAGCAGTGCCGTGCAATCCTGCTGTGCCGTGCAATGCCAGAGCACCAGGGATGTTCCTGAGCAGGCAAATCACCACACCCGGGGGGATGTAAAACAAAACCAACTGAAACAAAACCAACAGAAAGCATGTGGTGACAGAGAAAGTCAGAAGTGCAAGCAGGGACTCTCGCTCGCAGCTGGGTTTCAATAGGCAGACAGGTGTCCTGATAATTCCTCCACACAAAGACGTCTTTGTAACTGCATTAAGGAAACAAATTCAGCTTCTCCCATGGGAGAGCCAGAGCAGAACAAAAACTGACTCCAAAATGCATTTCCCTTGCCCTGTAAAAACAAGATGTTGCAATGCCACAAAACAACACAACTTTAACAGCGAAACAATGGGGAGGCTGCTGTGGGCAGAGATGCCCCATGCAAACCACAGCCATCCTGCATGCTGCCACCTCCTCCAGCACCTTGCAAAACCCCAAAATGCATCCTCTCCCCCTCCATCCTTTGCACCTACTCTTCAGGTCAAATCCTGCCCAGCTGTGGGCTGTGGTTTTGCCTTTCCTCCAGTGCAAGCAGCCTAGTGCTCACCCCTCTGCCCTGACCCACCAGCCCCTGGGCAAGTAGTCCAAGCCCTCCCTCATCCAAACTGCTCCCCTTAAATTCCCACAGGGCTTTGTTTTCCTCCCCCTCATTTTTTTGACCTTGTCTTCAGTTTATCGTAGCATGGGGAGTTCTGCAGAGTCTTCACCAGTTTCTGAGCCTAGTTTTTCACATTAGAAGCATCCCCCTTGGCTTCATCCTCTCTGGGGTCCTTGGGCAAAGCACATTCAAAGCCAGCAGTGTGAAGGACTAGCAGATTTAAGGAAGGAGAAACCACGCAAATCATGGATCTCCTGTGGAAACGGGACCTTTGCACTGCCACGTCATACTGAAGGGTCTATGAGAAACCTGAGGATGGCCTGACTAAACCAGCTGATGCATGTATAGGCAGCTTCCATATTGCAGGTACTGTGACATGGCCATACCATTAAGGACATCCATGGGGCACCCATATGACCCCCTTTTATGGGTCAATGCAGCACAGATCCACCAAAGTTGCCTATTGGGCCCTAGCCAAGAGCCTAATTCCATTGGAGTGTAATACTCCTTGAAAGAACATATTTTGTGTTTTGTTTCTCTCAGTGACATTTGTCTTTGTGGGACACCGTTTATTGATAATGCTCTTATAAAGCATGAATATGTGTGGGACAATTAGCAGATAATCAAACCACAGCACTAACGATCTGTGAATGCGATGCAACGCTCCCAAATAACACAAAGCTGAAAAAAAATAAAGGAAAAGAAAAATCCTATCAAATTTATTCAGCTGGAATATCTCACCCAGAGAGCTATTCTCCCATAATATTTGGTGCAAGCGTGGTGTCATAAATCTTAGTGCTATTAATCCATAGACTCATTCATCTCTGTTCAGCTATATAAAAGCAATAACCTTGTCACTATAGAAAGGAAGATTGGGCTTTTAATTGCATATAGATTTCAGGAGAGTTCTTATCTCATAGTCCAATTTGTAGCTTCAGATATGGGTCTTTGCTTCCCTTGGTCAAAGTCCATGCAAATCTGCTGTGCTCTCATAGACTTATAAATGTTGCAGAAGCTCAGAAAGAACCTATACAGAGCTCTGCTGGCAGATAATACACGCAGTCTTTTCAGTGTCTGCTTTATTAGACAAGCCTATATTTAATTAGCTGCTTTGAAGCAGGACGTGCACTTTCAGAGGATGATGAAATTCATGGAAACAAAACCATTGCTGAGTACGGGCACACACACGCTCACATCACCAACCATGCTTTTTTCTCCAACTCATCTCCCTTGGCTCTGCGGCTCTACCAAATGCACCCCTTGCCCCACAGTTTTTTGTTAATAAAGGCAAAATAATTGGCAGGAGGTCTTCTGTCCATCACCAGTGGCAGCTGCAGGAGGAAATGAGTGATTCCTTCATGGGATCAAGAGGTCCAGAGGAGCTAGGCTCCTGTTATTTCCAGGCTTCTGAGGAGCAAACCTCTTTGTTGCTCCTCAGAGGGTGATTGCACCTTCAGGTAGCTTGAATATTGTTTTATTGTTTGTTTGTTTTTTCCAAAATTCTAAGAAATAGGATTTTTTTCAGTGTAACCCTATCATTTTTAGCCAGCAGGGCTTTAGAGAAAAGCTTGGAAATGGGAATTTTGCTCTCGCTAAAGACCAAGAACTTTCTCTAAGCAGATTGTTTCAGCCACAGGGCTTTCAGGAGTCAGATCCACTTGGAAGGAGATATTTGGGTCTGTCCCTGAGACAGGGAAACACCAAGTGCTTTCTGCTGAGGAAAGGCAGCTCCATGGCTATGGGCACTGCTTCTCCCCATGCAGTCACCCCCCAGTGCACAATGCTCACCACTTGTGACTGTGCCCACATGGCAGTGCCCACGAGACTGGATCCCTTATGGCGAGCTCAGAACCAAGAGGGGAGCATCTGTAATATTAGGTGCTGCTACATAAGAGACAAGCTCATAAATAAATGCTTTTTGCCTGCAGAATACGTTGTGTTTTGTTGTTGTTGTTTTTTAACACTGCAAATTTTCAGCCAAAGTAAGGAAATGAAAACTGGTGCTGGAAGATTAGAAATCTACTGAGGGCAGGAATCAGAGGATCCAGCTCTGCTTCGGCTTTCTGCCACTCTCCATAATGCTCCTGCCCGCAATCTTGTCATCTATATGCCTGCTCCCATCTAAGTGAAACTGAGAGATAGGCAGCTTGGTGTGTTTGTCAGAGTATCTGTGTTGCATAAAAATAAAATGCGACTTTCAAAAGTGTGTCCTTGTAATTTTATGTGTGCTTTCTCCTTCTCTTCTCTTCTCTTCTCTTCTCTTCTCTTCTCTTCTCTTCTCTTCAATAAAGTATTAGTGCATTATGAAATGCTCTAATTATGAAGTGCACTAATTGAAAAAGTATTTTTTTTCCTGAGTATTCTTCTGTATTTTTCTTTACCCTGTGTACCTCTACCTAACCACCACTTAAGTGTTTCCTATCTAAATTAAACATTCCTGTGCTTTTCAGCCCCTTTCCAGTGGAAGCTGGCAGGAGTGAAAGCATACCAACAATTTTTTTTATTTTTTTTTTTTCCCCTCCTAAGAACAATGAGGTATTTAGAACTGTTTAATTGCTCCCTTGAAAGTCAGGCAGATGCTGGGCTGACAAAAGTGGTCCCAACCCCCAAAAGCCTTGGTTACCTGCTGAGCTGCACTCCTCAGCATGCCCGGGGAATTCAAGGAAAATTCCTTGTTTTTCCAGCTGGGAAGACCCAGGAAATGCTTTAAGCAGATGAGTCCAGTTCAGAAGCAGCTGCCTGCAGCTATCCCGGCAGCTTGTCCACAGTGAGGGCAAATATTCCTACACGGGGCAAGTTTGGCTGAGCAAGAAAGCTGGCAGCTTCTGTTCATGGCGAGGAAGGAACAAACGAAAACGATGACTTGGGGTCGTAAAGGCCTTTTTTAATACTAAAGTAAAAAATATAAACAACCAACAAAACAAAACAAAATCCAGCATGCAGAAAAAAAAGGCAAAAAAGCTAAGTCTATACTGAGATGCGGGGGAAAAACCACCAAAAAGAATGTATATTTAATTTTAAAGAGGACAAGGTTTCTCTTTGCACAACTGAAGTGATCTCCTTTCAGAACAAATCCTTAAAATAATTCCTCCACTAGTGCAAATGGAAGAGTCGGCATTGGCATCCACTGGTTTCCCCAGGTGTCAGTGGGGACCAGAGTCCCACTGGAGAAAGGGCCAGGACCCTCTGCTGGATGGAAACTCTTCCCATCTCTTGTCATGCTGGTCACCTCTGCTGACCGGCAGCCCCAGTGCTGCCCATGCCAGGCGCTCCCTCCAGCTCTGAAGGCCAAATTCCAAGGAAATGTTCAGCTCTACCCGTGATGCCTCCACTACATGAAACTACCCAAGGGACTATCAGTGTTTGGCCAAAACAAATGTACCTGTGGAAAACTTAGAATTGTTCTGAGTGGGACAAAAACCTGTTGCAGAAATCTATCAAAATGGCTGCTTTGGCGTATTCAGACTCTCTTTTATTCTCTCTTAACTTATTCCTCAGTTCCATTCACTATGCTCATAGGGGCTTTATTGAGTTCTTGTGGCTCTTTCTTCAGCCCCTTTAAATCAGCATCCTTTCTTGTGGATTGGCTGGAAGGGGCAGTGTCCCACCAAGGATTTAAACTTCACATTACTTGGGGAAGAATTAACAGAAGAAAGTCCTGATGTTAATACGGAGTTACACATCTAGTGCTCCCTGGGATTCTTGCTCCAAATGTAACTCTAATTAATTATAAATGAGAAATTCTTCTGGTTTCATCAACGATGACATCTGCAGGAACACCGGTCACACACAGAGGTTTTCAGCTACTACAGCAAAAGTCTAGCATAGGAATAACAATGGATTATATATATCCCCCAGTGAGATCAGAAGAAATAAATACACTTTGGTATCACGGGTTATAGCAAATGTCTAAGTAACATAAATCAGATTAAATATCACAGCAGATCAGCACTGTAGTACCACCAGCAAAACAAAGGCGTGTCTGAGTAGAAATAGTGCCCAGGGAGGAAAAATGCCATGACTACATGGTCTGCATGCATTGGCTGTCACCAAAGGGACACGACTTAATTTTCATTCAATACACCACGAAATAATAGAGGAGATTTCCAGATTAAAATTTCTGCTTTTCACAATGTTTTTGGTTTATCTTCTTGACTTGTTAAGGCTTTTTTGTATACAATCTCACTGTGTGTTTTTCAATCATAGACATCCAAGCTGACCACAAACATAACAGGACCATTATTAAATGGGAATTTAAAACTTTTAGAAGAATTAGAAAATGGCACAAGCCAGAATCCTGGTCCTGGCTATCAGAGTTTATATGTAAAATATGAAGAAAGAGTTGTACTCTGAAAGCATAGAAACATTACTTTTGCTATAGGCATGCTGATGGAGGGCATGCCAGCAAGCAGCCAAATAAAAACAATGTGGTTAGGATACCACCTCCAAGTGGGGGGAAAACAATAGAAAACACAACCCTATTTACATACTGCTTTGTCTGTGTATACTTGTTTCTAAACTGAAAAGTGTTCCATAAAATACAGCACATCTCAAGCTCAGAAAGTCTGCTAGACGTAGTCATATTTTGAAGGGTACGAGCGTCCTCCGTCCTCGCTTCGAGGAGCTTCTTCATACCCTGGACCCTTCCTAGTCTTCGTTTCAGGTTCGTACCCTGAACCGACCTTATAAGGCCCCGTTCTGTAGGAGATATTCCGCCCCGACGCGTTGTAGGACACTGCCTTGTAACTGGAAGAGACATGAGAGATGGCATCAGCTGCTGTGGGCTCTGAGACTTCCCAGTGCTGCACCCTGTGCTCCTGTTTGCTGTTGGTTTTAGGAAACTTTGTACTGCCATTACTTGGAGTTGCTGAATATGCTAAGTGCCAACCACCTGCCGACAGACTACAAGTCTCTCTCACGTTTTTTCATAAACTTATCCTTTCTTTCCTGTGAGTAAATCACTGGCTGAGTGAAGGACCTCTCAGGGTCTCCCATGAGCTTCCTTTTCTCACAGCTAAACAACCCCATTTCCCTCATCAGCTCCTCATAAGACTTGTTAACCATGATAACTTTCGCAGTGGGGTCATTATGCCTACACCTGTCTTGTGGTGTACTGACTGCATGCTATCTTGCCACCCGAGGCTTCCTGTAATACCCTCCTGTGTCCACCACAGATAGACTTACCGGGATTCTTCTGGAACCATTCCTCTGCAAGCAAGGCACATCATGATGCCTCCTACGAGGGCCAGGCCGCCTGCCACCCAACCAACGAAGAGGGCTGAGCCGAAAGTGTACCTACAAAACAGTGATGTGCCTGGTTACTGCCATGACCATGGTCCAGGGTGTTTCTTCATCAACATCCCAGTCAATTTGCTCAGACTAATTATACTTATCTCCAGTGCAGATAAGAACAAGACCCACTGGATCTTCCAAGTCCTGAGACCAGACTAATATGCACCAAGAGTTTGCTTTTCCTTCAGCTGCAGCATGCCCTGGCCCTGAGGGAAATCTGCATCACAGAGCATCCTAAGCTGAACAACCACCTACCTGTTCTGGACGTTCTGCATTCCCTGGTACATGTTGGTTGTGGACATCCAGAAATTTGTGACCAGCATGTTGGCAAATACGGACACTCCGGTGATGGCACACAGACCTGAGATCAGACAGAAGGGTTGACTGAGATCCACGTAGCACAAGCGGTCACCTTGGGCCTTGAGAAAGCACCTTAAAACTTGAGTGAGACACTGCTTTGTGTCTTGACATGGTACCTTATGGACAAGTGGGGACCCACTGTGTGTTTGCATTTCTGCCACAATTTCTACATATTTACATTCCAGCAGCAAGAATAAAACTTCATACTTCAAAATCCCAAGTCCTACCAGCAGAAACGCCTGTGACCAGATGTGATGAAGACTGGTCCAGTCCTCAATTCCTGGCAAACACAATGATTTGCATATGAAAGACACAACACCACCCACTTACCTGCAACAATAAACATGATGCCAGAGGTCAGAGTCATGTTGGCTTTTGCAGAATCCTCCATGTTGCCAATACGAATGCATTTCAGAGCAAAAATGCACACAAAAAGGCCAAGGATGCCCAGAACAATACCCACAATCATGAGGGCCCTCACAGCCTGGAACATTGCTGCAAAACAAATCAACAAGAGCCACAATGAACAACTGAACTGAGATATGATGGAGCCTGGGAAGTTTTTAAAGGCTATTTCTATCTAAAAATAAATATGTTAAAGGAAAAAAAAAAAAAAAAAAAAAAAAGTTTAATTTGCTGAAAGCAAAGACCATCCCATGGAAAATGGGCACCACAGCTACTCAGCATTATTTTGGATGCCTCTGGAAATGCAGCTGTCTCAACTTCCAAAAGAATTTGATGGTTTAAACAACTTCTTTTCAGAAATGTCTATGGGCATTTGTCATGATTTATTCAGTTATATTCAGCTGAAATTGATGGAAAGGGATAGGTGTACAGCTGGGGCAAGTGTGAATCAGGCTTGGGTGGCCTTCTCTATTGCTGCTCAAAATAAAGCAGTTCAGCTGACTGCATTTGCATTGAAAAATGTTTGATAGGAGTGGAAAAATCATGACTTTCTAATGTGAGAAAGTTAAAATAAAGCCTAAATTATCTTAAGGCACTGATATTCCTACTCATTCTCAGTGTGATAATAGATATTTAACATTGCAGGAGTATATCAGGTCCTTAATTTAAATATTGCAGGAGCCCCAAACTATATTGTTAGAAATACCACAACTTTCTACATGCAATTCAAAGTGGAATAGAAACCTTCTTTTCTTTGTTTAATTTGTAAGGATTTCCTCATTTTATCTCTCTGTATTTATGTGCATCACTGCTGAACCTGTAACTTACATCACACTATTGCTATGTTGTTGTTTGTCTGATTTTAAAAAGATGGTATTTTTCCATAACTGAACTGATGTGAGAAAGACTTTTTTCCCTAGGCAGCAATGAGCACAGACAGCTCCACCCAGCTATCCATGCTATTCCAACCACTCTGTGACTCCAGGTGGAGTTCTGTATATTCCTCCTTTATAATAAAACATATGGCACAGGACACGAGAAAACCACTTTGAGCAATACTGCACATAGGCCAAGGGACAGCAACAAGGCTTCAGCAACAACCTCCCCAGCATGTCCTTTGATTGTTTATTTGTAATATTAGACTTGTATACACCCATCCATGTTCATTAATATGGATTTGTATACATTTGTATACATACATTTGTATGTAGGACATACAAATGCCCTAGCCCTGAGTTTATTGAGCACATTACCATCAGGGTGGGGTTACTTGGTTGGAGGCAAGCTGTGAAGTTGGTGGGAGCTGAGCACTGCTGTCCATCAGGCAGCAAAATCCCTCCAGGCTCCTCCTGGCTTGAATAGAAAAGTAGGGGGAAAAGCAAAGGGGAACATGTACCTTTTAAAATGAAGATGTGAAGGGAAAAGACTAGGCATTTGAACACCAAGATGATTTTCTAATACAGGCACAT
This sequence comes from Nettapus auritus, assembly GCA_011076525.1. Classification (NCBI taxonomy): domain Eukaryota; kingdom Metazoa; phylum Chordata; class Aves; order Anseriformes; family Anatidae; genus Nettapus; species Nettapus auritus. The sequence goes on from CM021773.1 coordinate 10,621,557, forward strand.
ATCCTGTCTTGCCTGCAGCCTGATGCTCCCCACCCTAGCAGAGACAGAAAGGCGGCAGTGCTGGCAGGGCATTGGGAGGAAGTTGTCAAAAGTATTTCAAGGGCTGTTGTGACTTGGCCAGGACACTTTGAAGCCTCTTTTTGCCCTGCCATGAGCTCTCACAGCCCTGGGTTTGGCTTTGATGCTTCCCTGTGCATGACACTCAGGGAAGATGACAAGAGCTGGTGAGTGACTGATAGGGACAGACAACATATCCCACAGCCCCAGCGGCTGCAGTAACTCTGCCTGTCATCCCTTTTACTGGGTTGGCCCAGGGGAGGGAAGGGAACTGTTTACAAACCCTCCCCAGGACAGCAAGGTGTATGGAGCCTGAGCAGAACCACACTGGAACCACAACATCTAGACAAACAGCCATTTGCCACCCCACAAACTGGGACTACATCACCTTCTTCCATCTGGCAGTCCCACTGGGGCTGCTGCTCTTATGACTCAATTTGCCCTTATCAGCTGATAACAAGTGCTAACGAGCCTGGGATTTTCAATCTCCCATTCATCAGCCCCCAGGTGTGAGCTCACTAGTTATTATTCATCCGAGAACAAGAAGCTGGCGGATATGCCTTATCAGCCCTCAAAAGGTGTTCATGCAGCACCTGATGCAAAGCAGAGAGCTGTAAAGAGAAGAAAATCACAATACTCATTTGTCTTTACAATCACTTAAGTTTCTTTCTAACTTCTTGGTTTCAGGACAGGCAGCAGAGGCTGATAAGGCAGGGTAAGACACTAGGGATCCTGAAGGCAGGTCCTTGTAGCCTTTAGGGTCTGTCTCCAGGACAGTCCTTTGTTCCTGGGGTGCTTTCTACAGACTTTCTGGTCTCTATGTACCATCACTTGGGTGGTCCAAGCCCTTCAAGAACAGTTGATCCGAAGCCAACCTCACCAGGATATCATGGGCTCCCAGGAGAAATATTCCCAGGGCTTTGAGTGCCCATGGAAGGGTACAATGGACAGGCCAAGCCAAGAACCTCCTGCAGACACTGAACTTCTGCTGGAGCACCAAAGTCCAAGAGTGGTGGATCTCCACTGAAAAGCAGCAATTTGGCACCATGAGAAGGGTAGAGAAGGGACACACAGGAGGGCAAAACAGAGCACAAACCAATCAGCAGTTGCTCCTCTCTGCAGGATGTCAGTGCCATGGGGGTGACTTATGCATTGTTTCTGCAAAGGGATGGAAAGGAAAAGAAAGTGCTCTCAGGTCTGCTGTGGCATTAAGACCCCTTCATTGGGATCCTGGGACCCAAAGTGAGAACACTGCAGTATGAAGTGAATTCTGGCATCCATCAGAAGTCCTCTGAAGAGAGCTGCTTTTCAAAGGCAGTGACCTCCTCTAGCAAGAAGAAGTGGAAGGTTGCAGACAAACAAAGCAGGAGGCTGAGGAAAATAATTGTTCCAGGGGCACTTGCTATCATGCTGCCCTGTAGTTGAAGCCAAGCACAGAAGCTACCTGCCTATCTTTGCACGTGTATTTTGCATTAGATACAATAGCTGTGCTCATACTTGTGCATATATGGTTGCTTGTTTTGCACACCTGATTTTCATACAAAGGGATTGTCTGCCAGAAAAGTGTCAATGCAAGCACATCACCAAAAAGAAAGAAAGAAAGAAACAAACAAACAAACAACAACAACAACAAAAAAAAACATTAAATTAAAAATAAAAAGTCTGCAATTTGAAATCAATTTGCATCACTGTGTTTTTCAGTCCTAAGTGGAACTGGAGAGCTGTCTTTCCCCCAGTGTTGCTGTGAGTAGTGAGAGATGAGTGAAACAAAGCAACTTAAAGTCATCCAGACTAACACCACCAGCATTTCTGTTACTAATACAAAATGCAAAGGTGAAAATGTAAGCTTATGATGAGTGTGATCAATGGAATATAGAAACTTCAGGGGACAATGCTTTTTTTAAGTTAACTAAATTGAAGCTAGGGCATTCCTTCTTTATGTTTTGAGGTCATCATCAAATAAATGGGCACATAAAGAGAATAAAACTGGCAGAATATCTCTATGACACAACAATGTGTCTGTGAATGCCTTACACATTTTGTTGTTGCTTTATCACTTAAGAATAAAATGAAAAGTAGAATCTTGATAATGATAAATTAGCATCGAAGTAAAAGTTAGCATTGCCTCAATGTTCTTTTAAAACACAATCACATACACGCAACATTATTATATGTAAATGTAGAGTTCAACATGTGTATATATGGTTTAATAAATATATATATTTTTTTCTGTCAAACGAATGTGGCCATCCACCAGCTTTGTTTTTCAAACTGAGCAAGAATTCACCTAGCAATCCCAAGGCTGGAGCTCCAGGAACACATTTATTCCATCACACCCCTCGGGATGATCACAGCCTGTTCTCAAAAGGCAAAAACCGCCACCAGCATCCTGGTCTTCAACACAGCATTTGTTCCTGTCTTGCAGAAGGGGAGGAGGATGGGCATCTGTGAGGGTATGGGCTGGGAGCCTGCCTTGTGCTTTTTTCTGCACCAGTCATTAAATGCAGAAGGCCTGCATGCAGTGGAGCTTGCTTGCACCTAGCTGCAACAGTGCACCAAGAGTGACAAAGGCACTCAGAACTGTATTTGGTGCTTGGTGGCAGGGCACTGGTGCCGTAGGGCATGGGGAGGCATGGGGAGCCAGGCTGGCTGCCCCCCTTCCCATGGCTCTGGCTAGTCTGGGAGCACTGGAATACCCTCACATGCAGTGAGGTGGGAAAAACTGCTCCTTTTGTACATGACACTGTGGAAATCACAAGCAAAAAAGTAAGTAAAATCCCTCTGCAGCCTACTGCTGCAACCACTAAAACTCTGCGGTGACTGAGCACACCCTTCCCCTCCTTGCCCTGCCCACACTGCTCAGAGGCAGATTTCTTCCATTGCAGAAAAAAATCTGTATTTTATGGGAAAAATAATACAATTGTTTTCAGCAGAACCCGCAATTCTGATAACAACACAATACCCGCGCACAGGTACTTTCCTTTTGCTTTAATCCAAAGGGGCAGAATATCTACAGGTCTAAGCATCCTCACTCTCCTCACATCAGTAATGGAGCTGAGCCCCATGGCAGTCATCCAGAGATCACCTACACATGCTCCAAGTTGTAGTCTGCACTGAGTAAAGGTACTATTATGGCAACAAATACATACATATTTTTATGCCCGTACACCTAGAAACTTGGAAATTTTATTCCTTGCAAAGTGCTTTAAGATTGCTGCTCCTGTTTGTGGGTGCAGAGCTACAGGAGAGCTCCTGGGTTAAAACTAGTGCATCTTTTGCCCTACCTGGCAGCCCAAGAATGGTGAAATACGGCCGGCACTCTGTAAAGCCTGAGCTCTGCCGCACGCAGCTCCTCCACAGTCCCTGATACTGGAAGACGGCTGTGACCGGGTTGTCATACAAGTCCTGTGTGCTCCACATATCCATGGCAGTGGACACCATGCACCCCGCAACCCCCAGCGACGAGACGATGAACCCCATCACCTGGCAGATGGTGGTGGACATGGTGTCTCCCCCAGCGAGAGGAGGTGAGACAGCCCCGGAAAGCCGCAGACCTAATGGGAGCACAAAAGTCCTCCCGACTGAGCCACCAGAAACGCAGCAGCCCTTATCAGATGCTTTCCATTGAGCGGTGTGTTTGCACAAAGTGTTTTTGCAAGATAGTCTGGTTTCACTCTCGCTGGGTCGGTTTGTGCTGGCAGGGCCCAAGATATGAGCTTTTGTCCTTTAGAAGTGCTTGTCCTTCCCAGGCTAAGCAGCCATGCTCAGTCAAGTGTTGGGCAACCCACTCAGAGCTCGCGCCGGTCCCTGCCAGAACGCTCCGCTGCCCATTGGGCTCCTGCTGCATGCTTGGCACAGTGTGAGCATGCTGAGAGGGGCAGGGGGAAAGAGCACATTCCCAGGAAAGCTCAGCACCCACAGCTCACCGCCTCCTTGGCTCTCTTCTTATGCAACGGGGGAATAAATCTGCCAGCGGGCCAAGATGGAGACACCTCCATGCCCTGTCGTCCCTGTGGGCTGTAAAAGAGGTGTGGATGTGGAAAGGGACACCAGTGGTGAGCTCGGCGGGTGGCATGGGGCCACCACCACAAATAGGGACATCGCTGCTCCTTGCAGCCTCCTTGAGCATCACCGAGGTCACCTCAAATGCTCAAGAGCCCCCAGATGACCCAGAAATGCTTCGCCAACCCTGTTCTCCTCCAACCCACATCCCCATCACCCATCATGTGGCCCCACCAAAACCCATGTGGGGGGCAGGGACCATTCAGAAAGTGCCTTTTCACAGGTGCTTGTCTATATTAGGTAGGGCAGTGGTCCTGGAAAATGCGGCAGGGGATATAAGAATTAGGAAGTGAATTATCTCTTGTCACAGTGGAGAATTGCTAGGCTCAGGGGAGTAATACAAATCTGCCGTGATGCTCTGCTGATGGAGCACAGTGAGATACAAGGACCCTCCAGACTTCACGCTCATCCCTCCTGATCCAAGACCCTGCTCCGAGAGATTTAGTTCAGCCCTGACCTAGAAAAAAATTTTTGCTTTATCCAGCCCAGCTCCATGCTACCATCCCTCTCCATACAATCGCCTGGTCATGACGCCATGTGAAATCTACAAGGAAAGGAGGAGAAGCTAATTTCTGCAGATGGATGACTTAGAGTGGGGTTATTACACACTGGCTATTGCTTCTCCCTTCTGGAGAACCTGGGGAACCTCTTGATTCTGGGACTGTGCAGAGGGCTGGTGGGCAGCAGGCAGAAATGCTTTTGCACTGTAGGTCCTGCTATAGCAGCCAAAACCAATTCACATCTTGTGAACAGCTACAGATCACAACCATCAAAGCCCTCCAGGGCCAGGCACAAGATGTCTTTGTTTCCAACAATTTTATTCAAATATAGTCATTTCCACTGGCAAGTTTACATCAGGGGAATGGCCAGCTCCAACATATCTAAAGGTCAGAAGTAGCCAGCAAAAGTAAATAACGTGACCAAAACCCATGGAAGTGAGCCCTCGAGAATGAGAGATGCTAGCAGCTGCTCTTCCTCAGGGAGGAAGAGGGCATGCTCACAAACATAAAACATACTTCATCTAGGGTAATTCATTGTGAAAAGTCAGGGCTGGGGAGGACCTGGAAGATGGGAGGACAAGGGCTAGAACAAGCAATGTAGCCAGCTCTACATCCTGACCTTTATGGCCCCACAGCCTATGGCAGATGGGGGCAGAGGAAAGAGGTGCCCAAATGTTGTCCCCATTCCTGAGCATCACTCCAGAAGGGCTGGTTGTGCCCATGCCCGATGCTGCCCAGCAGGTCAGAATGACTCTTCTTCTTGCCTCAGGACTTGCCTTCTTCTTGCCTCAGGACTTGCCTTCTTCTTGCCACCAAGTGCCAAGAGGCCACATCTCTCTTTTTCCAGGCTAGAACACTTCTAGCCATGTCCCAGGGACTGGTGTTCCTCTGGGACATCACTCCTACTCCCACGGCTGGTGTCAGCCCGCAGGATTTGCATGCACACAAATGGACCCCAGGGCTGGTCACAGCTAAAAATAACCCCTTGGGGAAAATATATATATATATAGTGGAGGGAAATGCAACGGACAAACATTTTCTTCCCATTTTTTTCCCCAGAAGAACCTCCACCCATTTCGCTGGTGGCAGTGGCCCTCCTACATGCTGTGTCCCTCTGTTTGCTTTGCCGGGAGGGGAGCAACCACTCCTTCCTCTGACCCCTTCTGCTGGTTTCGGCTTCATGCAGCTGAAGCAGCTCTTCCAGCCAGCAAGGAGGTTCTCTTCTCCTCTCCCTCTGCACCATTTCACACCCTGAGCCTCATCTCTCATCCCACTCACCTGCTGGAAGGAGTGTAGTCCATCAGATTGTCCCTGTTTGTGCCTTGGGCTGGTGGTCTGCCACCCAAGCAGAGCTGCCTCACTAATTGCTCCTTGGGGATGCAGTTTGCTGCTGCTGAGGTGGGAATGCTGCTTCTCATCAACGTTATTCAGGGGCATGAAAACCACACAGCATGGTGGAGCGGTCCAAAACCGTCACCAACAGCTTCCAGAGACACGAGAAAGCCTGGAGGAACCCGCCTGTCTTTGATTTCGAGGGCCCAAACTGAATCATGCCTCAGAATAGGATTAACCAGGGCAGGGACAGACATTTTCCCCCACATCTTCACGAGTGCTCCCCCAGAAAATGGAGCTGAGCAGCAGCTTGGGCAATGGGGGTCGTGCTGAGTCCTGAGATGAGCAACAAAGGAATCCCCAGCCATGCTCAGCACCCCAGGTACTGCTGTATTTGAAGGATTTTTAACTTTTGGAGAGGTTTTTATTTGCTCATTGCTGGGCATACTGTTTCGGGTGCTATTAAGCCAGCCCAGCATTAGCTGCTTGCCTTTTCTCATGCTCCGATTTATATCGTGCTTGTAGACATGGGACTCAAAGTCCCCACAAAGTACCTTCCTCAGTGTCTGTTTGTAGCAAAGTTATGGAGAAACAAACAAACAAACAAAAAACAAAAAAACACAAACCTGTTTCCATCCCAATCTTTCCTCCATCCTATTTTCTCTGCCTTTCTAAAATGTTCTATTTTAAACCCAAATGCAGTGTGCTTGTTGTTAGTGGTTGCTTCTGAGCCACATATGATAGGGAAAAAATACATTTCCCTTTGAAAAAAAAAAAAAAAGAAAAAAAAAAAGAAAAAACAAACAAACAAACAAAAACAACAACAACAAAACTCATAGCACCATTTTTCCAGCACCCAGTCCAATAATAGATGATGACCTGGAGATTTTATCTGAACTGCTGGCTCAGTGCACAACCTGAAGAATCACTGGGTGGTGGGCAGCTGTAGAGCATGTCTCAGTATCTTTACCACCACCTGATACCCACCTCCAGCCACTCCTGGCAGTTGTCTATGGCCCAGAGTGGCTGGAAGGTGGGGGACCTCTCTCCAGGCATGGACCTGTTTTTCCATCTCCATCAAGGAGGTGGAATTTTGGGGCCAGAGGGCTCGCCCTGATGCTTGGTGATACCGAGCCAAATCAGAGGAAGGGGCATGATGTGGCACATCTCTCACGAAGACCAAGCTGCCCCCTCAAGAAGCAGGGAATGGGGCTGCTCCCCACTCAGAGGTATACCAAACGAGGAAAAGGAAGGGTACTTTGTGACCACTCCCCTCTGCAACCTTTATTTCAGCTCATTCTTGCTTTATCTACCCAGGCGTCAGCTCTGTATTATCTCAAAACTGTTCACTGGTCCCATTGCAACTCTTGAATGTTATCACTGCCTCTCCCATAAAAATCACCTACAGCTCATGTTGACTTTAAAATTTGCAAATATAGTTCACACCCTGCCAGTCAGTTCCAGCTTGTTCAGGCCGAAATAAAGCAAACCCACCCTTTTCTTTCTGTCCCTCCATTGCTTTGATGACTTCAACCTCCTGAAATATGTGGCCCACAGGTCCATAGCATGAGAAGGGTTGCCCAGCCTTTCCGAACCTCGGTGGGGAAAGGGGTAGTGGCAGCACCCCATTGCATCTCAGGCGTCCTCTACCCCACTGGTTTTCAGGTGGTCCAGACAGGTTTTGGAGGCCCCTCAGCAGAGCTGGGATGAATGGAGCTGCATCCTTCCCTATAAACCTATGAGCTGTAGCTCAGCCCAGACGCAGCAATTAGCAGTCCCCTTCCTTATGAATATCCAGCAGAAATGCTCTTTCCTGCCCAATCTAAAAAAAAAATAAATAAAACTAAAAACACCCACTAACGCAGAGCAAGGTTTTTACTAGGGTTATGCCAAAAAATGTGAGTTGGTTGTATATATATATATAAAATAAATAAATAAAAATAAAATATAAATACAAAAGAAAAACTTCTTAGAATTTCATTAATAAACTGAAAACATAAATAAATAAATAAAATCTGAGCCAGCAAAAGACCCTTCATAGCCTAGAGTTCATGGCAAGTCCAAGCAAACTCCTAGAGGACAGAAATACCCTTCCACATAAGCCTGCATAGCCACAAAAAGTTACCAGCTGCAGAAGTTTAATGGGATGCTCTCAGACTCAAAGTTAGCTGTTGGAAAATGTGAAATATTCTTATTTTTTAAGTCACCAGCCTTTTGTTACAGAGCTGAGAGATATCTCAGCCTTTCTGGGAGGGTCAAAAGGGATTTTGTCTCAAGAACAAAATGCCCTTTCAAAAATGGCTGAACAGCCCTAGCTGAAGATGACTGAAAAAAAAAAAAAAAAAAAAAAAAAAAGAAGAGAGAGAGACCAAAATAGAAAAGAGGAAAAGTGCTGCCAACGTTATTGTAGGTTAACAAACTTGTAAGCAAATGAAAAACTCTCATTTTTGCGAAAAGTGTGACTTCTGCAATAGGTAGAATGATCACCTTCATGAGTGCTTAGCTACCTCTATTTCTCTATTATTTGTATGTTCAAATTCAGATCGTGTCCTCCAGTCACGGTAAGGTCCGCCCACACACCAAAAAAAGCAGCAAAAATAATAAGAAAAAGCAAAATCAGAACAAACAGGCTTAGGCCTCAAGTGACACATTTCACTAGAGACTGACTGTTTATAGCCAAGCAGTGAGGGGGAGAGACATAAAGTACCTGTTATTTCTCATTTTCATCTATTATCTTGATTTTTCCTCAATCTATTTGAAATTAAAATTCCCAACTAAATTGAAGATAGATGATGGGCAAGGCAAGTTTAATCTTTGCTATGGGAGCAAGGGATTGAAATAAAAAAATCCTCAGAAACCCAAACTTCACTGATGTACTCAGGTCACCTCGCTGCTTTGCTGGAGTCCTATTATTTTTATTCACTCTGGCACTATTGTTCCCAATATAAATTGCCATTGTCAGAATAATAAATAGGGGTTTATAATGGAAATGCTGACAAACCATTAACTATGGTGCATTTTGCAAGGGGGGTTTAATGGAGATCAAGGTGCAGCACGGTTCAAATAAACGTTGCAACAATCTGCTTAAATATTTTCTTTGCAAATTAATAATTTAATTTTTAGCATCACTTTGTGCCCCCGTCTGGCTGGGATGCAGCTGCTCTTCAGCAACAGCGGGTGGGATGAGATGCCCATAGGAGCAGATGAAAACAGGGGATGGAGCCCAGAGGCCTGGAGCTTATTTTTGCACCAGCTTCTCCAGAGACTGGCAGTGCCAAATGATATATAACGGAGGGGAAAGGGGGTGCACATGGAGTGACTTGAGAAAAAGAGCAAGCCCTGCTCATTAAAAAGAAAGGAAATATCCACCTCGCTTCACAGGGCAGCGCTGATAGCACTGGCCGCAGAAATCATCTTTACGGGACAAAAGCACATGCATATTCACATAGCTACACACCAGCAGGGAAGGCAATGACCCCTCAGCACCTTTGGGTGTTTTTACTGCAACTTCAGGAGCATCAGGATCCCATCCACTTTTATTTTTAAAAGTTGTGCTTTGTTATATGTTGTTTTTTTGTTTGCTTGTTTGTTTGTTTTTAAACCCTCTTTGTGAAATAAACCCAGCAATTCACCCAGTAACTCTGTTGAACCTCTAAGGTGAGCGGTTCATTGGAAATCTCAACATTTAGGAGAGGATTTGGGAGGGACAGAGCCATCTGACAGCAACCAGTCAGATAAATGCAGGAAATTCACACACACACACACACACCCCCCAGCCTGATTGTTCTGTATTTGCATTTTAGGAAATTAACGCCCACCCTACAGCCAGCATTCTGGGGGCTGGGACCTGCAAGCTGTAATCGTGCACTGCAGTGCTGAGATTTTTGAAGGTATTTCACAGCAACAAAAAGACCCCAAATCTCAAGGATTCTCCAATTTCTGCAAAGATGAAAGTAGTTCCTGGAGATGAACACTTGAAAAGTTCAGCTGTTCCTTCTCTAGAGTTACATTCTCCATAATTTTAAGCTTTCAGAGCTGATGAACTGAGGAAGTTCTTCGGTGTGTAGTGGGAGAGTGTGTGTGGGTGTAACTTAAGACTACATGGGGAGAGGATTTGCTTTTTACACCTCTATTTGTTCCTTGCAAGGCAGCTTTAATCTTTATGTGTATAAACAATTAGCCTGCTGGAGTCTAGTTTTTCAACCTGTCCTGCCCCTTGCTGCATGCATTTTCCCCTGGGGAGACATCTCGACTTTGACAACAGTGATAGAGTGAATCCAAGCCCTGCTCAAACATCTCCCTTCGGATGTTGTCCGTGGTTCACCTGCTGCAACTCACAGCTTTTGCCAGGGACCTCACAACAGGATGCCCAGGCAGGATCAGCACCGTGTCCTTCTACCAAACTGCATGCCTGCACCCAGGACTTGGTGTGAACAGATAGGGCCATACACAGCCACAGAAAGCCATGGCTCCAGCAAGTGGAAGATGCTCATAGGCATCCCTGGCACCTGCATGAGGATGCTAACACCAGCTGGGAACGAGGACCCAGAGGTGAGTGAATATCTGTTTTGGAAATGCCATTTTGCAAAAGTTCTGCAGTATCTGCTAATATAATTGGCTTCTTCCCTCTGTTCTTGTATTGAAGCACAGAGGATAGATAGATAGAATAGCCTCAGTGCCCCTCTCCTCAGTGTATTAAGGCAAGAAGGAAATCCCAATAATCCTGTTGCAACCTAATTCTTCACAGCCCTGGGTACTCTGGGCTCAACCAGGACAGAAATGAAACCCTTGGAAGGAAAAACTGGAACTGAAGGAGAATTAGGGAGACATCCAGCCTGGTGTTGTTAGCCCATACAATAGTAGGGTGAGCTGAACTGTGACTTATCCTCTTTGAAAAGGGTCTTCTCAGACACCAGGAACTTTAGTGGTTCTGGTGGGAAGCCACATGCACCATGCAGTGGGGAGCTGAGGTGCCTCCAAGGGCCCTGTCCTCCAAAGCATGTCCCTTATAGCTAAGAGGTGGGTTCCCCGCTCTGCACCGACAATCCCCCATCACCATCACTCGCCCATGGCACCAGTTGGGATTCAGCACGGCCACGGTGCTGCCCTCCCAGCTCTTGCCAACAGCAGGCCCTACCTGGCAGCCCGAGGATGGTGAAGTAGCCGCGGCACTCAGTGAAGCCGGAGCTCTCCCGGACACACGTGCGCCACAGGCCCTGGTAGTTGAACACGGCCGTCACCGGGTTGTTGTACAGGTCCTGGGTGCTCCACTGGTCCATGCACGTCGACGCTATGATGCCTCCTATTCCTAAAGCGGACACCACAAAGCCCATGGACTGGCATATTGTGACGGACATGGTGCCGGTGGCTCTCTGGGCAGGCCCTCAGCACACACAAGCCTCCACAAGCCGTCTCTGGGGCACGCCGCCAGGGCAGACGGGACTTTTAGCTGGAGGCACAGCCTACGTCATGGACGGGAGTCAGGAGAGGTCTGGCCTGCGCCATACAAGCCTACCTTTTCCCTTTATCTGTTTCGGTGAGATAACTTTCCTCGCTCAGTACCAAGGGCCGTTTGTTGCAGATGGCGTGAACGCCTCGCTCTCTGTTTACCTTCTCCTTCGAAGCAGAGGTGCAGCCAGCCTGGGCAGTCAGGGGCCAGGAGGTCCCTTAAACCTTCAGAGGCAGCCACACTCTCCAGGGGGGCAGGCACAGAGATGCTTAAATCAAGTGTAACATATAAAAATTATGGAGAGCCTCGTCCTTTCCTGGCAGGGTTGGCGATTCTGAGCCCAGTGGGGAGGCATTTATTAGCATTCCTTTATCTGGGGGATGTTTGCAGGTATGTGTAGGACAAAGCATTCTACGAACTGCTCTCATCTCAGCTACACACAGCTGAGTCCAGGACCAAGCTCAAGGTTGCTGTGGGATGGACTACTGCCTCATGCTTGACCACAAAATTTGAGCAAAGGATGGTGTGCAGCAGAGGGTAGCATGTAGCCATGGGCAGTGCCCCAGCAGGGCAGGCATTGGGATGGGTCTCACTGCATGGTGAAGCCAGGCTGGGAGATGAGGGGAAGAGAGCTGCTGCTGAAGGGTGGGTGGTGGAAACCTGCAGGATGCTGAGGGAGCAGTGGGGAGGCCTCGTTTTGCTGCTTGACCAAGTCTGGCAGACAGCCCAAAGGAAAAAAATCATAGAAGCAAACGTGTAGCCTCATTCTCTATCACTTTTGAAGAGAAGGCAGGTATGTCACTAAGTATTGCTGTGAGACAAGAACATCTTAGAGACCAGACCTTCCCCTAGAGACTCTCTTTGTCAGGTAATGGCTTTTTTGCCCATTCTGCCACATCCCTCACCACTTCCTTCCTAGTGCAGTTTTCCACAGGTGCTGGCTGCAGTCAGGGATGTTGCTAGAGAGCTGCTCTCATGGGAGGGAGAGGACAGACGAGCCCTGTTTTGGCAGTGCCAGGCTCACATAGGGCACTTGGAGGTCCAGGTTGGGTCCTTCAGAACAAGTGGAGTTGAAAGGGACCTTGCAAATTCATCCAGTCCATTCCTGCACCTGCAGCAGAGCAGTGCTCTGACTTGCCTTTGGACAGTGTCCACAAGGGAGATGTTGCTCTTGCTTAGGAAAATTTATCCCAGAGTTTCAAAAATGAATATTATGCCTAATACTGAGTTTTTCTCCTCATTGTTCAGGAAAAATAGTGCCCAAAACTAGACATCAAAAAGAGAAAAGATGACTGTCTGTCTCACCAGTAGTTCTCTGATTTAAACATGGCATTGCTCCGTTTTCCTTGTTTTCTCCAAAGGAGCAGTATTAGTGAATCACGCTTACTCTCACAGTTCCTTCTTCCAGACCCTTTTTGGGCACAGCGATTCCAGCCCTGGTGACACACCTCACCCGCTGCGTGTCATGGCTGCAATTACTTTTGGTATCAGTCAACAGAGCTTAATCACAGAAAGCTTTCCCGGTATCACACCGCCAAATATAGAACCCAAAACCGGAGAGCAAATACACTCACTGTGTTTGTCACAACCAGGGTCACCTGGCGACAGGCAGGACTCATGGCAGATGGCATGGCTTTGAATAAACTGAATTAAAGGTAGATTTGCCTCACATCTGATCAACGTGCAAGCCCTGGAATGTGCGTATGCATGGAAAAGCTGTCTGCAGGCAAAAGACAGATCACCCCTCATTTTATTTCAATGCCTGTGCCAATTTACATCAGCCAGAAGCCAGTTACTGCCATTTCATGGCAGTAACCATGAGTACAGTTTTATCTGCTGACAGCATTTTACAGTGAGAATAATGAAGGACTGAACTCCTTCAACCACCTTGGCCCACCAGCTTGATGTGAGAGCATCACTTATTTCCCTCATTCAAAACTCATTGGCAACTTTAGCACCCGTTTCTTGTTGAAGTGCAATCCACACCACCACCCTGGGCTCTTGCCATTGCTGTTTCCCCTCCCCTGCCCACCTTTCCCATGTGAGACATTCTTCCTTGAGTTCCCAGCATTGAAGCCAAACTCGTCCTGTCCTGCCAAGGTTTCCTATAAAAGATTATTCCTAGATTGTTGTATTCTCAAAGCGGTATCCAAGAGTGAGGACTGGTTCATCCTCCCATGAACAGTGTTAGAATGAGGTTTGGTGTGAAATGTAGGTGCTTTTAATCAGCGTGACATTCATTTTAAAGGAACAGATTCAAACAATCAAAAGAGAAAAAAAAAAAAAAAAAAAAAAAAAAAAAAAAAAAAATGAATTGTGACTTTTCCTCACTTTTTTCCTGTTATTTAATTTAACAGATGAACCAGAAAAACTAAGCTTGCAGCAACATGCTCCCTAGGTCTGAGAGATTTCTGCTATATAACCAACATTTTTTTGACTTCTAAAAAGTGGAATAATGCTAGTTTAAACCAATTTTGAACAGCTGCCACCCCAGTATATATATATTTAAAAAAAAAAAAAAAAAAAAAAAAAAAAAAAAAAAGCAGCAGGAGGTGAAAACATCTCCATAAGGTCAAAGATCTCACAGCATCTCCTCTCAAAATAAAGAGTACTGCACCAGAGCTGAACTCCACAGAAGCATACTTGTAAACATAGTTTTGATGCTACAAATAAGATCAAAGCATAAAGATGTGCTTGGGAATATTCACGTGCTTGTTGCACACCACCAAAACTCAGTGACTCAGCGAGTTTGATTTTTTTTCCACACCTTCCACCTCTGAATAGACCTGATAGAACTGGGGTGACTAGAAAGTGACACTCAGACCAGGACACCCCATTCTTATTTTCTCGTGTTAATAAACTGGCCATGGGAGAAAATAACCTGTCAACACTGCTCACAACGGGATTTTCAGTAAAAGTAAGCATTGGTGTTGGTGAGTTCGGTGTTTTGTGTGAATCAGCCCCAAAATTTCTTCGATGAAAATAATAATATTAATAACAACAACAACAACAACAACAATAATAATAATAATAAATGGAATCCATAAATATTGTAGTTCTGTATTATTATAATGCAATAAAACATTAATAAATTAATATAATGTACAAATAAATAAATTATATACAACTTAGAAATAAAACATTTTGGCAGAAGACCAATTTAAAAATGGACATAAAGGAAAAGGAAGACGAAGCAAGGAATTCAGACCTGCAGTTTCAATTGTTCTGGGCCTCAAATTGCAGCTGTTTCTCGTACAGACTAAGTGGCACAGTCTCTTCTCAGCCAGTTATCTCCCACAGAATGGCTATGCTGAGGTTGAAGCCTTCCCATGGTGTTTTTCCAAGGGCCACTGGCCTCTGTTTAGCCCAAGTCCAGCCAGCTGTGTCCACTGTCCTCCCTGCCATCATAGGCCATATGGAAAATAATGCCCATTTCAGAGCAGGGTTTGCTCCTCTGCCTATGACTTTAGTGATTTAGACTGACTTTAGCCATCCCTGGTGACCCAGTGAAGGAGACTCTTGACAGGACCTTGCCAGAGCCACCAGCCCCATCCCATCAGCAATGTCTGCGCTCCAGCTAGCACATCTCCTCTCCTTCACAATCCCACTGAGCCTTTTTTTCCAGCACAGCAGCAAAGATTTCTCCCAAATACAGGAGTCATCCCTGCCAAGGAGGACGCCTCGTCTGCCTAATTATTTTATTCATAAGCCGGCCGTAATTTCAAAGACATCTAGGTTACCTATCTAAAGCTAAGTGAATCCCTCACCCTGGAGGGGATCCAGTCTTCTTGATCCCTCTGGGGAGCTGGGGTTGGGTGGTGGAGGAGCTGCTGGAGGACTGATGTTCAGCCGGACAATGAGGAACACATTGACAAAGCGTTCACATTATTGGCTGATAGGTCCGCATCAGTCACTCATTCACAAGCACAAGGTCTAAATTGCAGAACCAATTAACGGCACTAATAGCCCTTGCCTGAATTAATCTTTGAGACAAAAGAGGAGAGAAGTGGAAGAGCTATTAGCAAATCAAGCTGTACCATCCCTGCTTTATTGCGGGAATCTAAGTGTCTGTATTTGGCTATTATGAACTGACTGCAATTACAGCCCTCATTTAAAATGATTAAGTGGTTATAATTATTTTTCAATTAAAACTTAGATCTTCCATTTATACAACATTGCAGGCTTCAATTAAAGTCCTTTTTCCTCCCTTTTTTTTGGGGAGAAAAAAAGTGCTACTGTGCCAAAATAATCTTGCATCTTTTCTACCCATTAAGAGCCAAATAAGATGCTAATAATGCTTTTGTTTGCATCACTCCTTCCTGGCCTGGCTGAACTGCTACTTGGTGAAGGAGATTAAATGCTGGGCACAACACTTGTGGTACCTGCTAGAGGTCAATAAAAACAAGCTGGGGAAGTGGTACAGGCCTCGGCTGCTTCTCTGAAACAAGATATGGCCAAGTAAAAATTATGTTAACCACCTTCAGGGCTATGCATGCAGTAGTGTCATTGTTATTTATAAGGTGGGTTGGGGTGCTGGGGGGACTTGGGTTGTCTTTTGCCAAGAATGAACTCACTGCGACATGCACGATTGGAGTGAGCGGGGCTGCAGAGGAGCTCAGGATGGGTTTCTTAAAGGTCTGGATTTAAAAAATATAATCTGGGGAGAGGGAAGCCGTAACTTCATACTTGAATTTTGCAAAGTGAAATTTTTTCTACTTTTCAGATTGAAATGTAATTTCTCTTTCTATCTTTGTTTATAGGGGCATGAGGGGGTTTAGAAGAAGAAAGGAAAGTGAAAGGAAGAGGTGTAAAAAAGTGTTTGAGATGGAATGTGTTGGTCATTCAAATACAGTGAGTCAGCCAAATGTATTTTCCTGTGATTTTTTTAGCCACAAGACCCACCTCAAAATGACTTTTGCATTTCTTTACCTATGTAAGGTTAGAGCTCTCTAACGGCATTGCTTGCCCATGACTTCTATGGCCAAGTTTGACTCAGGAGTGTTAGTCAGCAGGAGAGAAAGGCAGCTACCGTCAGAAGAGCCATGCTGCACTGAGAAGTCCCTCCTTCCATCACTGGGTGGCCCCTAACAGGGCATGCCACAACAAGCTTCATCCCAGAAATGCTGAGTGCACCAGGAAATTGTACAGAGAGTGCATCTTGCAAATACACAGAGAGCACGGGGTGGAGGGGGTGACCCAAAGGAGCAGGGTAAGAAAGCATTCATAGCGAGGGAGGCAGGATGCAGGCACATTTTTGGTTTTCCCAATGGCAAGAGCTGCAGCCACTGCTTCACGTTCTCAGGGTCTCCAGGGAAAGGGCACTAAGGAGCAATTTCCCTCCAGAGGCTCGTGAGCTCCCCCTTCACACCTTCCTGGGCACGACCAAGCAAGATTAGCTTCTCAAGAAGCATGAATTTCTTGCCACCACTCAGTCCTGATCTGATCCCCACAAGCAGTGAAACAACACTCCTGCTTGCCCTCAGGAGGAGGAGGAGGAAGAAGAGGAGGAGGAAATGTACAGCAGGGAGAGTTTGTGCACCAAACAGAATTCAAGAGAACTCATGAATTGCTGGTTTGTGACAAGGAAAAACCCTGAAGGAGCAGCAACACAGGAGGCGGCATCTGAAGATGAAGGGCAAGCACAGGACCCATCTGACTTCAACTTATCTTGACAGCCTTCTCTCTTCCTTTTTATTTTTTTCTTTCCATTTTAATTGTTTTTTTTCAGTGTTAATACTAACCCTCACTGAAATGGCCCAGACAAACTCATTTTCAAAGGAAGCAGAAAGACCAGACCAGCACACAGGAGCGGGGACCTTTGAGTGGATCTTGAGGACAACTGGACAACATCAGACCTTGCTACAGCAGCTTTGGTGCCTGAATTTGGCACCTGGACACCTTTATAAATGTATCTGGCAGGACTGTTGATAATACTTCTTGTCTAGGTGCTTGGAAATGGCTTTATATCAAGTCCCAGGAGAGAGATGACCCAGTGAGCTCTGTGTGGGATCCCAGGCAGAGGCTTGCACAAGCAAGGCAGGACAAGCAACAGGCTGCAGACACAGGACCTTGTCTCATTGACATGAATGCAGACTAAACATAAGTGCAATTAAGAGTGCAACTAAATATATTCCTAAACAGTGATATTCTCCCAAGCTCAGAGCTTTGCAAGAAGAATAGGAGCACTGCCTGAAATAATGGACCCCGTTACCTTTGACAGGGTGGCTTTGGGTGGCAGCAGGAACCCGCAGCAGCAAACCAAGCACACAGGTATTCTCGGTGAGACAGTGGGAGTGGTCCCCAGGGATTAGCTGCTACAGGCACAGAGCGCCTCTTCATAATGCACTTGGCCATAAATAGATGTGCTGGCTGACAGCCAGCCTGGTTTCCTTTCTTTCCCAGGTTTGGATCGATAGGCCTTCTTTTCCCACCTTAAATAATTTCTTGATCACTTTGTGTTATTTTCACTCACAATTTTGTATACAAATATAATGTGTGCCACTTTTGTTATCTTTCCTCTGGCATGGGAGTTATCCCTTCAACTCATGACACAAATCATGCTCTCCAACCTTGTATTACATTTGCTGCACACCTTCAGCCCCCTCTAGTGCATTTATTTTTACAGCTTGATACAAAACTTTCTCCTGGTGCTGACACAACACTGAGGTTGCATATTTAGGTACTTAAAAGCCAGGAAGTGTAGAAACTGAGGTTAAGAGTAGAATGAAACTATGATGTCACACATGCTTGTGGCGGCACCCACTCAGACCCCACAGTCTGCAATTGAGGAGCGCTCCCATAAGAGGTCCGTGTGTTTGCTGTCCACAAGGACTTCAGGGTGATGACGCATGCTGCTGCTCAAACAATCCAAGGCAACACAGGGTACAAAAGCCTGCTTCCTTCATTTATTTCTGTGCTGAAAATAATCCATGAAAAATTTTCTACATGTGCAAGGTAGGCAGAAAGATTTGAGGCTTCCTTAGAGGAATTACGCCCTGACAAATTTTGTCCAGGGCAAATTAAAAGACTGTTTTTGGCCACAGAGCAATCCATTTTTCAGCTTCTACATATTTAAGAAGTCAGCAATGAGTTTATCTATGTCTGGCTTTGGAAGTCAGTGTGGTGCTGCTGTTCAGCAGGTCACAGGGAGACAGTGGGGAAACCAGGGCAGGCCATGCCCTGGGCACGAGCAGAGCCAGGGGATAATGCTCTCTCTATGGGGTTTCTCAATGCAGAGAGGCTTTCTCCATTGCTCACAGAAGGTATGTCTCAGGATTACTTTCCATCTTGTGGTATCACTCCTCATCAGTGTGTGCTGGTGCCCTGTGTGTGCCGATGGCATGGTCCTTTTCAGACTCTTGATCACTTCCACCACCAGAAAAGCTCCTGTTCGCCCCACCTGCCATCTGTGTATGCCAGGCTCTGATCAAACCTTAAGACTCCTTGGAAATCTCTGTCCCCAGATCACCCTTTGCAGCACGGATACCCATCAGCACAATGAGTCTGGAGGGGTGGAGGTGAAACCAGAGCTGACTGGAGGGAAACCGAAGGGAGCACAACCACATCCCACCTCCTCCCTCTCACCTGCAGGAGCCTCACACTTCTTGGTGCTCCCTGAGTTCCTGAAACTCCTGCAGTGCACATGCCAGCCCCACTGTTCTCATCACAGGGCAATGATATTGAACCTGCTCCACCAGCAGCAATTTATTCTCGGGGCAGGCAGGAAGGTGATTTTTAACATCTAAAGTCCAAACAGATGGTAAATTCCTGCATCAGGTTTTGTGGCCAGAATCTAAAGGCTCAGATGCATCTGTCACAAACACCATTTCAAGTCTTTCTTCTCCAAGCCTTTGTTTTCTTCTTATTGCTTTGACACCAACAGACTCCCTCTGGAAATACAGGAATTGTGCTTGCAAATAATACAGCCCCAGCTTTCTCAAGACCTAAAGCCTGGCATTGAAGAGAACAATTGTGTCTGTCTCTGGTTTCTTTGGAAAGACAAAATTTACTTTGGCAGTGCTCCTCTGTGTTGGTGGGCGGAAAACATCTAAGACACTCTTCTAAATTATCCTCTTTTAATTTTTTCTCCCTTATGTTTACATCTTGTTTCCAAGAAAGGTTAAATGGGCCAAACTAGAGGACTTCTTTCAAGGTACCTTTCAGCCTTGTATTATATTGTTCTGGGTAGAAAACAAAATAGGAAAATAAAAGAGGAAAAAAAAAAAAAAAAAAAAACATGAGAGGGAAAATGCAGCATGTGAGGAATGAGGACAGATGTCCCTGCACAGCTCCAGCAAAGTCCATACTCAGCACTAGGGACAGAGGACAAGGAATAAACTCTTGCACCATCTTCTGCATAGCCACTAAGTCTCACAATTTATTTTCTGCCTCTAAGGTAGCTTTCTACACAATCCAGGAGCCTGGGAGCTGTGCTTTTGCCACTGGTGAGTCCCAGCACTGCACTGGAGCTCCTTGCTAGGAAGGAGAGCACTTTCTACCCTTTTACAGGATGTGTCTGCAGATCCTTGGTGTTATATGTTAGTATTTTAAACTCATCATCAATGTTTTTTATTTTTTTCTTAAATTCGAAAGCATTCAGAACCATCCACTGGCCTTATGTGTAGCTGGATGATAAAGTCACAAAGAAAAAGGCAGTTTCACTCCAGAAAAATACACTCTTTCTCTGTCTGTTTTTGTCCTCTTAGTGTCCTTTGCTGCTGTCTCTTGCTCTTTCAAGGACAGCAGATATTCTCTCTTTCTCTCCCTCTCTTTCCCTCAAGTAATAGTCTCAATTTTCTATTTATTTATTTTTTTTTTTTTTTAACTCTGTTTCTTATTAAACTTTGCTGGAAAAGCAACAGAAATGGATCTGGCATATAGCTCTGGGCTGCAGAGTATAGGTGCTCCTATATGATGTCATTAAGGGAAGGCTGTATGACCTCCAGTGTCAGAGTCATAGGGTGTCTAATGCAATGCTAAAATGCAAGAGAAGCTTTAAGAGCAGGCAGTAAAGTGATTTATTGGTTGTCTCCTGTAAGAGCACCAAAGGTGTGTGCTTGAGTTAGGGTCAGCACCCTATCTTTGACTCTGTCATCTCTGTCTTTGAGTCAGAAATCATGCCTGAGGGCTTTGAAGGGAGGTGAAACAGCCCTCAAGAAGGCCAGGAGGGCCCTGGAGAGTCTGTTCCACCCCAATGCTGCAACACAGCCCTCGAGAAAGTGAGGAAACCTCCAATTGCTCATGGAGAGAGAGGGAGTAAAGACATCTGGAGAAGAGAGAAGAGCACCTCTCCTGAAAGCAGCAAGACCAGGAGGATGGGAAGGTGGCAGCTAGTCAAAGCTATGCTAATCCTGGATTGATTTTTCATTTAAAAGTACAAGGGGGTGTCAAATTTATGTGTTTTTTTGACCAAACCTCATCTCCCGAGTGGGAATTTCATGCAGAGCACCAGCCTGCTCCCTTCCAATTAACCTTGCTCCCATCTCCTCCTCATCATCAGGCAAACCAGGGTAAAACTCCGGAGTTAGCCCTGGCTTTCCCCATTTGTAAGTGTAGCTTCTTTCTTTCTCTCCTTGTCCTCCTTTTCACCTTTATTATTCTTTTAAGCTGCCTCCCAATATGAC
The DNA here is from genome assembly GCA_011076525.1 of Nettapus auritus. Lineage (NCBI taxonomy): Eukaryota > Metazoa > Chordata > Aves > Anseriformes > Anatidae > Nettapus > Nettapus auritus. Next base: position 10,642,580 of record CM021773.1, read on the forward strand.
AGTAGTGAAACCATTAAAAATCACATCCAAAGCAGTGACAAAAATACAGTTTAATGTAGGTGGTTAATTTCAATGAAAAAGCCTATCAGTGTTGTCCCTAGCCATATCAAGAATATTTCCAGGGTTCTGTACTTGCAAAGCAGATAACAAACATTTCACTGATGAGCTTCTATATGAGGTGCTGGATGTGGGGGAAGATCCTGCTGACTGTGAACCCCTCTGTCCTTGCATCACCCTGACAATGCAAAGAGTGTCTGGCTGCAATTGGCTTTAAGTGTATCGACAGTGATGAATAAACCAAATCTCTGGGCTGTGACCTGAATGTGAAAAGTTTTATAATTTGACACAAGTTTTTTGCTGGGAGTTGTCTTGGCTGGGTTTTCATGAGTGCCACTGCTGGAGGGATGGGCACACGTCTACACAGCTTGAAGGAAATGGACTTTTTATGGTGGAGAAGAGCACACAAACCAACCCTGCAGATCTAAATCTAGAGTGAAACTTGCATGACAAAATATTTCTGCAAAAATCTTAGGTTTGGGGGCGGAGACAATGGCATGGGACATTTGCATGGTCCTAGCAGGAAGATGCCAGCAGCAGCGTGGAGAGGAGCAGCCCCAGCCCACGCTGCCTTGGTCCCATGGGGTCGTGGAACATCTGCCTCCACCTTGCTCAGACCAGCTCCTGCTTTGACATAAAAGAGATTTCACCAGGCTCATCCAAAAAGCAACGTGGACCGCGGCCACAGGATGGCAGCAGAAACTCGTCGATGGCCTCCAGCTCCAGTCCTGGCCTGAATCCTCGCCCTGAGGTGATGGACTGTCCCTCTTCGAGGCAGAGAATCAAATCATTTGTTGTCTGGAGGAAATTTCCCCACTTTTCCGTCCGGAGACCTACTTTGGTGTTCCAAGAAGGCATCATGAAGACAGAGGGCAGCGGCGTGCACACTCATGGCCTGTGGCACATGGCTTTCCCACAGCGGGACAGACACAGGCATACCTTGAGGGCTAACTGATGGGAAAACTCTCCATAAATATATATATATGTATATGTATAAAGGCTGTTCATTCACCTTGCCCACCTCCTCTCCATCAGGGCACTGCCAGCAGTGCTTAGCCAACCTTTACACACACGTTTAGGTTTTTCAGCCTTTCCAGCCCATTTCAGATGTGTTGCTGTTCTTCTTTGCTTTCCCCCCTTTTTATTGACCTGTCAGGCTGTGCTGTCTATAGGATGGGGGCTCTGCAAACTTCAAAGAATCAGTGCTACTGCCTCTGCCCTCTTCTTTCTACCTACAATAACATGGCTGCATTTTCTCCTTTAACAGACAGATGACAGACGTTTTTGTAGAAAACATCTTGTTGTAGATGTTTTGAAGAGAAGGTGAGTGAATATTTTGGTAGCCCATAGGATTTTGTTGTTTTTTGTTTGTTTGTTTGTTTGTTTTCCATTTCCATGGGTTCAACCAGTACACAAAAACTTAAATTTGGCACACAGTTCTCAAGGTTTCCTCACTAAATTCTGGCAATTCAGATTTGTATCCAGAGCTGACAGCATCCCCAGCCTGACATTCCTAGTGTTATTTTAATCCCTGCAGGTACAGAGGCTGGAACGGAGGTCCCACTTCTGTATTAAAGAAGTTATTGGTGCATTTTTTGCCCCAGAGTGGAAGAGTGCTCCTTCCTTGCCTCTTGGATGAAAGACAAAGAGGAGATGGGCCAAAAAGCCAAAAGTGAAGGTGCACGGTGATGTCCAAGGGATACTTCAGTGACAGCCTTTCATTAGACAAATCTGGAGGGGCTTTCTGATCCACAGCCAGCACTGGGTAATATGGTGCCTGAGAGGATCATGGTTAGGATGGGTGACACAAAAAAAGTCCCCAAAACAGGTTTGCAGGAGCAGGGATGGAGGAAGGTACTTTCTTTGCAGTGCTTAGCAAGGGCAGGTCTGGGCAGCAAGTAGGGGAAGGAGATAGCCCAGCAGCAAGCAAAAGTCCCTACCAAAAGCTGTGGATCATGCCTGAACTTAAATAGTGCCTTTCATTTTAATATTTTGCTGCGGGTTTTGTAAAGAGACCAAGGAAGCTCTTCCCCTTTGAGAGCAAGGTTCTGGAGCTGTCTTACAGCTCCAGTGTCCTGGGGATTACGGTAGCTCAAATGACTACCTGCAGAGTTTATCTACAAAGGATGCCTGTGAGACTTTTCAATGCTGTTCCATCATGGGTTTATCGCTCTCTGGACTCCAGAACTCGGTGCAGGCTTTAGGGGCAGTTTGCTAAAGTGTCTGCCAACGCTGATTTAGATCTCTTCCTCTGCATTGTGTGTCTTAGTCCCTTTAGCACAACGGATCTGCTTAGCTCCTGCCTTGTCCCAATTTACTCGCATTCACCTGTGAGAGACCCTACCTGTGAAAGCCTCCAGCAGCAGCTCAGGCTGCTTTCTGCACAGAACGATGTATGTGTGGGGGGCTATCACAGCCGTGGGCATGCTGGGGCCTGAGACAGGGAGGGATGGGGTATTTCCACACACACAGCAGCATGTCTGTGTGCGGTGCCCCAGAGACAGCCCTTTCCTCATCAGGCTGAGAGCAGAGACGTCAAGTAAGGAGAGCATCATCGGAGAACACAGCTGGTATGGGAAAGCCATACGCCCTAGCCCTCAGGGTATTTTATTTGTTCCAGGATATAGGGGCAAGAGCAGGCAGCTGGTCAGGTAGGGTGGCCAGATAAAAATCCATACCCCCAGCTGACCACCTTGAATTACCCTGCCCAACGGTTCTCAATGGCTATGGAGCAGGAGGAGTGATAGGGATGGTAACTGGGATGCCGTAGCACTCTCCTTCACCCTTAAAGACAATAAAAACCTCAGTATTTGATACTTGGAGGAAAGAATAAGACCACTGAACCACCCCCTCTATCATTTCAAGATCCCGCTGGTGAGTCCATGACAGCCCCTTGCCAATGGCATGAAAGGTGGATGGTGGGTCCAAGTCTGCCAGGACTAACCACCATTGTCAAGCAGTATCTATCATCAGAGCATCTGTCTAACAGTCAAAGCTGTTTCTACACCACTGTGAGCTGTCTTTTTTTTTTTTTTTTTTTTTTTTTTTTCAACTCACCATCACAAAAGTTCTTCCCCATCTAAATCTAGTTTAAGTCCTGTTTCTACTGAACAGGAGCCCATATCTTTCTTTAACCAGCATTATCATTGGCAGAAAGGCCTGAGACTGAAAGGATGCAGAGATTCGACTAACCATGCCACTGAAAAAAGCGGTCCTGTTGTGATCCCTTTGATTTGGCCCTAAGAAATCCCATCAAAAGATGTGCTAAATTGCTGGCTCATAAGAAAATACAAGTCATTTTATGCAGGCTTTAGGGAAGATATATTTTCCCCTTCAATACAGTATCTAGTGAATCTGCAAGTTAATTGTGATGTTTTGTAGATATCTCACCAATATTTTTGCCAGTGGTGGGTACTTTGAGCTTCTTTCACTTGAAGGATACAAAACCAAGCAACATTATATCATTACACAGTTTCCAAGGTAACTGCAGAGAAAGATAACACTGGCTGGGGTTGCACACTTTGTGATCTCACTTCATTAGCTCATTTCTTTATATCAGCTTGCTTTTCTGGCTCCATTACTCCCTTTTCCTTGAAACCCCACAAGAACTACGACTCCACTAAGTCTCACACTACAAAGGTGATATTGCCCAGTGACTATTCGGTGAGAGACAGAAAAAAAATGTGGACCATCCACCACTCTAACTTCATTCTGGAAGATATTCGTTCACCTCAAAAGGGGAATGAGGAGGGAAGTTTGTCATGAAGAAGGAACTGAGAATCCTGTTGTCCCTCTCTCTACCTTGGTGGCCTGAAATGCTTGTTCTTGCTCTCAGAAGGCCTCCATGCCCAGGAGATGAGCGATGGCATCCATTTTCTTCCCACACCCAGGTTTAACTTATCCTGGAGTGACTCAAGAGCAGCAGGGAAATGTCCTGGCTGGGACTTGCAAGGTGTCAGCTAGGATTAACACCTCCCAGAACCCAGAGCAAGCAGCCCTCACCATGACTCACAGTGACCTGTTGCAGTGTTGCACGGGGTGGATGCTCATAGCAGTGCCAGAGGAAAAACAAATTGGGAACAGACCTGTCATCCTTCTGGATGCGTAACACTGCATAAAAGTGCATAGAATGCGGGTGCCTCTTAAGAGCAATAATTAATAAGCAGTCAGCAAGTTGCAATGTGTAATAAATAAAATGCATTGAGGGGCATGCAGTTGGAGGTTGAAGCGAGTCTAATGATTTGGAAACAAGGTTCTCCACTGGATTTTCTAACACGTTTGCAAGGCAAAGTAAGACAAGAGCTAAGACACTTTATTCTGTGATCTCATTGCCCTATCCATTGTAGACTTTAGTTTATAACTTCAGAGCTCAGTATAAAGTATAATAGGTAATTTATACTCAGACAGATGTTACCCAACACTGTACGTGCACAGAGCTTAACAACCAGTGTGTAACACCTGCACCTGATCTTGCATACTCCAATCAGTGCTAAAAGCAGAAGGAAGAACTGCCCATAAAATATGAGCGGGTCCTGATGAAAACAATGTAGGGACTGTAGGGGAATTCATCGGAGTGGGGATGAATTCCCCCCACCACTGGAAAGAAGCCCAGAGGATGCTCTCCTGGACTCCCAGCTGGCATCTCAGTTCCCACCCAAGTGCCTACAGATGGAAAAAGAAGGACTCCCAGCTTTTGTGCATATGCTGGAGTCCAAGGACTGGGGTCCTGGGGCTCCATTCCTCTTCGTCACTAACCCCAGTCCCACCTCAGCTATCTCTGTTGCATGGCTTCAAACACTTTTGCTGGGCTCTGGGGTCAGTAATAAGCTGGGTGGGGATTTTGGAGACATTGCTTAAACAGAAGTAGGCTTGCATTGGGTTGCACCAAATCAAAGCTTCCTGTGCCTGGCTGTGTCCCCACCAGGAGTGCACTAAGTGCAAAATTTGATTCCAAAAATAGCCAGCCACAGAAAAACCAAGCCCAAACTGTGTATTTCCCCCCTCCCTTTTCCAATCCCAAAGATAAGACACACTGATACATCTGGGCAACTTGAGCCCCAGAGGGTGTGGATGTGTAGAATAAATTCTACCTATTAGAATAATCCTTGTGCACATCTCTCCTTTACACCAAGCAGCTTCCACCTCTGGCACTTCATAATGTGTGGGGGGGGAAAGAAAAAAAATAAATAAATTTAAAAAAAATAAAAAATAAAAATAAAAAAAGAAAAGAAAAGAAAAGAAAAGAAAAGAAAAGAAAAGAAAAGAAAAGAAAAGAAAAGAAAAGAAAAAAGAAAAGAAAAGAGAGAAGGATCCAATAGACCAAGGGGGGTAATATTTCCAAAATAAGGGTGTGTGTTTTTCTGTGGTGGTGCCAGCAAAGTACACACATCTCTTCTGCAGCTTCAGTATGGGTTCGGTTGCCTGGATGCCGATGGCTCCTTTTCGGCAAGGCTGAACTGGACTTCCAACTCCATGCTTGTCCTACACCTAGCTGTGATGTTCTACCTAAAGTACGGGCCTGGTGGACAAATTATTTAGCATAGGCACCATCTGTTTATATTCCCTCTAAGAGAGACCTGAGGCATGCTGGACGTGCTGTGGGGATTTTCTGAAAAATTATTATTTAAAATACTCCTTGTCTCCCAAGCTGTGCATTCCTGCTTCTCTTTCCATCTTTTCCCTTTGAGAACGAAAGCAAGGACAGGTCACTTGCCTTTTTATATGAGCATCTCTCTGAACATATCCAAGAGAGGGAGGGAGAGAAAGGGAAACCAAAAACACAAAACAAAATGAGAGAACATTTTTAATTGGAAGTGTTTTGTTTTCACCAGGATTTTAACTTTAGAGAGAGCCTCACAAATACTCTCTCAGGGTCCACTGCTGAACGGCTTTATTCTGCCGCAGGCAGGCTTTCATGGCACAGCACAATAGCTTTTGTTTCAGAAGTATAGGGCAATGAGGACCTTGAATGCCAGAGGTCTGTATTATATCCATAACTGTAGATTTGGATGGTGGAACGGAGGTTGGGGGAAGGTGAGAATGAAAAATTTCTCCATTGTATAGATGGAGTCCTTCCAGCAAACACCGGCACAATAGGAAGCACATTCTTAAGAGCTGAAGCAGACTCTGGATAAAGACTCACTCATTTTGTACATAATGGTCTCTGTGCTTTAACCTTGTACAGCTGCTATGACACCTGCTTTTCAAAGCCATTGTTGAAGAACAAGCAGAGCTTTGTCTGATGTATACATTCTGCGCCACACATGTTAACATTTCTCTTTTTGTATTTACTTTTGTTTCCCCCACCTTCTCTCTCTTTTTTTTTTTTCTTTTTCAAACATAACAGTTATGAATGAATGGCTGAAAACTAATTTCAGCCTTGATTCCCACAACATCATGTCCAGTATGAAAGTCTCAATGTATTGTAATACAGAATAAAGGGCAGATATTAGACTGGGGAGTACTCTTCCTTTTCTATCAAATTGACGGCCTTTGTGTCTCTGTTTCCTCCTCTTCTTTCCCGTTTCCCTCCCTTTCCATCTCTCTGGCTGCTGCCTGAAAGGATGGACAGGACATAGCAGCTCCCCGCCCTCCAGTGGAAATAGCTGGAGGGCCCCAAGGTGCCGACGTGCTCACCACATGTTTGGGATGGACGGTGAGAGCCCAGGCCACCAGATGCAAGCAGTGCTTGTGATGAGATGGGGCACCTTGGGCCTCAAGTGGCCTTGCCTTGGGCAGGCATCCAGCTGAAGCCAAGAGCAACGATAGCCTGAAGCACAAGGGATCTCTAAATATTTGCAAGACCAGTTCTATTGCTTCACAAGACCTGTGCCTACTGAAAAGGACTCAGGAGCAACAGGTCATTTGGTATGAAGCACTCTGCAGAAGAGATGCTGATTTATTCAGGAAGGATTTAACCTGACAAATGAGGAGAATAATGGTTTGGTTTTATTAAAAACTCTCTGTTATCTTCCTCTCACTTAGCGATCTGCTGTGGAAATAGGGCAAAGACACTGTGTCCTTCTGAATTACATTAAAGCTCCCCCACTTCTAAGCTTCCTTAGGTGAGTAGGTGCTAGCTACAGGGGGCAATGGGAATAAGAGAAACTGCTACTGATCCATCAAGGAGTAAATGAATGATGACTCTGGTCAATAGAACAGCCACAGTCCAGGCCCCAAGATTTGATAGTGAATCATTTAATGACAAGGTTATTGATCATGTCCACTCCGTGGAAATATCCGTGAAGTGGTGAGCAATCCTCTAACGCCTTGTCCCACTGGGTGCTGGACTCTGTGCCCCACAGCAGATCATCTCCACAGGTTCAGCTTAATTTTCTTAAATGAGCGGAACTGGGGACTGATGGTAGCCACCTGTCTGGATCTGCTTCTTCTCTGACCAGCACAGGTTCCAGCTTTGCCACAGGCTTAAAGCTGTGGCGATGCTTTTAACTATTCTCTTCTGTGAACAGACACCCAGGCACATCAGAGAGCATGGCCAGAGGTGAAGATGAGTGATCTGCACTCACGCAGGGTTGGTTGTTCCTAGTGTGTGCATTGCCCCTGAGCAGAACAATTTACCATATCCAAGCTGCAACCAAATCCTTAATAACCACCATCCTTAAATTGTCTGGGCTTTGTGCTTCCGTTTGTTTTTGTGGCTTGGGAGTTTTCCTTTGGTTTGTGGTTTCAAACCATCTCCACTTAAAGGCAGATTTTGAAGCCTACAAGGAAATGTCTCCTCCTCAGCTGAAGTCCCCTTCCAGAGCACCAGCCCAGCTCTTGCAGAACTGGGGGATCCCCAGGCAGCTCTTTCCTGACACTGACATTGCTGTGCCATGTGAAGAGGCACTGACAGCAGTGAGAAGCGTTGGGTAGGAGTGGTTCCCAGGTCTGAGGCACATATTTACTTTAAAAAAAAGAAAGACGCTGAAATATGAAATTAAAGACAGGGGAGTAGTTTCTGAAATCCCTATTGGGGTTTCAGTTTTTCATGAGAATAACTCAGACACTTGTTTCATGCTTGCTTTCCTGTCTACGGATGGAAGTGCCTACCATATTCACTTGATTTTCAGCAGGTTCATACTTGCCAGGGAAGGGAAAACTCCATGGATATGTCCAGAAGACATGCCCTGTTTTCAAGGGCTTTAGAAGGGCTAAATGCTGAGGTTCTGCTGGGCACACATCTTAAGTGCTGGGAGAGATGCAGCGGCACAAAACCTGCCTTAGGACTGTGTTCATCAGAGCTGCTGCTGAGAAGGGAAACTTAACCAGGACTCTCATGAGATCAGTGGTACCTCTGAAACATCACATCCATTCCCGACCTGAATCAAGGTGCTGTTTCTTTTTTAAGCCTTCTTCTCATTCGACCTGTTTGGTGTGAAGCTTGGATGTGCACCTTTCAAGTCCAGACTCTGTGAGCTGAATGAGAAATTCTTGCATGAGAATGACAAGAAATTATAACACAGCGGTGAAAAGCAAGTGTTGGGGTTCTGATGCCTGCCTCCTGATTCAAGCGGCTGAACTCTTAGCTAGGGATGTGTCGGACTGCCGTGCTTTGCACATGAAGCAGAAAATGAGAGATGGGAGGGAAAGGATAGCAACAGCCCATCCTTCCTCTCCCATCCCAGAGCAGGCAGTGGGATGCTCCAGGTGGAAAAGCATCAGCTGCTGCAGAGAAACTCACCAAGCAAGATGCTGCCCGGTGCAGTGCCCATCCTTCCCAGCAGCTGCAATCATTTGAGCTCATGTTCCCCCTAAGGTGCCTACCTACTATCTTGCTACATCCCAGCCACATCCTAGTCTTTAAAATCTTCCCCAGCTATGCTGGCAGGGAGGTATGAATCCCAGTGGGCTGAATTTCTTAATATTTGCGGAAGTAGGAATGTTTCTTTGATTAAAAATAATAATATTAAAACAGCAAAGGAAAAGCCAGAGCAGGTGCAACTTGTACATTGAATACTCAGTCCTCTTTCATGTCAGACCCCCAAGATCAGTTCACGCCTCCATATCTGTGCTGTTAATAGAGCGTGAGACAATTCAGGCACTGAGCCATCCGGAGCATAATCCTGCCATTTGAAAGCACATAAAGGCACTTCATAGCAGCAAGTGTCAATAGTCACTCCCCTATTGATATAACATCCCTTCCCTCCTCCATAAACTCCATCTAGCAAAGAAAATAAACAAGGGTTATATGAAATCTACCTCCAGCATAACTGTAAAAGATGCACTATAGGAAAAAAAAAAAAAAAAAAAAAAAAAAAAAAAAAAAAAAAAAGTCCAACAACAAAAAGGTGATGTTTCATCCAATAATTCACTCTCAGGTCCCTGCTCCTTGTTTAGGAATTGTGTGCACAGAGGATTTCTGATGAGGGCAGAGGGAGGAGTAGGGCCAGTATCCTGCACCACATCCAGAGCTGGCAGACCTGCTGGATGACAGGCAAACAAAAGGAGCAGTGCAAAGGGGAAGAGGCAGATACTCAAGGAGCCTTGAAGTCATAGTGTCACTGCAGACCATTGGACATCCCTGCATCTGACGCAGTTCTTGCATCCCTGGGCCATTGGAGGCCACAGCAGCAGAGCAGAAAGGGAGCACAGGCTAGGGACATGCCACCAGAGGACTTTGGAAGGGAACAAAACCCATCCTGGGGCTGACCCACAGTTTGCTCCAGGGCAGGCGGCAGCCAAGGCTGGGTCCCAGGGGTGTTGAATCTGCCTCTCATGCCCTGCTGCTCTGCCCCATGGGGCAAGGAAGTGCTGGTAGGGCAGCGGGAGGGCAGATCTGCATTCCCTGAGGGAGTTATCAAAGAGGAATTCAGGCACCTATATGAGCAACCATGGCCCACAAAAGCTCTTTTCTGGCAGCTAAGTGTCTGCCAGCATCTCCATCCTTGATAGAGCACATGAGCAGGAGCATTGCCCTCGTGCAAGGGCTGGGTCATGCTCCAAAGTACAAGGTCTGCAAGAAAAATCTAAGCCATACTGTCTTCACTCAGCCCTGGTGGTACCCACGCTTCACATCATGGTGCAAGGAGTGGAGAGCGTGGAAGGTTTGAGGGGATTTACATTCATAGGAGCATCTCAGGAGACGGTCGAACCTGCTGGGTGGAGGACAGCTGGACATCCCTTACCAGTCCCATCAAAGTACCGTTCAAAGGCATGCAGTTTCCCAGCAGCCCAGCTAACTATGCCCAGGAACGTGTCTGGATGTAAATTCCAGTCTCAGAGCAGGTTGTTATTCTATCAGGTCCATGGGTCAAATTCATCCATGTAGAGATCAGGCCAACATCACTCATGGGGTCACGGAACATCACCAGACCTCTGTCCTGGGTCTGGGAATGTGATTTGAGAGAGGAAGCCAGACTCCTAAAACTTAGGAACTTTTCCCACAGTCCTTGCAGAAAAGGACTCCCTTCCACCCATCATCCCAGGGTCCTGCAAGTTTTCCAGAAAGGCCTTTCCCTTTCTCTCTGGGAGCTGTTGAGTTCAGGAGCTGCTGGTACCAGTAACTCCCAGAGATCCACACAGGCGACAGAGCATCCTCAAGGGAATAGCACAAAATAAGTGTGAATTATGGTAAAGCTGGAAAAAGGCAACTTTGCTATCCTGACAGGGCACAAGGATGTACTCCACGTGCTTGGATGCAACCAAAAGATGTAAGAAAAGACAGTCAGAGGCCAGAGCTGGGGTGAAGCAGAGGTGACTGTCCAGTTTTCGCCTCAGTCTAATGAGAGATGATTTGCCAAAAGAGCAAATCCTGATTGGTTAATGAACATCTCACAATTTACAGCAGCAAAATGCTGGGTGCCATCAAATGCAACCCAAAGTTAAAGCTATGACTGCTTTAATAATCAATGACTGCAGAGTATTTAAAAAAACAGCTAAGCTTTCAGGGGCTTAAGACTTATTGCTCGCATTTTCTCAGCTTTCTTAAAGAAAAAAGGGGTGTTGTAGAAAATGGTCAAATTTATCATTTATAGCAAAATATTAATGTAGCAGCAGGAGACTTGATGTGGCCATCTATCTACAAGCATTCAGACTTCAAAGGAAGCATAAACATGAAATTAATGGTTTGTCTAGTGTAAAGGAAAAATAAATGCAAATGTAGCCTCATTAATACCAAGTGGGTGACTTCTTGGTTTATGGGGTTTGGATTGATTTTGTCAAAGGCCAATAGATTTATTAAAAATGTCTTTTAAATTTAGCATCCGTATACCCATTAGTTGAAAGAAATAAAATTCTCTGCAATTGCCACCACCTCTCCTCCTCCTCTCCCCCCTCCCTGGATGTTGTTTTACCTAAATAAAGTTCTTGCATTAGGACTCACTTTCATACTGAAATATGTCTCTTGTAGGAGCCGCTATAAACGTCAGCATTTTCCACAGCGTTAGTTTATGGGCCGAGTGAATTTTAATGGCATCGTAATCTCGCCGCAATCAATTGTGGTACATGGTGGGGGGGGTTAAAAAAAACCTTGGGGAATGTCCATTAACCAGAGCTCTGCATCTCTCCCGGTGCTCAGGAGCTTTCACAGGGTGCTTGGAGGATGTTTGCTTTTTTTTTTTTTTTTTTTTTTTTTCTTTCAATATCCGTCCACAAAATATTTGTTCTCAGATGTGTCACCTCATTTTTCACAGCTCAGAGTGAGCCCGGAGGTTCCTGACTCATCTTCTGAGGACGAGCTCTCTGGGTGGGACACCTTGTGACCATCCCATGCCCCCCAGCCCAGGACATGATGCTGTCCTTGTCTGGGTGTCACTCAGACATCAGTAGCTGGTGGTGGCAGCAAAGTCCCAGCCCACGGGCTGTTTTGCTGTGTCTTGTTGTTTTATTCAATTTAATATCCAGGGATCTGATGATAAATCTGAGAGTCAATGTGGCATGGTGGCTGGGTTGGTTTAACCCCCTCAGTGCCAGCCTGCACGCTGGCCCAGCACACAGCCTTTCCTGCAATGGCAGGTCTGCAGGATGCGCATGTGTGTCTCTCCTTCAGCCACCAGCACCACAAACAGATGTTTGTACCCCTGATTCAATTGAGCAATTCTGCCTGCAAACCATGGGCAGGGGATCTAAGCCTCATAGAAAAAAACATGAGTGAGCTCTTCCTGATCATCTGGTGCTCACAGGGCAAAGAGCCTGAGCTGGCACCGTGTAAGAGCCTTTCCTTCTCCTACAACTTTTGACCTGTTGAAGCCAACAGCACTCTGCACAAGATTTCCACCACTTAAGGCAAAGAGGCAAAGTTGTAGGATCATGTCCCCTCTGAGCTAAACCCTTAACCTAGCAGGTAGCAGGACTGACTGATGCATAGAATGGAGTTTTCATTAGAAAAATAGAGGAATGCAACCTTATAATCTCATATTATGCATTTTGTGTTGCACAGTAACTGCAGATCAAAATTCCCATCTCCAAAAAAACATTGGAAAGTTATCATGAAACACAATCCATTGGTTCAACCTGATTTGTTCAGATCATTTTAAAGAAGGAACATGCAGATATGCTTTCCGTGCTTCCATGCCTGTATTGGCAAAATGGTACAATGTTACAGGGGAGAAGGAGATGGAGCGAAATAAGCAGAATGAAGAGATTTGGGCCCTAACGATGAATTTGGTCAAGTAAAAGACAAGATGAGGGAGAGATAGGTGGCTGGGATGGGGTAGAACTGTATGTACCTAATCTCTGAGCATACACAAGAAACAAATGGTCCTTACTTCTTTTCTTTGTTAACAATAACCAGGAATGATTCTTAAGATAAACTTAATTTAAAACTAATAAATAGAACAACCTCAGGTGCAGGGGAAGCATCCTTTCCCATAACTTGGTCAATTTATTTCTGCAATTCTGATCTAATTGCTTGCACATGCTGCAAAAGTTAGGAAGTTTCCTGTCAACCTTTGAACAACCAGATTCACCATGAAGAAAAACAGAATTTGATGTGTATGAATGCAAAAGGATGTTTGGCTATTCGGTACCAGAAGTCTGTGTTGCAGGATGTGATCATATTTTTAGAGAATAGCTGGAGACCCCCTGAATCAGACTTGCCATTCACAGTCAAGGACCAGTTATGTGCACTGGGTAACAACGAAGCACATACATAGGCAGACCCACGGGCATTGGACAAGAAATGGGTCTATTTCCCATAAAAGCTAAAAAAAAAAAAAAAAAAAAAAAAAAAAAAAAAAAAACAGTTATTCCAAGAAAAATAACAACTTTGCAGCCTGTGGACTTTCATTAAAAACACAAATGTTTTCAGTACAGTGGAGTCCCTGGGTATCTGTAGTCTACCTTATAAAAGCTCCCATTCCAAACACCCCGAGATGCCTTTCCCTCTTTGGTGTGTGAATTCCTATTAAAAGTGACCCCATCTGCTGTCACTATCAATGCATAAATCTCTGGGCTGACAGCGATTAGCAGAAGACAAACGGTCAAAAAAAGGTAACACTCTCCTTGACCTAGAAATCATCAATTCAGGAAAGCATCTGAAAGCACTCTGAAACCTGTCAGCAGAGCTGGGAGGGGAACAAGTCTCCCGACTCATTTAAATGTTTTAGATGCAAAATGTTTGTCCTACGTGGACAGGTCAAAATGAAAACAAAAATAAGAACAGGAAAGCTGACACAAATGGCAGCTTCACACAGAGCTGCTGTTTTCTCATACCAGAAACAAAATATTTGGAGTGAAAAAACCTGACTGGGTTTCTCATTTGCATCCACATACAAATGCAAACCCTGCTTCAAGGAGAAAAATAAGTGTTTTAAACTGAAAAATACCATTTCAGCCTCTGCAGAGAGATTACCATGTCACTAGCAGAGTTCCCTTCCATGTAAACCTTCATGATTAGGCTTTTCTGATCATACAGAAGATTTTGGCACCGAGGAAGACTTTGGGAAGGACCAGCCCCCATCAGCATGGGGCCTGTCACAGCACTTGGGGTGCCTGCTCACTTTGCAGTGGAGAGGAGGAAGTCTGGCAGAGCCCACGCTGTCTGGAACAGGAGTCTCCAGCCCTTTCTCAGGCTCAACAAGCCAACCTTTGGCAAACCAGAGCACACTTTCCAAAACACATTTCCAGCATTTCTCTCCCTGCCCTTCGTCCTAGCCAGCCCTCATGCACAGACACCAGCACCCCAGCAGCACTTTTCATCCCAGTAGCCCAGGAAAGCAAGATGCATTATTGCCACTGCAGGGCAGGATCATTCTGGGTGCTGCCTCACTCAGCTCTGCTGGCACCTTTTCTGGTCCATTTGTAATGGTCAGCAAAAGTGCTGTATGACCTCTCAAGAGTCAAAGGTGACATGCCTTTAGCACCCGAATTGTACCTCCCACTTCAGACTTCTTCAGATAAAATTATTAAACCTCAGGAGTTCAGGGCAATGGCATCCTCTGAAAACAGACCAGTGCTAGGAGCAGAGATAGGCTGGGTTTTCATTAAATACCTCTCAGGGCTGGGTATCAGGACAGCAGCGACCACTTTTTACAGCAAATCTCCCCCTGCCACAAAAGAGGACCAGGAACCAGATTGTCTGGATGTATTTGGATTCACCAGCACCCACAGGTACAAGAAGACGGCCAACAGCTAGCCAATACTCTCCTTCTTCCCAGCTCAGGATGGACTCAACCGTTTGCACCCTGGGACAACCCTCTGCACTCCTCCAGGGAGATGTTCAGCCTTTTTATCAGATGGTGAGCCTGAGGAGGATGCCCAAATGGCTGTCCTTAATGAAAGCTTCTGTATGGTTTCAGAAAGAGCTGGTAAATACATCTGTCTGCTGCTTCTCCTCCTCCCCATATGTGTTTCAGGGCATTCCCATGATGACAGCAGGCAGAGAATTCAGCTGGTTTTCCCTTGCTCATTTCTTCTTTCTAATAGGGCTCAGAAAAAATAAATAAATAAATAAAAATAAAAAATAAAGAACTACTGCTGTAAGTGCATTTATGTTACACCTGCAGCATCTATAATATGTTGGCAGGTTCACAAAGGGAGAGAGACCTTGATTATTTGGGGACCTGCTGGACAACCCCTTGAGCCTTGTCTAAGCTATTGCTACCTTTATCCTCACTAGACGCTTTGGGACAAATCCAAAACACCAGAGCAGAGCTAGTCTGCAGTGGGAGGGATCAGCTTATACAGCATTTATTACACATGTGAGGCCACCATGTAAAAACACAAACAAACAAACAAACAAACAAACAAAAAAAAAATAAAAAAAAACAAAAAAAAAAACAGCAAACAAGATTCAAGATTACAGGCAATGTTTCTTTTCCAGCTTTCAAATTTCAGAAAACAGATGGTATGCTTAGGGAAAACATCGTTGGTATATCCTGTCTTGCTCCTTTCTCTTCATTTAAAAAAAAATAAATAAGGAATAATCCAAGATGTGTTTGTTTTTGTTTTCTTTAAAGATGATATTAAAATGAACATATTTTTGCAAAATGCTACCGCTTAGTATGCTTGAATACACCTTTTGTGTTCTGAAAAGCTCAGGAAGAGAAATTTAATTCTGCTCCTTCTGAAAAGATTCTCTGAACAGAGCTATCTTCAAGCCTGGGGCTGCAGGGGGCTGGGTGTGAACTTGCTCTCTCTCCTGTTGGGAGCTTCTCAAGTTGATAACATGCTCCATGGGGCAAGATGAGGACAGGAAGATGAAGTTTTTCCCAGAGAGTGATGCTCTTTCTTCTCATTTGCTTCATGAAACCAAGCTTGGTGCTCAGACCTGGTTGAGACTGGAAACCTGGATGCAAATTAAGAACAAAGAGGGAGACAGAGCTGGCAGCCCTTATTTGCAGCCACATTTGCCATATGTCTCTTACAGTTGGAGGGCAGTAGAATTGCACTGCTAAATATCAGCTAAATTAACCATGATCTAGCCAACCCACCAAGTCAGCCAGCAAGATGTTTTGGTTATGGTACCTCACCCAGAAATGCGCCTCCCTCCCCTGTGTACTCAACCTGGCATCATTCTGCCCAGTGAGCGCCTGTGATCCCACCAGTGAGAAGCTTCCATGTGATGGACTTTGCTGGGATGTTTCCTGGCAGTGCAGCTGTGTCCCCTCTCTGCTCCAGACCAGTCTGCACCTGAATTTGCAATTCTGTTAACCCTGCCTCCAACACAGATATATTTACAGCCTGTAACAAAACAACATTTTTTTTTTTTTTTTTTCTGGTGCTAAGTCACTTCTGTCGTCCTCTTCCAGAAGGGTTTAATTGTCTTCCCTTGCTGCATTTTTCCCGCTCCTAGTAGAGTCTTGTAAGGGTTGAACCTGCCTCTCCTCCCTCTGAGCCAAGTAAAATCACACTTCTTTCTCCAACAGCAAGTCCCAAATTTATCCCACTGCCTCACAAGAGGCTAGGCATTCAATTAAACATGTTTTAACCATGGATTGAGTAAATTAATGTGCAGCTTGGCTGTCCTACATTACTGTGGCCTGACCAATTCTCTGCAATGCCCCGTTACATGAGATGCAAAATTTATCCTGTCCATCTCAGCTGACAGCCAAAGCTCTGGCGTTTCCCTCCCTTGTACAGACACACGTATTCCCCATGTCCCTGCTCAGGTAGCCCTAGGCCTTCCTAACTGATCCTAAAGGGACCCTACACACTTCATGCACCAGCCACGTAGAGAAGCAGGTCTTCATCCTGCATGTATCAACATGAGCCTTAGATAATAAACGAAAGACTGGGAGAAGAGAGAAATCATCAGGGCTGTTAATTTGACACCGACTCTTTTGATCTCCTCTT
The DNA here is from genome assembly GCA_011076525.1 of Nettapus auritus. NCBI lineage: Eukaryota > Metazoa > Chordata > Aves > Anseriformes > Anatidae > Nettapus > Nettapus auritus. Next base: position 10,659,371 of record CM021773.1, read on the forward strand.
TAGATCATAAGGAAAGGGTAAGTGTGCTTCCTTTTAATCTTCGCTCCCGCACTTTAAAGGCCTCAATAATGTTCCCACCAACCAGATCATTTTCATTTGCAACTCTAATTAATCTGTGAATAAATATGCTTCGGAGAGGTGGATTGATTTAAATGAGGGCTGTCTTTTCACCTTTAATCTATAATGCTGCATTTCTCTCTCTTGAGAAAATAGCTTCTAGCTTGCACTCTCTCCTTTCTCCCCAGGTTCATGCAAGGCTCTTTCTCTTCTTTTTTATTATAAAATAATGGCTTCGGCAGGTGAATAAAAGGTTAGGCAAGTTTGACAAAAATGGGAAGCTATTCACCCTTGCTACCTTTAATCTACTGCATTCTCCTCCTAATGAGTGTAAATTACCCAAGCTATTTCACAGAGTCTTTATATGGTATAATACCAGCTGGCAGGCCATTCTCAGAAGGGCATTTTTATATTATTAGTATTAGTATTATCTTTAATCTTTTGTGGTGTGAAAACTGAGGACAACACAAGGATCCACACAAAGCAGCAGGGAGCCTGGCAGGACCCGCTGGGCTATGTGAAGGAATGGGTCCTCTGTAGGAAGGATCTGGCAGCAAAGTGGCATCCTCGTAGGATGGAAAGCCACCAAAAACCTACCCCTGAGTACTGATTTGAAGGTGTTTAAGACTTTTCTTCTGGAAGTATTCAAGTCAAATCAGAAACAGCTGCAAGTTAGTTATAAAGGGGCTACAGCATAAAGGAAAAGTGTGAGGTATCACACCTTGGGGTTAAATATTCTGCAGTGTGGAACAGAACCTGGAAAGCTACCAAGCAGGCAGGGACTTTGCCTGGTTTAGGCCTGTGTTCATGGTGGAACAAGAAAACAAGCAGTCACATAATCACAGGGAATTGTCACGGCTTTCCCAGGATGCTGTAGCAGACTGGGAAAGCAGTACCAGCCCTTGTTAATTCAGTATATGCATTAGTTCCCAGCACTTATGGAAAAAGCTGGTAGTGGCCTGGGAATGCTGTCACTTTTCAGTTCAGAAGCAGTGAACTTTGAGGTGTGGTTATGCTTTTTGTTTTTTCTCACTTACACTTGCCTTGAAACCAAAGAGCAGGTGAGTTGTGTGCCCTGCAGAGCTCATACCTGGGCACATGACATTAGCACCCATGCCTACGTTTGGAGCGATGCCCATTCAGATCCTTGGCACACATGATGCAATGACATGCAAAAACCAGACAGCACAGATCCAGCCCTCAGTGCTGGGATGGGGTCCACCCCAGCGGGAGCTCACATACCTGCTGACCGCACCAGATCCTGTGAGTCCTGCGGTGAGCATCACACCCCATCCCTCACCAGCACGAGCTGCTATCACCCCATGGTACCAACTGGTGTCACCATCCCTGCCAGCCACCCTGCAGGGGCCAGGATGTGCTTTGGGGAGGGCAGAAGGAGGATGGATGGAAGAAAATGGAATTTTTCCATTCACTGGAATAGGCTGCCCAGGGAAGTGGTTGAGTCACCATCCCTGGAGGTCTTTAAAAGATGTTTAGATGTAGAGCTTAGGGAAATGGTTTAGGGGATGATTTGTTAGTGTTAGGTCAGAGGTTGGACTCGGTGATCTTGTAGGTCTTTTCCAACCCAGACTTTTCTGTGACTCTGTTGATTCTGTGAAAATGGTGGCTGGACAAAAGAACAGAGCTAAGAAACTCCGCCCTCTCCAGCTTGGAAAGCAGTCTGAGAAAGAAGTTTACAGGTGGACAAATGTAATAAATCTGGAGCAGTAAATCTTGGCTTTCTTCTTGCTACAAGTAGCACCCAGGCCGCTTGCTAGCCCAGTCTATTGCTACACACCTTCAGTCATTCCTCTCATCTCAGGTTGGCTCAGGTCCCCATTACTTCTGTTAGATTATACTTCTTCCATTTTTAAAAATTTGCTACTTGTGATTATTATTCTCTGGTCTAAGAATGCCTCATATTCAGAGATTCATTTGTTTCACTCTTATTATGCACACTGTATATGTTCAAGGTCGCTAGTTAGTCTATTATTCAAGCGGGCACTTTTTTCCTTTTTAATTCCCCCCCTCCCCAAAGAGGCTCAGTTCAAGGTCTTACATTCTCCGCTTTTTTCCCTAAGTTTTGCCATTTCTTTTTCTTATAAAAACATTTTCCCTTGCCTCACATTCTCCAGTAGCTTCCATTCAATTCAATCCCTGCTAATATATCTCCACAAGAAGCCCAGGGCAGACCCCAAGTCAGCTGCTTCTGCTGTTTTAAAAGAACCAAAGAAAGCTCTTTATTTTCTTAGACTCTCCAGCAATTTCTTGAGTTGCAAACTGATATACAAAGCATTCTTAGAGGTGGCCAGGATATTTCCATATCATTTGCAGCAGCACTAGCTAAATATCAGGCTGCTGCGTGGGGACTTGGGTGACAACCACCCCAGGAAATGAACACTTACACTCCTATCCACTAAACACGAATTTTAGCAGTGCTGCTGTTGTCTTGCTTGCAACAAGAGGTAAAACAGCCAGGGACTGCCTAGCAGGCTAGCGTTTAATTTTGGATGAACAAAGGAAACAAGGCTTTAGCCCACTACAAACCTACTTGTTTGTCAAGTGACAAGATCCTCAACAAACCTGCCTGTATTATCAGGCATCTCTCATTATCCAGATATATTTATGTACATTGTCTGTGCAGGAAGAACACCTACTGCTTTGAGCTCTCCAAGCAGGAGACTCGCAGCACCCACTCCTGAGCTTCCGCGTGAGGTGCAGTCATGATTTCACAGCAGGCTTCAAGACACAGCCATACAGCCATAAACACATGGAAATTCAGGCTCAAGCCACTTGAAATCAGAGCTGCTAAGGCACCATGTAAGGTACAGAAGGAGTAAGCCACGTTTTTATATGCAGGTTAAAGTTGCTGCCCTTAGAGAAAGGGAGCTGTACTGGGGAGGAGATGCCTGCAGCAGGACAGATGCTGTCCTCAGTGCTGGACACATTAACCTCATAGCCTGGTTGTGCATCACTGCAACATCAGAATCAGCTCCAAAGAGCAACTGTCAGGAAACAACCTGAGCAAAACCTTTAGCTGAGCTCATCAGGCCCCTGAGAGCAATCCCAGACTGTAGGGTGAGGGCATGGGGAAGATGCAAAGAGACACCCTGTATTTGTAAGGATTTTATGGGCCTACCCTAGCTTAACTTTCTTTGGGCTCATCTCTGCATACCAGTTGTTAAATGTGATTGTAGCACTTGTATACCAGATAGTTGCATTTGATTTTCCATCAGGTCAGCAGGAGCACATTCCAAACATAGGTTACTTACCTGAAGCAGTGGAAGCAGAAGATGAGGTCACCTGTGCATTCCCACCCAGATGCATTTTAATTTCTTTGAATTTCTTTCAATTGAGAGAGGAAAGAGTCCACCTTCCATCTTTTCCTCCACACTATTTCCCAAGGCCCACATGCCCTCAGTTGCTGTCACCACAAGGAACAGTGCTTTATTTTTAATCTGTTCTTCCTCCTCCTCTTTTCTGCTTTAAGATAAAAATATTTTATTTTTTTGTTTGCCAGGCTCAGTCGCAGCACAAGGACATGGGGAAAGACATTCTTTCAATTCTTCGGGCATTGTGGCCGTCTGAAATGGGAAACAAGACAAAGGCAGAGAAGAAAAGCTTATTATGGGCGGCCTAGTTGGAAGAAAATGAATCACCCAAACAGATAGGTTTCAATGATCTCAGGCGAACTACACTCTTTATTCCATACACCCGCATCTAATTGTTCAAGAAAATGTTCATCTGCTTCATAATGACAGTCATAATGGAAGTTATGTGAAATAACTAAAAAAGTTTATTCAAGGGTCTGCTTCTGAAAGTACAGCTATAATGCACTTTCTTCTGGGGATTTAATAGAATTTCCTCTCATAGAAATTGGATGGATAACAAGTAATTTTTTTTTTAATTTGAAAACTATGTTAGATAGAAGGCTTTCCTGACATTAGATAGGACTTGTGGGGTATAGGAGCAGGACAGTCAGAAGTTATTAAAAAAAAAAAAAAAAAGAGAGAGAGAGAACAGAGAGAACCAGATGGGAAAAGACAACAGAAGTGTTTGCCCTGCTGCCACATCTCAGGGCCCCTCATCATCAGCTCAGGTTATATGGCAGGATGAGGAAAACAACAGCTCCTGTTCATCTTTGGGGCCTAAAGCAGCAGAAACCTCTGCTGAGATCCCTTCCCAAGACACATCCCGAGACCAGTGCTCTCCTCCTTCAGCGGCAGGTGGTATGAGTGGAACTTATCTGCACCAGCTCTCCGGGCAGAAACAGCAGGAGAAATTCAGTCTGTGAGCTGTTCAATGCACAAGCTTGAGCAGACACCTTAATAGAGACAAGCCCAGGAAGAATAAGAGAAATAATGCAATGCCTGCAAGGAGCAAAATGATCACACTCACTGGGCTTCTTAGAACTTGCTCAAGACAAAACAAAACACTGAGAACAGCTACAATTTCCCTTAGGATGTTTAGAGCACTAGAGGGATGCAACACTGTGAGTGTGTAGGATCAAGTTTATAGTCTGGTGAAAGCCTCCTCCAGGTCCCTTTGACAGCTCTTTGGTGCTGAGGGTGCAGAAGGCAAAGCAGGCTCAGCCCAGCGCTGCAGCCCACACCTGGGCATCACAGGGCCCTACTGCTGGTGAAGCCCATCAGGTTTATCTCATGATAGAAGGTGTCCCTAACTTAACTCAGAATCAAAATTCTCAATATTTCCTTCAGCTAGACAGCAAGAGGTTAGCAAGACACTGGGAAAACTTTTCTTTTTTTAAACTTAAGAGTTTAAATCATCTTCCCTATGAAATACAATGAAGTACCTAGCATGTCTCTGTACTTCTTGTCAAAACAAACCATCATGCAACTTCCAAAGCAGAACATTTTGACATGAGCTTCAGCAGGAGGCAAGATGGTGAGATGCTGAAGGACCAGCCCTCTGTTTGACACCAGCTCAGATTCTTCATCCTTGAGCTGGAGGGAAAAGGAAAGCTCCATTCAATTCAGCAGGATCCTGAAGGACGTGACCAACTTAGAAACCCATGAGTCATTCGACCAAAGCTAGGCAGAAAGAAAACCCATGTGATTCAAGTTAGAAATGTGCTGAAGTACTTCACAGAGCTGAGGCCTGAGACACAGACTGGTAGATGTAGTTTCTCCCCTGAAGAAATCAGAAACTGTTTTTTTCCTTTAAGGGAAGAAAGCATTTTTACTCCACATCTGTTCTCCCTAGAAGACTCACTGGGCTGGTCCTTGTCTTACTGTGATGCCAGGGCAGACAAGGGAGAGGACAGAGGAGCTGAAGCAATAGGAGACGACAGAATTTAGGGGACTCTTTTAGAAGCCAGGGAGAACCAGGAATCAGGACCATCCCACAGGTACAAGAGCTCACACAGCAGGGCTTCCCAGGCCAGCAGCACAGAGGGATAGAGATATGACCCATCTGCACCCCCAGGCCCCCCAGTATCTCAAAGAAATGTGGCAGAACTCTCAGTGAGCTTCCCCCAGGCCCTATTTCAGCTTAGTTCTGCACAGGCACCTGGGGGGCTCAGCAAGGATACCTACGAGCTGTTCCCAGCTCTTGATGGCAGGAGGCTGGTTCTTGCTGGAAGAGCACTTGAAAGGAATAGAAGGAAGCATTACACCTTTCATTTTATATACAGAAAGCATTGTATGTCAGGCCTTTTGTCTGAGAGCATGCCTCTGTTAGCTGTTTTCACATGCAAGCCTTTTGAACAAGACAATAAAGTTTCTTGGAAAAGCTTCAGCTAGGAAGCTAGCTGAAATACATCTGATGTTTATGTTTAAAGTTATAATACTTCAAGATTTATGAAAGTGACAAGCTGAGGTTTCCCAGGGAGCTAATTGCTCAACTTCCAGTGGTATTTCAAAGAAAATTTCAGGAAATAGGCACCTGATTACCAATACCATTTATAAACAAGCAAAACAAAAGCACTTCCTTCACCTATAATGTAGCATCATCCAAAAAGGTGTCTTTTGTCTAATTACAGTCCTTTTGATTTAATTGTGCTGGCCAGTCTGCCTTTGGAGTCCCTGAGAGCATCATCCACCAGTAGGAGCATGTTGGAGGCAGGACATCTGTAAGGTGTCCTCAGCTGTTCAGAGAAACCATCTCCTGAATGTGGACACTTCACAGAGATAACCCAAGGACCAATGAGTCTCTTATGACAGTGGAAATTTAAGATGTTTTTTTTTTTTTAAAAAAAAAAAAAAGGTTAATTCCCCTTTTATTTTACAGGCAGCAAAAATGACGAAGCATTTCCACAGCCACTTTGTCTCAGCTTTGCTTTGGAAACCATGCACACAAGGACGGATGTTCTGCTTATTTATTTTATATCTGCTTTTAAGCTTGGGCAGGTGAAAGGAAGTAATTCTGCCATGACCCAAGCTTTTCCCCATGCAAAACTGCAGACTCACCCCCCATCATCCACTTCTTCAAAAAACTGCAAATGCACATAAGCATAGAGAAAGGTGCAAAAGAGCTCAATGACACTATTAGCACTTAAGCAATCCCAGAAGAATTAACAGGGCTTGAAGATGTGCTGCAAGCAATAGGATCTTGATGCTACACTGCCATCAATGAAGGCTTGAAATTGCTATCAGGACCTTCAGGTGCTGAGGGCTTTCTGTAAACTGCAGAAACAAGCCTAGAATTTGGGACAAGAAAGAGCTTTCTGTAATCTAAAGGCACTTGATAAGAAAATTACTGAGTGAATCCCACCGTGCAATCACCATGAGAGTGCTGGGAAGAAGCTGCACTTTGAGTCACTCATGGCAGTCACCAGAAAAGAGCAAGGAAAGAACAATATGCATTTACCTTTGCTATCATGACACCAGAGTCCAGGTGCCTGTAGCTGAAGGTGCCAGCCCTGTGCAGCTGAAAAGGAATCCCAAGAGCTCCTCTGAGACATCCACCCCACTTGAGATACAACCCCACCTTCCCAGGGCTGCTAAAGAGGAGCGTGAAGCAACTTATAACTCTGATATCTGACACCACAGAGTGCCTAGGCTGTTCACCCAAATGTCCGAGGACTGCAGCAACTTGCACCCCCAAAAGACTCAGGCCTACTTTTGCCACAGATTTATCTATTCATAAAAAGAAGCACAGCCCAGCTCAAGCAATCTTTGCCACAGACTGCTCACCCCAATAAGACACTCTCCTGCTGAGGTGATGACTTCCAGGCCCTCCCTGGAGAAGTTCACTGTGTAGCCTAACCCTACACAAAGGAAGAGGAATAGAAAACTTGATGCTGGGTTGCTAGAGAAAAGAAGTGGCCACTCCAGGGTTGCATAGAGAAACACATGTTACAGCAACCACGACACCCTCAGCCCCAAGAGTGAGGGCCCTGATGAGACCCTATTTCAGCCTGTCAGGCTCTTGGTGAATTGCCCCATCTCTGCCGGTAGAGCTAGCTGCACTCTGCACCCTTAATCAGTCCCTTTGCTCACTTCAAGTTTTTTTTACTCCTAAGATATAAATTGCATGTGTTTTCCAAAGGATCTTGAAGTGAAAATGTCAGGCTAGCAAGGTTCACACAAGCATTTCAAGCCTGCAGCTGGTCCTGCTGAGGTTGGGACCTGGGTTTGACTCGTGTACACCATCCAGCTGCCCGCACACCTCTGGGCCAGGGCCCTGATAGCTGCATGGATCCCATGCCACCACAGGTCCCAGGGGATCCCCATCCCTGTGGCCACGTCAGAGCCCTTTGCCTCCCACCCCACAGCTGTACAAAGCCCCTTGAGGCCTTTGTTTTCCCCATCTCGTCTCACCAGAGCTGGTGTAGGTATTCAGGGACAGCTTTTCTCAAGGTGGCTCTCATTGTTCCTTCCCCCGCCTTCCCCCGGCCGGCCGAACGCATGGAAGGTCAGTTAGAAATGAAGCTGCTTTTATCTGCAATCTCCCACCAGCCCTAAGCTGGGTCCCCTTTTTCACACTGAGGCCCAACCAAGCATGAAGGAAAATAATTTTACCCAATCTCTCTGCTCTAACGCACACCAACCCCCGCCCTCCTTTTCCACAACTCCCCACTAACGTAAAGGGGAAGGAATTAAAAAAAAAAAAAAAAAAAAAAAAAAAAAAAGCCCCTTTCCACAATGAAAGCACAACTAGACAGAAATCTTGGTTAGGCACCACTCTAAACGTGACTGCAGCTTTCGGCTCATCCTCACTCCAATATCACCATCTCCACTGTTTAGCCTTCTAGTATAAAAAAAATAATAATAAAAATAGTAACATGGTGATTACTTGTGTTCAATGTAATTGCAACAGGCAGAAGAAAGAGGACTGATTAATTTGCCTTGTGAATTATGCA
>CM021773.1:10677437-10694937 GCA_011076525.1 Nettapus auritus
AAAGAAAAGAAAAGAAAAGAAAAGAAAAGAAAAGAAAAGAAAAGAAAAGAAAAGAAAAGAAAAGAAAAGAAAAGAAAAGAAAAGAAAAGAAAAGAAAAGAAAAGAAAAGAAAAGAAAAGAAAAGAAAAGAAAAGCCTTGCTGAGCTCCTGTCCCATGCGATTTGCCACAATACTCTGGTGTCTTCCCATCAGGGACTGCCTTGCCACCCTGCTCAGCCTTTGAGCTGACAAACTGGATGTGGGTAGTTTTCACCAACTTGTCTGAGCACATTCCTAACACGGTTCTCCACTGGGCTGCTAAGTGACGGCATTTCATCTGCGGCAGTATGGCTCTCCTGAAGAGTGGGAAGAAATCATCAGTTGACCTACCAGCTGATGGCAGTGATGGTGCATGTCCCCCAGTGCCCTTGTGATCTCAGTGGTGCATGCTGCATTGGGCATTGGCACAGCAATGGGCATCACTTCCATACATGCACAAACCTTCACAATCTGTAGACTCCCAATGCTCTGGCACTAGGCTTTGGGGTTTGGCTGACTTCCTTATCCCAATAATTGCAAAGGCTATGCCTGAACGAACCTATCACAGATATTTAGCAGGACCTGTCAGGAATGTTGTTTCTTTATGAAGCATCACAAATCTCTGTTCTATTTCAATGTCACCACTTTCCAGATGGGCTTGGGAGTAGGGCAAAGAGACCCTGTGCTATCCCTACCACTATAGCTTTTCCTTTCAGACAGCCTCAGGTATGTGCTGGTGGGATTTCAAGTTGAACATGTGAGCATGGATCATGCATATTTATAGCATTCCCCATGACACAGCAGCTTTTCCTTGTCTCCTTGCTTCCTTTTGGTCACTCATGGCCAGCACTTTCCTGAGGGTGCACAGAAAGGCCCAGCTCTAGCACAAACTCCTGGGTGGCAGAGCTAGCCTTGCTCCTGCAGGTTAAGCAAGAAAAAGGAGCTCTACCAGTACCACCATATACCATCACCACATTGATAAAGCTGCACGGACAGTGCTCCAGCTTTGCAGCTGAGGTGTCTAATTTCCTTGCTGGCCACCTCTTCCCAGAGACCTACAAGCTCCTGTCACATTCCTTAGTATGTCAGGAACACATCCATGACAGTATCTTTAGTGCTGTGAGAATATTGTTCCTTCATACCTTAACTAAGCTCCTAGGACTGGCCCCACTTGACTGTCCTTTGCAGAGAATGACCCCACCATTCCCTTGTCTCTACTCCTTTCATTACCTGCCCCTCCATGAGCATCTATGAAGCCCATCAGCATGTGGAAGCCCAGTGCTGGTGTACACAGGCTCCCCCAAATCCTCTGGTAGGTCTTCAGAGGGTTGTACAAGCAGGATGGGAGTGTTGTTCTGGGATGTGAATGCGATAAATTCCCTCAAAAAATATATTTTGGTGCCCAGCTGAGGAATGCGTAAATGGCAACTGTGAAAGGACCAACAACAAGGAAGAAGAAACTACTGATGAAAGCCAAAATGCTCCTTCTTCTTGCCCATGGACACTTGGCCCAGACAAAAGCCTTGGGAGATCCAGGGACAGATGTTTCCCTGACTAGTGGACACATCCTGAATCCTAGTAATAAGAAGGAAGAAGCTTTCTCAACATTGGCTCCTCACAGACAAGATGTGATGAAGAGAGAGGAAGCTTTACCAGCTGAGAAGGATCTATAACACTGGGCTCACCCAGACAGCCTTCAGCACTCCTGGGGTATCTGCCTTTGGAAGGAGCAAACCTCACGTATTCACACAATTACTACTGCACATGCTGGCTGTGGTGTGGGTCTGTCGAGTAATTTCTGAAGACTAGCCAAGTCCTCAAGGCTTCCCTGGTCCTTACAACAAAGGAGATGTGCTCAAGGCAAAGATGTGACACAGACACTTCTCCAAAGGCAGTCCTGCTGGCTGAACTCATACCAACAATGAGAGAAAAGTGGCCATATAAAGCCAGAATTGTTTATCTTTCTTTCCTAATATTTGTCATTTCCATGGTGACAAGTCCCTCTTCACTAGTGTCAACTCATTAGACCTAGTAATAACAAGTTCTATTTTTCCCTAATGAATTCTGTTAATCTCCATTGTGGTCAGACTCTGTTTACCCTTGAAAATGGTTATTATGGTTTAAAGCACGCCTGGTGCGCCTCGGGGCTCTTCTCTCTATATTTGTCTTTTTTGAGTCAACATGGTAGAGATTTACTTTCATGTTTTTGTATTTCTAGCATTAGTACAGATATAGAAGAAAGACAGGAAAGGACAAGACAAAGAAGGATTTCCTGCCAAAGATAGCTTGGTGCTCCAGCAAGCTGGTGTCCTTGCTTTCCACCTCTGCTGTTAAGAGTTGGTGTGAGTCACAGCTGAAGCAGCTTAGGAGGTCTACATTTAACTCTTCGGATATCTGCTGACTTTCTGGGTCAAATTAGGATGCTGCAAAGAAGCAATTCAATTTTTCTTTTCCCACAGCGTATCTACCCACACAGCATAGCAGCAGCAGCCAACCAGTGAGAAAAAAATGTGAAGTGACACCTCTTTCCCAGGGGTGGCATCACTGGAGAGAAAGCAGGAGTTGGTTTCTAACATGATCACAGCACATGAAAAAGATGCACCAACCTTCTAACGGGATGGCTGCAGTAAGAGTGGTGTTACCAGCACTTCCAGACATCGTGGTTAGGTGTCTCCACTCCCTTTCTTCTGCACCAGAAAGTGGGACCGGGCCCTCCCCTGTCACCTCCCTTCTGAGCAGCATGTTGAGTCAGATGGTCAGAGCCAGTTAGACTTTCCCATCCTAAAGAGTGCTGTGTAAATTCATTACCCCCTGCAATGTCAAACTGCAGCCCGCTATCATCCATCCTTTTCCTCCTAGGACTGCCCAGCCCCTCCCTTAACAGTGCTGCTAGAGCAAGCTTCCTAAGGTGAATTTACCATATTAAATTTGTCTGTGTTATCTACAGTGCCCTGGTACTGGTTCAGGCAAGAATGATGGATATGGTCCTAGCCCGACAGAAATTAGGGAAGTTCACACTGTGTTTTAAGAGCAAGTGCAGTGATTTGACATTGAATAATGGAGCTGGTCAGGTTCTATTAGTGGCAGATTAGACCATAATTCAATCTCATACCATGCTGTTTTAAGCCTTTCTCACAGACTGTATTAAACCTGACCCAGGCCTGAAGAAGCAGAATGGAAATGCTCTGTGGTACATGGGGATGAATTACTTCTCACAGGAATGAGAAGTACACAGCTGCATTTGGACCCCAAGGGACCACAATGGCAGCAGCCCTGGCTGAACCTGAGACATTCAATCACACTGCTCAAACTCACCCATCTGAGATACAACACATCTGTAAAAACTCTTAAGTGGGCATCATTATATAGGGCTGCACCCACTGGAGAGGGGGCACAGACCCACGCAGCTGGCACGCGGGGCTGGAAGGAGCAGGAATGATGCCTGGATAAGGGACACACACAGCTGAAGAGGACAAATCGAAAGGGTGTCCTGTAGGTCCATCCCAGGAACGGGTGGGATGGTGAAAACAGGGAGCTACGTGTGCCTCAATGCAGGCTGCCATGCTGGGTGTCATCAGCTAAAGAAGGTGTCTCTGTGAATGCTGAGGCTCCCCACTACTCCAGGGAGAGTGCAGGACATGAGGAAGAACCCCAGTGCACAGAGACAAAACCCAACTTTTGTTCAGTAGTGGGGAGCGAGGCAGATGTTTCTAAGGAACAGATGAACACTGCAGCACCTGGTTGTAGCCCATAACTCATTCTGATGCTGTTCTCTCATGGATGTCTTCCCACAGCTCTTGCTTCCCTCATTCCTACTCTCTCTGGCCATGGAGTGTTTCTGTTGCCTTTTGAATATCAGCAGCTCCAAGTCTGTGTTTTAGACCTGCTTTCAGAGTTTTCTCACCCTGCCTGGGTTTTGTTTACTGAATTAGTGTGTGATTGGTTAGCTGGAGTGGTGCTGTGTTTTCTGATTGAGAGGAGAACGCTGAATAATTTTAGCAATCATTTATTGAGTACCTAAGATACAGAAAACCTGAGAGATAACAATGTCTTGGAGATTAAATTCTCCATTAGAGAGATCTCAGTAGTTAGGCCAGTAAATACTTTCTCATCGGTTTTACCTCATCCGCCATCCCCCCATGCTGCAAGCTGACAGAGCAAGCAGGAGTTTTAACATCCTCTCATCTTCACAAAACAGAAGAAGCCTCAAATAAAACCATGAACATCATCACCCTGCCTGCCTGTTGTGCAGAAAGCTTCCAGCTACCAAGCCTCTCCCATAGCCGTTTTGCTGACCACAGGGCCGGAGCAACTTTTGGTCATTACATGTTCAAGCTGGGAGAGTTTAACCATCAGAAGACAGGGGACATGGGCCATCAGCTCAGATGAACACAGCCACAGGAGCCCAAAGGAGATGTTTTGTTTCTCCACTGCTTTTGTGATATCCAGCATCTCTTGTATCCCCTCTCGCCTCCTCGCTGCCTGCAGGTGTATCCCCAGGCAGCCTTTGAAATTCATTTGCTTGTAGACTTCAGGGCAAACTGGAACTTCTGCAGCAACACGGCAGGTACAGAAAAATATAGATATATTAAATTGTTATAGTAGACAGACAAATGCAGTCAGTAGGATTTCTTTACATTGAAACACAGTTCCTGCTCTCTTAAACTATCAACCTTACATACTTATTTACACCTTTGTTTTTTTGTATCTTCCAGCTCTTGCATGTAGCAGTCAAATTCTTGCTTGCCATCTGGACAAGGTGGTCTAGGACCACCAACTCACCCAGAAACTAGTGACCTTGGCAAAGAGGGTAAATTTTGTTTGCCCTGAGCCACCTCAGGGAGATCATGGGAGAGCCAGGACCTCAAGGGAACCCCATGGAAGACATCAGCTGAGCTTTCAGTACCCTCTAAAAGGGAGGAGGACCTGGGCAGGTGGTCCCATTGAGTGGGAGGTTAGGTTTCTCCTCTCCAGGAAAGCTAGCAGGGCTGCTGAAAACCTCCCGGGAAGCACGGTACTGGTGCCTGGTAGGAGGTCCAGTGCTGGAAATGGCTGCAGTCCCTCACTGCAGTGAAAGTAGCAGCAGGCAAGTGTAAGACGAGGATGTTCACAGGGCAAACTGCCCCTGGGTGAAGGCAAGGGCTGGCCAGCTTCAAAGAGAGCTGATGAATGTGCTGGTGACCCTCTACTCATGACCCTAGCCTGTGCAAGGGAAGTACCGCAAGCAGCACTTTATGGAGCACTTTGACTTGTGCAGATGACAAGCATGGTACGAGGGCTGTCTCTCATGAGTAATCTGGGAAAGGTTCTCTGAGGTTCCCCACACTGCAGCCCATCAGCTTCTGCCTCCTCACTGAACCTCTCCTGGAGTCTTCACAGCACTATGGGCACATGACTGGCACTTCACTGCTATTATTCACTTTATACAGATAGAGACAGTAATGAAAGTGGGTCATAACCCCATCTCATGAGACATGGAGTTTCTCACCTATACTTTGTAACGGAGACACAAAGACTGCATTTGTTTTAAGACCACACTATGGTTCTTATAATATTGCATGCAGTCTCCCCTCCACAAGCCCTCTGGAGCAGAGTGAATGAATCCCCAGCCTCACACGCAGTACACCAGCTCTGCAGGCTTTTGCTTTTCCAAAGAAAGATGCTTCTGGTTCCTCACAAAATGGTCACCTCCAAGAGCAATAAATGCACAGGTTCAATAAAACACCATGAGAACAGATTATTGCCTCTGAAATATTGGCACAGAACACCTTTGGCTTCAGGCTGATCTCTCTTCCCCACTAGAGTTTCACACAGAAACTGCCAAAGGCTGTAGGAACAAGTCCAGTATGAGGAGGCTGCATTTATGGCGCTTTCTTGACTTACTAGGTCCACCAGCCCTGGACAATGCTACAAATGTATCTGCAAACCCACAGCCAGAAGCCTGTGTGGGTACAGTCAGCAAAACAGTCTCCATCAATGGTCAAGGGGCTACCACAGATCTGGCCACCCCACGCTATACACTGCATGCGTCCTGCTGTATTTTTATAAGTAAGAATGATGGGACCTCGTGATGATCCCCTTGGGTGACACCACTGCCCATCACTCCCTGAATGCTCTTCTGAAGTCCTGCCACTTTTGGGATGCTGTTATGGGATCCCTGATCCAGCTGGGGATCACAATGTTTATTCTATAAAGGTGGTTCTCACATGCCAAATACCAAATTAACTAAATTAAGCTCAGAGGTGGTACAAACCATGTAGACATGTAACTGCACTTGTAAATAACTGTGTGCTGAAGCAGAAGCTGGAATTACATCCCTCCAGACAGCCATTTGGTAAGGGAGAGAATAGGACGCACCTGCTGTAATGCTACGCATCAAAAAGCACTTATGCTGCAAAAAAAAAAAAACAGCATTAGAATAGCACATAAACATTGCTGTCATGATCTCAATGGGATCTGGTGTCCAAATGGGAGCTCTGGCAGCCTGCTGGAGACTGCAGAGGTCGGGGTGGGAAAAAGAAACCATTTCATATATTATTCTGATACATCTCTGGCATATAAACTCATGCTGATGCACCCATGAAGCTTGCATGGAAACACAGGCAACTGTGCAGCAACAAGGGGAACTAGCTAACACCTCGGTGGCTCCCAGGAGGTCAGACCATGGGCAATATGGCACTTAAGTTTCCTCTTAAGCAGAAACTGCTTGAATGGCACAAATCCAGTGGAAACATGAGCAGTTCCCAAAGCCCAATAAGAGAATGATGTTTGCATCATGGCTTTTTCAGCAGTATCTCCAGCCCTCTCTTCTCCAGTAGCAGCTGGTGCCTTGAGGACCTATAAAAATATGGAAGACACTAAAAATGCATTCTCATTCCCATCCATAAACCTGACCAAATTGGTGGTAACCACGACATCAGTGAAGACACCAAGGATAAGTTAAATATTCACAGTTGCAGCTTCAGGGAGAGCAGCTGACATGGAAGAAATTGGTTGGCAACTTTGATCAGAAACTGTAATGTCCTCACTAGGAGCCTTTAATTTCTGCTGTTATTTCCCCAGCATTGCAGCAAATACTGGGGTGCTGTTGTTTAATCTCCGCTAGCAGGGCATTGACATTATAGCTACGAAAAAGTGGGAGTAAAGTCTAAGCTTCCTGCTGCTGCCTTCTTTGAGTATCTATTGCATGTGGAATTATACTGAGAAGAAAAGGGAAAAGCAGGACTGGAGGGATACAATAGAGAGTTTTCAATTTAGGAGGAATGAGCTGGGGGGGGGTGGGGAAATCAGAAGCAGTCTTGAAACAGTAACTTTTCAAAGGCAAACTTTGCCTGCTGCAGAACTGTGCCTAAAATCTCTTACTTGTGGATTAGTTCTTAGTTTTGATTTTCAGATTCTAATTCATTCAGAAAATATTGTTGACTATGGGCAAATGTGGATTTTGTGGCTTCTTCCCCCTCAGAGGAGAAGTCTTTCTGAGTGAGAGCAGAAGGCAAACCCAACCCATCTCTTCATGAAAAACAGGCAGTGCTGGCATCGTCACGATTCTTCTAAACTGATGGAAATTTGCAGAAGTCAAGGTTTTTAATTAAAATTCAAGTTTGTTTTATGGAAACCTGGGCTTTTTCCCCTGAAAATGTTCATGTTTTCCTATGCAACTGTGAGCAGAGAATGAATGAGTTCAGGGATGATCTGGTGGATAGAGAGAAAAGGATGATTTCATGAGCTCCAGGTCCACGTGGCTGCTCAGTTTGATGGTGACGTTAAATGAGCTTGTAAGCTCATAAGGAACAAGCCAGGAATTTAAACCAATCCTGACTTTCTTTGTCTGTGCATAAGGAAGTTAACTGCTATACTGATCTTTACCTACAAGCTTAGAGGCAGCCCTAGATGTCCCTGGCTTGAGGACTATCATGGCCATGGTAAACACCAGCCACTGCACTGGAACTGGAGCAAGGTGGAGAGCTGTGGGTCCATCAGCAGCCAGCATTTTCTTTTTTAGCATGTTACCTGCAGAGGGTGGAGATCTCTACCCACATCTCCACTCATCTCCTGTCTGCTCATAGCCTGGTCTGGGTCCTGTTTGCTCAGACTGCTCTGTCCCCTCGCCATCCCATGCACGTGTACGCATACTATTACCAGCCTGGTGAAGTGGCTGGCTCATAGATGTTTGAGGACAGCATCTCCCATGCTCGAGCAGTGCATAGTTGGGCTGGGTGTGCAGCTTTTACTCCTGTAAACAACACCTGCAAACACACATTCCTTAAAGGATTTCCACAGCCTCAGTCTCCATCACTGTGGTCAAAACACAGGGACTTGCAAAAGGGAAGCTTCCTCCCACTTCTTCCCATCTCTGCACTATGGGTAAGCAGGGTCAACTCTGGAAATGTTCACACTCAGGAAACCAGAAGACCTTAGAAACAAAGAAAAGAAGTGATAAATTTACCAGTCTGGACAACAAATATCAGGACACACATGCATATGCATGTTTGAGCCATCCTGGCATTGCAAAAGGAACTCAGCAATCTGGAATAGGCTTGTACCCACTTCTCAGGATTTCCAGCATCTCTATGCAATACTACACTCACATCTACAAAATGGGAACAACGATGCTACATGCACAACTAAATGATTTGAGATGTTTAAAGGGAATAATAATAACTTTGGTGAAAATGAAGCATTTAGTGTCCACAGCCAGTTGTATGTACTAGCAAAGTTCAAAAATCCCCGAAAGATTGAAGGTTTGACAGTATCAAAAGGTTGCTGAGAATCGACCCATTCCTCTACCTACAAGTTTGTTCTCAAGAGATTGCTTTCCCTGTATGCAGAGACAATATTTCATTGAGTGGGAATGCCTGGAGTGAGTTCTCCTGGGACTCAGATTGAGAAAAAAAAAAAAAAAAAAATCACATTCAGTGCACTGAAGCATTTTATATCTGAGCTTCAGGGAAAGTCAATAGGAACCATTTACTAGAAACACGAGTACTCGAAGTGCACCTATGTGGTACAGGCCGGCTGTGCCTGTGGTGCTTCATGGAGTTGACGTATACAGATGTTAACTAATCCAAAGGCCTCTGTGCCCAATATCACATGGCAAATAAAAGATGTTGGAGAGGACTCTGATTTTAAACTCAATTACTCCAAGCTGAAAACAACAACAGCGATTTTTATTATCACTATTGGAAAAAAAAAAAAAAAAAAAAAAAATCTACAAGATGATATTGAAATAGTCTGAGTCTGTGCATTACACCAACTGTTCAGAAGCAGAAATCTTCCTCTTGACTACAAAATCTTTCCTGCACCAATTAGACCTCTGTACAGAAACACTGCAAGGGAAAGCTCTCTCCAGAAAACATTTGAGCCAACCATTTTTACAGCTGAAAATATTAATCCTTTGCCCAAGCCCTTCTCCCTTTTCTCTTGATGACACATCCTCTGTGTATCTTTGTGCCCTGCCTGAGTAGAAATCACCTACAGGGAATAGCTACCTAATGTCATCAGTCAGACAGAGGGGAGGATTCGCAGCACCAAATCTGAAGCCTCAAATAGCAGTGCAATTATACTCTTTACTGGTGCAGTTCCAGGAGTATCCAGACAAACCACAGGCAAGCACAGAGTAATTTTATCCTGATATGCCTGTCTAAACAGCAGATAGCTCCTCAGTAGTGTTCTCCCTTGCTTGTTAATTTAACGCTTGGTATATATAAAAAATTAGAATTAAAATGTACCCAGCTGCTTCCTCCATTCCTGACTCCATTTAAAAATATCTCACATCTCCCCACAAAATGAGCTAAACTGCTTGAGACACTTGAGAGCCTGGATTTTATTTTTTGATAAATCTGTGTGATTTAGGATCCCAAACTCTTATCAAAGGGCTGTCTTGTGCAGCTCTGAAAGCAGCACCCACCACATTCAAGTCCCATTCTCAGTGTGGGAGGGGAGACAGGTTCCTGCCACTTTGGGTGGACAAACTGGGAAAGACCACAGGGATGTGGGTCTTAACTGGATAAACTTTAGAAGACCTTTGCCTTTGCTCTTTACCAGTGTTGTAGTCATTCAAAAAATGATACCATCATGGGAGAAGATATCACGGTGTTGAAGGAGAAAAAACTCAGCGAAGCACAATAAGCTATTGGACTAGTACTGCAACTGCAGCCCTAAGATCCCTTCCCTGAGGAAGCACTGCTGACTATGTGCTGATCAAACAGAAATAAAGGTGCTTTTAGTAGTGTTCACAGGTAGCCAGAAAAAACTTAACTCAGCCCTCTGATAACCAAGCCAAGCACAGGGCAGCATGTAGTACAAAAGCAATGAGATGGCTTGGTTCACCAGTCTTTACTCACGACAGGGTTGGGATCTGGGTTGTCTGAGAAGCAGAGTCCCAGCACACCTCGCACAGCCCTGGGAGAGCAAAGGACCTTGCTGGGAAAAGCACTCACCATCCCTTAGCCCTCGTGCACAGGTGAATTCCTTTCCAGCTCCTCATTAGCAACCAAAGACAGAGACAATCTGTGTGAGGAAATGTGGATTCTCCTTTGGTCCAAAATGATAGAGTCATAGAATGGCCTGGGTTGAAAAGGACCTTAAAGATCATCTAGTTTTAACACACCACCCCCAACCCCCCCCCCCCCCCCCCCCCCCCCAATAAGGGAACAAGTTACAGGCAACAGAGAAGATAGGAGGCAACCTGTGTAGGAAACATGGGGCAGGCACCAGGGCCTGAGTGACTGGAAAACCCACCTACAGGAGAACTGGTCAAGAGGTGCAAAAAGGGAAGGGTGACACGGGTTCCACAGACATGAAGACAAACATAAAGGAGACAAGGGACAAGGAAAGACAAGCAAGGAGGTAGGACTGAGTTATAAGAACAAATAGCTGATTTTCTGGAGGCTTTAGGCAGGCTAAGTCACACACGAAGTATGCTGTACCTCCAGCCATGGGAGCAACAAGGAAAGGAAACCAGATGCTTGCTTAACACATTGAGAGCCTGAGAGCCTTTCCTCCCCTCCTCTGAGGCTCTCCAAGTAGCAGCCGTGCACACGTGATGGCATGGAGAAGATGCCTGAAGAGGCAAAGGCAGCTCCAAGGCTCTGTTGCATGCATCTTGCAAGAGGAGAAGGCAAGGACTACACTGGACCCTTGTTAATCCAAGTAGCTGGAGACCACAGGGACCGCGTGAGTGAGTGAAAGCTTGCACATCTGCAACGCGGCAGTGACGCTCATGAGCCCATATCCTTCAGAGACACTTCTGAGTTTTCTTATTAAAAAATGAATTCTTGGGCTGGAGACAAAACAAAAGAAACACTCAGTTTAAAGCGTTATGCAGCAGCCACAGAAGTAGCCACAGGTCAATGTTAGTTAACTGCGCTGTCAGAGTACTGGATTCTGGCATACTTATGTCCCTCTCCACTGCTTTGTTTTTTCCAGGGCCTACAAAACAAATGGAGATGTTTCAGTTTGGAGAGCATGTAGCAGAGACGGTGGGTGAGGAGTGAAATCCTGGCCTTTGAAAACCAACAGAACTATAGATTTGCCAGCACCAGTCAGGAGGGAAAAGAGATGTAAAAAAAAAAAAAAAAAAAAAAAAGATGGGAATGTGAAGAGAGGAGAGGAGGAGGGACAGGAGGGATGGTGGGAAAGTTCTGGTTTTAATCAAGACGATGCAGAGTAGACCTCTGAACAGAGGTCTCCTGCCTGTCCTGACCCAAACGCAGGGTAGACAGGGTGAGGCAGGCAGATGTGGAGGTTTGTCTGCTTTTCCAGGACAGCAGGCAAGCAACAGTTACGCAAGACGATGTCACTAAGTGCCTCCAGGTAATATCCTCAGAGAGGTGTGGACAGAAAACTGTGAGGACACAACTGTTATATCCTTGCATTTCAAAAAGGAAGAAGCAGTGATAAATTTAGGTTAGAAGGACAAAAGATTATGTTGAGAAAGATATGTAAAACTTCTAGGTCAAAGTAAGTCTCAGAAGATGAATAAAGAGAGGGAAGAACTGTACCAAGGACTGGCAAGAGGAACAATATAAAAAGAAAGTGAAAAAGGCTGGGAGGAATCCATTTAAGAAACAGCAAATAGTATACAATGCCTTCTCCCAGAAAGAAAGTGATAACTGCAAACCTTAAAGCATTCCCTGGTCACCTTAGGGATGAACCCACAGTGGCAACTTCCCCTGGGAAAAGCTAACTTGTCTGCAAAGCACTCATCTTTAAGACCACAGAAAGTTTTCTTTATCTGTGGAGCAGACCTGAATCTGGAGGAGACCTAAGTATATGCCTTGAGAAGTATCAGAACGGGTATCAGCCACAAAAAATGTGTTACATGACATTCTCAATCTGGCCAAGCATTTCCTTCTCTGATAATGATTATCAGAGGTAATAAAGAGATCTGTGAATGGTGATGTTGAAGCTGTGGAGCTGGGCATGGCACCACACTGAGGTCTGAGGCCTAGGCCCAGGCACTAGGAGAAAGGAACTGCCAGGCTCTGCTGTCACAGAGTGCTGGTGACTCCCCGGCATGTCACAGCAGGGAGAATGGGACTCTAAAGGTCTACAGCAGCCAGCAGCACAGGGAAGAGGAACAGAAGATGCTGCAGTGTTGCACCAAGTGATCCCTGTAATGAGGAGCGATTTGTGATTGCCCGGTGATAAAACAGAAATCTACACTTGTTTCTTATTGTGAGCACAAAATGAGGCCAGGTGGTTAAACCCCACTCTCCTGTCTACATAAAGCAAAGCAACACTCCACTGGGAGTAAAACACCTAAGCAGGAATACCCCCGGCTGCTTGGTTCAAAGTCCAAACTGAAAAAAATAGTGGGTGCTCAAAGCCCATGTATCTTGTCTTCAGGAGTAGCCGCTCAAGGTGCACTTGAACGATCTCCAAAGCCTTGTGCCACAGCAAGACCAGGCTCACAGACACTGAGTTCCAAAGCAAAGAAAGGAGGTTTGCAAAAAAAAAAAAAAAAAAAAAAAAAAAGTTCTACATTTGTAAATACATCCATTCCTTCTATGCAATGAGAAGAAAATGACTCCAGTTAAAAGAAGAGACCTTCAAAACATCTAAACTTTCAAGAGCTAAACACAGTCAAAAGTCCAACTTTCCCATGATCAACACAGGGTTTCCATCAAGCTCCCTTTGCAACACTAGTACACCCTCAACTACTTCCCCAGCTCTTTCTTGCTGTTCGAACTCAGCTGGTTACCAACGCTTTCAATTTTTGTACTTTCTTGGGGAAAATGTCTTTTCTTTCTGTTTCTTTTTCTTTCTCTCTCTTCTTTTTTTTTTTTCCTTTTTTTTTCCTTTTTTTTTTTTCCTTTTTTGTTTCCCAGGTTTTGCTGGTATGGGTATGGAAAGTGTGTTACCATTTCTAAGTAATGAAGGTAAGTGAATAGTAACTTCTGTTACACTATCAAGACAGGGTTGATTAATTTGTAGTTAACATCCGTTTACTTCATTATCCCTTCATTCAAGCTTGACAAATGGGAAAACAACAATGAAAAATAGAAATTAATAGGAGTATTAGCACTGAATGCAACCGACTACAGATTTAATGCTCACAAAAGAGCATACAGATGCGTTAGATCTTCTTTCTTTGTAATGACCTTTTATCCACCTTCCTGTCCTTGGGCATAAATCTATTTAAATTTAAAGAGATCTATTTATATACACGTGTGTCTGTGTGCACGTCTATACATATGCATAGGTATGTGTAGAGCAGAAGGTTTTCTCATCAGTTATCAATTAGAGCTGGTAAAACCACTTTGACTAAACTAAAGCACATGTACAGCTTGACCTTCTGGATGGTTTCTCTCCAGGCAGCAGCTGCTCCCAACACGCCAGCAAAGGAGGTGACCCATGGGGTCTTGTCCCCATGTGGCCCCATGCTGAACAGGATGAACAGCTCCATGCAGGATGATAAGCAGGGAGCAGAGAGAAGCACCCAGATACCAAAGAGAAGCTAGCCATTGCCCCATCCCCAGGGGAGAGATCATAGGGGCACCTCCACTCCTATTCTTTCATTCCTTGTTAGTGCTCCCACTCCATTGGGGTGCTCTTGCTGTTTTGCTCTTCCTTTGTTGTGCTTTTAGTCAGTGGCTGTTTGGCATGGAGGTGCTCTTCACAGACATCTCATGCTAAACAGAGTGGCTGCATTTAGGTGGAAGGAGGGTGCCTCCCCAATTTTAGACAGATGTAGGCATCTCCTCCAGCTGTGCTGCTACGTGAACACACGTGTGGGCTGTAGTGCTGAAAAGTGCTTACAAAATTATGTTAAAACATGTTCAAGCCAAACCTCCATAGTACCTCAAGTTGGACTGTGTCACAGCAATGAAGTGAAAATCCATAGTGGGGAGTACTCCAGATGCTTGCATATCCTGAAGACACATCTGAGGACCCATAGAGAAATAGGGCATTTTGGTCATTGCTACATTGCTCAGTGAAATCCTCTTGAAAGAAGAAACGCTATCAAAAGAGCTACACATCTACCTTCGAGGTGACCTGCAAGTGAAGAAAAAATGTCTTTTGCCCTTATTTTTGGCTTAGCTACGGAGGCCCAAGAAGTTGGCAGGGATTTGAAGCAACTCAGGGATTTTAGTTTCATTTTCTGTTTTTGAAAATAAATAAATAAATAAATAAATAAAAATAAATAAATAAATAAAGAGAGAGAGAGAGTTCCTGTCTTCCCTGGAACACTATAGCTAAAGAGAGAACAAGCAAAATCATATCACAGAGAACTGACTCTGGTATGTCCAGGAGAAGTCTGTAAGGTCACATCACCTCCTGGTTTGCCTCCAAAGGAGAGGAAATGCTTTTGGCTGCAGGCGTTTCATTTCTAGATAGAAAAGTATTTATTGGGCTATTTAACTTACTGATCTAGGGAAAATGTGGGTGAAAGAAAGTCTCTGATAAAGATCTAATTCCCTTTCTCTTTTCACTGCCTGGTGAGGGAGTTCCCATGTAAGTAGGGCTGGATGGAGAAGAAGAAGCAAGAGGGAACCTTTGTCTGTGCCAGGAATCAAAATGACTCATGCTAATGTCTCACAGGGAAGGAAGGAGGTGAACATTAAAAATGCCCACATGGGAATTTGGAGAAATTAAAAGCAATTAAATATCCACTCTAAATCAAAGGTCTCTGACCTTGCAAATAAATAAATAAATAAATACTGGAAAAATAGAAATCAGGCAGGTAGGCAGTGTATCCATTATAGTCCTTCTTCATACATGAGGGGTTTGACTTATAAAGCTTTGCTGGGGAGCAGTGCTGGGGCAGGAGATGGTGACTCATGAGCCCACCACCGCAGAGGACATCACCAATGGGACAGAGAAGGCCCAGCTCAGCCTACCATGATCAGGAGGTCACCACCACTGCCAGTGATGGGCACAGCCCCTTACCACCGCATGTCTCCAGAGAAAGCAGACTTCCTCGAGCTTCTCTGGCCTCCTGTTCTGCCTCCCCGCCCCTGAACCCTCTGGCACCTATTTCTGATTTGTGTATTTATTTCAAAACTAAAAGAGCTGAAAGCATGTGAACCAGCAGAGACTTGATCCTGCTCTCCCAGGAGGCCTGAAAAGTTTCACCATTCACCTTCACAGGGACACTCTAGGCTGCGGTGTCAGAGCATGTCCAACCTCTCCAGGCAAAGCACACTGGTCCCAGCCTCCAAGAAAGAGGACAACCACTACAGAAGCTCCAAAACCCTCTTACACTGCCCTCAAACCACTTTCCCCTACACACACACTGCCACAATACATCACCCGTCATGGGAATGGAGATACCTGGTTTTCCAGAGGCCAAAAAAATCCTTGTGGGGTAAGAGAGATGGGACACTAAAGTTGACACTGACAAATTTGGATGGGGATAGTTCAAAGGGTTTTCCACAGTCACAGGATAAAGAAACAAACAAACTAATACATGTGATTTAATTGAGTTTCATTTTTATCTTGCATTTTTTTAATTATTGTTTTCAGGAAGATGTGTCCATTGTCTCTTACTCCAAAAGCCCTTGCTAATTTCCATTTTCCAGTTTGGTGACACTTTTCACAAATGCCAACTTTTCCTGCTGGAAGTGGTTTATAAGAGCAGGAAGGCTGCTGGGCTGACATGCTGGATAAGCAGTGACAGCATGAGGCAGGACCTTGGTGCTTCCAGGGCTCCCAGAGAAAGAGCTCATGGGATGGGAGGCTGAGGAAGAAGGGTTCAAGGGGAACATCGAACAGAGCCTAGTGTTTCCCATTTAACCCCTAGCTCTGCAATTTGCCGTGTGGTTCTGCATCATTTACATGGACATAATTTGTTAAAGCAAAGAAAAGTCATTTACTTACCAACCCTGGCAGGTGATGCCACGCGCACCTTCCCTGAGCACGATGGAGGACTTGGGTGACCACCGCTAAGCAAAGAGCTCGGAGCAGCTGAACCCCGTTTTGACGTCCGAAAATTGTTGTACCATCCAGGATAAGGGAAGAACAAATGAAACAGCACCCTGAAAATTACTCAAATGGGTCATTAGACAAAAGTGCAGGACACCAGCACTTGCTCCAGAAGGGTGAGGTTGGAAAGGTTATTACAAGCAGGGAGGACGTTTGATTTCCAGCTGAAACAAGGTCGTGCGTCCCGACGAGTCGATGGAACCAGGCTGGGCCTCCTCTGGGGACCTTCTCCAGTGAGTACCACTGCAGCAACAAGATCCTCCAAAAAGTGCAAGTCCCAAATCAAAAGTCAAGGCAGTGCTAAAGGAGAGACATTACAGGATCTAAACCTGTGCTACCCAGAGGTATTAAGATGTTGCAACTAAACCTGCTTTATTCCCACTAGTGGTTGCATTTTAGGGAAACCTTTTAAAAGGATTATCTTCAGGAACTCTCTTTCAACAGCTTTTCTTTTAAGAGTCCTTCATGGTGATACTCTTATTAATTATGCTATGTGATATGATTATGTATTTATTCAGGTACAGGTTCGAAACGCGAAGCTGGACTAACATTTGCAGGCGTCATTTACAATATGGAGCCTGGTAACTCCAGCCTTTGATCTGGTTCATGTTTTTATAGGGGATGTGTGCAGGGCAGGCTTCCACGAGGTAGCTCATATCTATGCTGTCGCCAGGTTGTTTGATCTCAGGGTGATTGGCTGGCTGTTTTATTTGTACACGGGTTTTTTAGAAGAGTGGCAAGGACCCCCTGAGTGCCAGCTGAGGCTCTTTTAACAAGCAGCCACAGGAAAAATTATATGCGGATCTATATCAATATCTGGCTGAAGATAAAGATATGTATTTTTATCTATCTATATAGGTATTTCCATATCTAGCTGTCTCTCTATTTACCTATTTTTCTCAATAAACAGCCAACTTCTTACACAGCTTTTGCTGCTACATTTAGACTACAAAGGCAAGTTATTCTACATCCTTCCACTTGCAGCCTCTGTGAAGGTCTCCGGGAAACAGATGATGGTGTAACAGCCTCTGACTTTGGGTGCACGGCCTCATCC
>CM021773.1:10705243-10734488 GCA_011076525.1 Nettapus auritus
GGGTGGGGAGGGTTTAGAAACTTCGCACCGATTTTTAGGCAGCAGCGACTCCCAGGGCGGTGCCTGAAACGCTTTTCTCCTCGCCGGATTGTTTAGACACCAAAAGTAATAGTGCAATTATTATTCCTGAATGACATCACGGTAATGCAGAAAGATAAGAATGGGCTGATACAGAAACATTAAAATTGTGTTCCTGGAGATAGTTCATTTGGAATAACTTTAAATTGCATGAGATCATGTAGCTTGCAATTTAATGTCAGCATAAACGGAACTGTGTTTTTGCCTTCTTCTTCCTCCTCCTCTAGGGAACCACGGTCGGGCTTTGCACTGCCGGGATTGCCGAAAGGGACAGGCAAAGAGCTCAGCACCTGCAACCTGAAAATGTCCCTGACCCAAAGTTTGCTCGCTGTGGGTACAATGGACCTTTAAGGATCTTGATTTATTTATCTATTTATTAACGCTCCGGGCATTAGGAAAATTAGGGATGTTTAATTGGAGGGAGCACGTTTGGGAAAGCCTTTCAGGTCCGTGCTGTTGGCAGGCGCTGAGGGCAGTGGTCCTCCCTGCTGCTCCACGTGGCTGCAGGTGTCTTCCCCCGTGTCACAGCCGCCCAGTGACATTCCCACTGGCAGCAGTGCTTTTTGCAAATAGATGGAATTCGCTCAGTGCCCGGGCTGAATATTGAGAGATTTTTTCCATCCTATTCGGTTATTTTACATGCAAATGCATACATACATTTCTTCACGCATGTGCCACGTATTAAGACAGACCCATTTAATCACGTCATCAGCTAATATTTTCTCAATATTTGTATGTAAAATATATGCACACACACTCATACAAGCACCGATGCATTCATAGATGCTGTGCAGAGCAGAATACATACTTAGAGGTTATTCTGTGTGCACGTTTACAGTATTTCTTGCTCGGTCCCCTCCCGTCCCCCCACGTCCTCCCTCCTCCTCCCACCCCCCGAAAGAAAAACAGTGATGGAAATAGAGCTACCGAAAGTTACACAGTTCTAGCCCTCTGAATGGACGGATTTAATGGGGCAGGTCACTACCCTGCCCGCACATGACAGAAGAGGGTAGCGGTGATGGATGTGGCAGACTGGATCAGCCCACGATCTGTTTTCTCGCACTGCCCAGCAAGGCATGCTTCCTGGGAAGGCAGCACGCACCGCAGGAGGCAGCTGTTGAATAACCTGCTACCAAAATAAAGGTTCCTCGCAGCCTCCATTAATTGGGACCTGGTTCATGCCTTGAAGCTGAAGATTTCACAGTCCTTTCCAAACTTCATTTTCATTCTGCTCGTTTGATCAATGAGTGATGCTGACTGATCTCCCGTAAGTGGCCCCTCCTTTATCACGATGCTGTATGCATTTGCCGAACTCCTTTCTCGCAGGTGATCTGCTCATTATGCTCCTGCAGCATTTGCTTCCTGCAGTCCACTGTCAATGAGGAAGGCAATGTACATTTTCGGATGGGGGGGTTTCACTCTGGGCCAGGGAACCTCTGGTGCTGGGAAACATGTCACCACTGGGACAAGCCAACACCGTAGGCAGGAGCAGAGTGTGTTTCTGTCACAGCTCTCCTGACAAGGGTCAGAGGAGACAAGATCTCAATTAGTGAGCTAATGGGGCTGCCTTGCAGCATGACTTTGTGCCCTGAGTTAGAGCAGCCTTCCCAGTGCTAAAACCAAGCAGAGCTCGCTGCTTGTGCTAGCATGGGTGTGATGCTCTCAGCAATGCTGACCACAGCTGGGTCGGTGCCTGCTGATGTTGGTTTGCTGTGAAGTGCGTGGTGCTGGGGCAGGGAGCACCAAAACTGCCCACGATGCCTCAGACACCAGCTGGTGTCAGCCAGGGCTCCACGAGGGGCATGAGCCCTGCAAATGACTTCTGGGGCTAGGATGTATCCATGCCTAGTCATTGCAACCCCCAGGGCTGAAGCACTGCAGCGGTTCAGTGTGCCCAGCCGTGCTCCCACCTCCTGGCCTTTGGTCAGCAGCTTCAGCTGCTATTTAGTGTGGTTTGTCCTTTCCAGGGTGAGAAATGCCCAGTGGAAAGCCAGCAGAACAACTTCGTGGTGCATAGACGCCTGCAGAGGAGCTGGTGCAGCAGCCCAAGGTAGTGTCTGTGGAGGTCCCCCTTTGATCTCTCTGTTCCAAAAGCAACAGGTGGGAGAGCCGATGGGCCTCTCCAGTCAATGAGGACATTCACTGTGGCCGTGCATGAAAACCACAGCTTGGCACCGAACTGGCTTCCCAGGTACTGTGTGGCTGGGGAGTCTCAGTATTTGTCAGCAGCATGAAGCGAAGGATAAACGACCTAAGCTCAAAAGTGCAGAGCAGACTCATAAGGGAAGGTAGTATCTTTTATTAGACCAACTGATACAGTCAGAAAAAAAAAAAAAAAAAAAAAAAAAAAAAAAAAAAAAAAAAAAAAAACAGACAGGCTTTCAGGCACAGGAGCTCCAGAATAGAAGCAGCAACTTGCAAGAACAGCGCCAAGGCTGAACTGTTTATCTCAGATCCTTACCCACCTCTGCTTCTGGGGAGCCTGACGGCTTTGTTGGTTGTGACACAGCTGTCCTCCCTGGTGCAGGATGAAGCACAGAGGTGAGGTTATTCCTGGCGACACGCTAGGCATGGAGAAACACAGGAGTCTGTACAAGGTGGGATGAAAAGCTTGCGGTGGGGAGGGAACCCACCTCCAGGGCTTGGCATTTCAGGTGTGCTCTGCAACAGGCCTGCTGGGTTATGTGCATGAGTCAAAGCCACACGTGGAAAGCAAGAGATGTTCAGACAACACAGACTGCTGTGTTCTGCAACAAATACTCCTAAGTATTATTTTCCTGTTATTTTGCTGATACAGATAAATAACAGGAAAATTGGAGTTCTGGTCATGATGCAAAGACATAGACGAAAACGCTCCTATGGGGGTGAGTGATCCCATCACCTGTTCATGGGCTTGGGGTTCTCTGAAATCCGTGTCTTGTCCCTGCATATGATATTTTGTGTGTGGGTATCTGAGTGAGACGGATGGTGCTCAAAGGCAGTAGCTGCAGAGGTCCCTGCAGGCTGCGGTGCACCGATGTTCAGGAGCATCTGTTATTCTAGTGAAGGGTCATTCAGTTCATGTCCACTCCATTTATTTGGGATATGTCAGTATCACACATACCAATAAGGTGGAGTCAGACTTTTTTTTTTTTTTTTTTTTTACTTTTTTTGTGGTCAAAACTGCCTTTTTTTTGGTCAATGTGCCCACTCTTGCTAGAATTCTGCCCCATAAACCTAGCCAGACCCATAGCACAGTTAAGCTCGTGTATAGCTTCCCACCAAATCACACAAGAACCATATAATTTTCTCCCTGCTCTTCTCACATGCACTGATGTGGCACTTCAGTTAAATATATTCACCAGAAATACAAAGGCTGTGAGAAGGTAGCACTTGAGACCCATCAAGAATCCAAAGAGCAGCCAATTTATCTTGCTGCAAGGGCTCCAGACCTCTTCTCCCCACTCACACGACTGTTCTCAGCATCTCCAGGTGAAGCTGCAGGTGTTTGTTGGGACGTTTTAAGCACTGAAGACCATTTCTTATCCATAACACTTCCCAGCATAAAGGTAAGACTCTAACATCAATGGCCAAACACTGGCTACCAGATCCCTGCATAAGCCATCCACTATATGGTCCAAAATAATCTGGATAACCTCCAGAGCAGGCAGGGAGGATTTAAGTGTGTTGTTTAGGTCCTGAATTGCTGGAAGTGACCACAGTATGTAAGAAATGACCAGCTGAAAAAGATATCTTCTGCCTCAAACCCAAGGTCCTTCACTGGCAAATACAGCTTTAGGCTGAAGTGGTGATGCAAAGCCTAAAAAGCCTGTAATTTCATCCAGGCGCTTGGATACCCCCTATGAACACAGCCCCCTGCAGCCAGCCTAACTTTGGGGGAAGTCTCAGGAAGTGATCTGGGGGGAAGGCACGGATTATATGATCATGGCTTGAGGAAATTATTATATTTTTAATTGAATTTTGTGAGCTATGCTCAGACACTACAGTAGTGGGCCCTTTATCAATTGTTAACACAAATACTAATGAATACTAATGCTGATCATTTGTTTCTGGAAACAAATACAAAGATATTTGATGGAAAAATCTCTCTGAATTTTAACACTAAAAATAATGAAATGCATCAGAGTCCTGTGGTGCCAGCAGACAAAACCCTACAGTTACAATATGGTGACACAAAAAGTGAGATATGGAGGAGCCACCACTCGCATTTAGATATTCTGCCGACTAATACAGCCGTGCCAGGCTCCAGAAAATTATTCTCCTGCTACCCACAAGGAGGAAAAAAACTCAAACAACCTTGGCCCCAAACTGCAGCAGACGTTCCCCAGGAAGCTGTTAGCCATGTAGGGGCAACAGCCCACTGCCAGGCAAGAAGAGCAGTGGGGGGCTCCTGCAGGGCCTGTCTGTGGGGCTGGGACCCTGTGCACCCACCGCACCAAGGGCCATACTGTGCGCCTGGTCCTTATTTATTGATGGCGGTGATTTACGCGGCACCCATCTCTCCAGCAGCAGCTTGCTCTTTACGAGGCTGGGAGATGAAAGCAAACAGTATTTCCACCCACACAGCCCCAAATAGGAAGGCACGCTCGCTAACCCTTTCCTAACCCTCCAGACAGGGATTTTGCGGGGAATAATTTCGCCGGCAGGAGATTCCAGAAACTGCAATTAATGAAAGCCTTGGATGCAGCATGCCTTATATCTCATTCCAGATACAGCCGTAGAGGTTTATACTGAGGTGGGGGAGGCAAACGTGAAAGGGAGGGCCTGCTCTGGAGCACACCCAGTCTGCAGCACCTGCAAATTTCACCCCCAGGATAAATAACTAAGATATCTCCGTCACTTGGGGCTGCTCAAATTATTCATAGCAAATAAATTACCAGGTGTATTCATTCTGTTGTTCCCCACCCCCCCTTCCTTTTCCTACATGCTCATGAATCACTTGGAAATAGATTCTGATTTCTGCAAGTGTGTCTATTAGTCATAATGAAGGGACGTGGCATGGCTCAAGTGAATGTGTGTGGCCAATGGGCTGTGGGCAAAGAGTTGTTATGGGTCTGGGACCCACATCTGACTGGTGATCCAGGTCATTTGCCACTGCTTCCAAGCCCAGATCGGTGATGAGGCTGTTTTTTCATCTTTTTCTGACGAAGAGGGAGGACTGTGGAGGTGCTGAGCACAAGCATACAGTACCCTGCATGAACCCCCCTCGCCGAGGCCATTCCAAAATGGCCCCAAATGCAGTGGGCAGGCCCGAGAGCACCGGTGCCCACATAAAAGTTCAGCAGCTGAGCTCTCAGAGCAGCCCACCGGTGCCACCTGCCCATCACCATGACTCGAGGCACCAAAAACAGAGCTGGTAAGGGCAGCGAGGTGAGTGGACATGGGTGGGAGGAGAGGAAGGGGAGGAGGATGCTCTGCATCTGGCCTTCCTCCCGCGGTCAGGTTGCAGAGGCCAGGAGACTTGTCTGATTACTGGCCAAACAATAATGAGCAACACTATTCAAACACATCCAATTACTGTCGTTATTCAGTGGGCAGAGGCCGACGCGAGAATGAAAACACAGAAGGAGCAGAGAGGTCTGCACCAGGGAAAGCATGCAGGGGCCTTGAAACGCTCTGCTCTGAAAAGGGATTTAATCAGCAGCGGCAATTTTGCAGGGCAAGCAGGAAGAATGAGTGCATTGTGCACGGCACTGACTTTTCGCGCTTCCTCCAATGCGGTGCTCCCCGATAGCCCCCTGGTCGCCACCACCTCCCCCAGGAAGGACTGCTTGGGATCAGGCTGCTAGACACAGCCCAGGGCACAAGTCCAACAGAAACACCTTCATTTCCCTCTGGTGCTCTGGTTCTGTTGTGATCTGAGGGCTCTTGATGGTCAAGCTGTCTCCCAGACCTACAAACGTGGGTAGAGGAGGCCACTCTGCTGTGGTTCCAAACCAACAGGGCCTCTTCCCCTCCAGCCCCGTTTTTTCACATAGGTAGCTCTACCTAGAGGAGATCACAGGACCACAGAATGGTTTAGTCTGAAAGGGACCTGTGGATGTCATCTGATCCAACCCCAAAGGTCAGGTTTTTAGCCCAAATGAGCAATTGTTGCACACCATTACAAACATAAAGATAACTTGGCTCCACATGTGCTGAGCCCTTGAGGCTGTGGTAGTATGAGCAACTGTGTAAGGAGACATCACATCCTCAGCTGGGGGCTGGTTCTGCCATGTCTCTGCTGGGATCACTCATTTCCCCAGCCCTGGAGTTCCCAAGTCTACTGCAGCAGCAGAAGGATGGGCCCTGGCTCAGCTCTCAGCATCCAGACTCTCAGCATGGAGGACATCTGCTGCGGATGAGTCTTGGGGCCCCACACACTCCCCCCAGTGATGAATCTCCCCTTTTTCTAGGATTAGCTTGCTCACCAGGACCACAGGTAGTTATTGCTCTCCTCTGTGCTTTCACACAGCTCACAACAACACTCTGGGGATTCATAACAATTAACAGACCTAGGCATCTCAAACTGTCGTCAGTCAGCGACGCAGCAAGATAGCCCCCAAAATGAATCAAAGCACAAGAAATAAATAGCTTAACCCCTTTCTCTGCTACTACTCCCCTGTTAACTGTGGGGTCTTCCCCTGTGGGTTGACAAGGTATTTCTACTAGAACAGAAATGCTGAGATGGAGAGATGTTTTACTTCTATACATATGATGCTCTTCAGAGCCATGTCCCTAAAACTGACTCCAAATATGAAAAAGGAAAATGGAGAAGGAAATTTTCCTTCTTTTGTGGCTTCTTCTCACTGGCTGCTGGCTTTGCTTGTGGCTCCCCCCGGGGCTGGAGGCATGCTCAAGTCCTGGCCATGCCAAGCCTGATCCCCATCGCTGCCCTGACATGTGTGGTGAGCGCAGTGTTTTCGTCAGTTCACAGACCGGGATTCTTTTCCAATTAATCAGTACTGGTTGTGCACTTAATCTCTTG
This sequence comes from Nettapus auritus, assembly GCA_011076525.1. Taxonomy (NCBI): domain Eukaryota; kingdom Metazoa; phylum Chordata; class Aves; order Anseriformes; family Anatidae; genus Nettapus; species Nettapus auritus. Next base: position 10,712,289 of record CM021773.1, read on the forward strand.
CCGACAGAAATTGCAGCCCAAAGCCTTTCTCTGACTCACTCAATGCCTTTAATTGTTACCTGCAAGGTATGTGCCTGGGCGCCTGGGCCACGGGCAGGATCAGGACCAGAAACTAAGTGGGATGGGAAGAGAATTTCAGGGAATTCAACATCCTGACCCCATTTTTGTGCTCTCAGGGGCTGATCCCTCTGAACTAACTGAGAGGACAAGCAGAGCCTGTGTGAAATGAAAAGGCTTGTGGGCAGGCTGACCTGGTGGCTGCAGCTCGAAGGCTTACAGTCTCTCTGGGCATAGTAAAGCTGGGCAGAGTGGCTTTCAATGCACTTGTTCTTCCTTTAAAACCTGGGGTTGATTTTTGTAGCCCTGCATAGATACTACAATTGTATCCTGTTTGTTTGTTTGTTTTCCTTGAAAACTTGCCTGATTTCTTAGGCAAGAGAGCAGAAAGCTGTTTGCAAAGATGCTGCCCCTTCCATTTTTTTTGTTGCTGTTACATGGTATTTGTGTTTCAAGCCTTATTCCCTTGGAAGGGCTTTTTATTCTAATGCAGAAAATTTCAAGGATGCAAATGCATTTCTGTTTCCCTTGCAAAACAGGAATGTTTCTCCTCTGGAAATTTCCCATAAACAAATAAATAAATAAATAAATAATTTTGGAATCTAAAACAAATCCATGCCTTAGGAAAAGGAGGAAAGGAAAACAGGAATGCTACAAACTCAGCAGGGCTGACAGCATGAGCAACCTCGCTCCCATGGGAGCAAGTGAAATGCCGTGAGCAGCACGAGCAGGTCCCAGCTGCTCCGAAATATCTCAGTGCCACTGGAGTGAACAGACAAGATCACAGCCTGCACTGGATCCCAGCTGATCCCAGCCATGCGGGATGGGCAGCCAGCAAAGAAATTCCCAGCACTGTAGAGGAAGAGAGTTTGGGATGTTCTGCCTGGGAATTTAGCCCTAGGGCTGCCATACGATGGAAGTAGGGCTGATAAAGCTGTGAAATCTTCTCTGTTAGTTCTCGGCAGTGCAGGAGGTGAGATGAGAGCCCTCTGTTCCCTCCGCTTACACACGAGCAGTGCTAAAACTAGGAGAGGGGGCTGCACCAGGGCTGGGCATCTTTTCTTTGAAGTTGAGCGAAATCCCAAAGCTTTCATTCAGGGAGTGCAAATCAATGCTAAAAGCTCTCTCCCCTCTGACCCCCATCTAGAAAACTCTAATCCTGCCTTGCTGGCTTCATCACAAAGCTGGGTGTTGTTTTTTGTTTGTTTGTTTGTTTTTGCCAAATTCAACCTTTGCATTTAAGCTTGGCTGACTCCATCTGGAAACAGAACAGCTGCCCCCTTGAACCAGGAGATTTTTACTGTTTTCTGTGTTTTCTTTTTTCATTGTTTTCCATATATCTGCATTATCAACAATGCTTTCAGAGCCCCCCGTGCTGGCAACCAGTCTGGAATAGCTAGGACAGGCTCTCCGAAGCATTACCAGGGTGAGCATCATTTTGGAGCTGAGAATGAGAGTTCTGACAACCAGGGCACTCATCTGTCCCTGTTAATGAACTTGCTTGATTGCTGCTGTGTTCATGCAGCCCTGGATTAAGCCAAATGGGGAGGGCACAGATCCTGTCTCCAGCAGTGCTATGAGGTGGTCTATGGCCACCAGTAGGAGGTGACCATTTTCAACAGTGGCCAGCAAAACAGGTTGAGACGCCCAGAAGGGACATAGGGATCATGCATTTGCCTTGGCTGCAGGAGCAAATCCAGAAATTCCTGAATTTTCCATGGATGTTGGACTTTCCATGGGGGGGTGAAGTTGCCAAATTGTGGCTTTTGAGGTGTTAATCTGGGAAACAAGCAGTCAGTGAGGAGTTGTCTGGTACCTCTCTGGAAAAAGGACTACTCACAGCTGGAGCGGTCATCCATGGGCCTGAGAAAGAGTTCGTGGGATATAAAACATGGGCTTGCCCCAATGGCCCCAAATTCCCAAGAGACTGTCCAAGTCTGTGCATTAAGGCTGTCAAGCAAGGATATCCCATTGTGCTGGGATGTCTCCAGTGTCTTCTCCTGCCCTGGAGAATTCACAGGACTGCTCATTCCCTGCTCCACTTGCTTAAGCCCCAATCCCTGCTGGCGTTGAGCCTCCTCCTTTCCCCCCTTTTCATCAAGGTGGCCACTGGAGTTAGGCTGCTACCCTTTTATCCCACTGCTCCATCAAGTTCCTGGCTTCCATCTCCTTCCCTTGGCTGTCGCCTCCATAAAACACAACAGCACCGCTTCCAAAGCTGGACATGTGAGCTGCACATGGTCCTCTGGAGACCTACAAAAGGCAGGGGTGGACAGAACATTGCAGAGGACACAACAGAGTGATCCACAGCTCCATCCTGGAGAGGACCAGACCCCATGACCCTGCGGTGGGCAGGTGCTGTGCAAAAGCAGACCTGGGAAAAGGAGAACTTCCCTCACCCCACATCATGAGTCCCCTTCTGCTCTATTTCCAGCTGGGTAACGTGGCGTATGTCCTTATTCTGTTCTCCACATCCTTTTTAGAGACTCTTTAACACTTTATTTTGTTCATTTTTATTTCATCTTTATTTCCTGCTAACGCTGACCTTCCTCCATCTCCTTCAGGCTCCCCCCTCCCTCTACCCCTGACCGAGGCTCCCTTTGCCTTCTTATTTCCCCCCCCTCTCCTCGGCCGCCGTCGCAGCAGGGCAACGCAGGTCTTGGTGCCTTGGTGCCAGCCTTGCAGGCAGCGCTTGCCCCGAGCGCTCCTTCCCACCCCAGCGCCTCCGCTGCGCTGTGCAGCGAGACTCTGCCCAGGAGAGGGCACTGGCGCAGCAGCCCAGCGCATCTCATTGCTGTCTCCATCTATTTCTATTTCTCCTTTTTTTTTTTTTTTTTTTTTTTTTTTTTTTTTGCTCCTCCCCGAGGATGAGCATTCTCCTTTCTCTCCCTCCCCTTTTCTTATTTTTTCCCCCCTCAGTTTTTTTTTTTCTCCAGTTTTTTTCTCCAACTCATTTGCTGCTGGTCCCCTCTCCAGGCCTGATCCCATACCCAGAGCTTCAGGTGCTCAGCACGGTGCCAGACCCCCCTAGTGCATGGAACAGGGGACAGCAGGGGGGTTCCCTGCCCTTGGGGTTCCCTGCCCTTGGCCAGCATGGGGAGCCAAGGGGAATCCCACCTGGGTGCAGCACCAGCAGAAAATCATCCTGCCTGTGATGGTTTCCTATGGTGAGGGGAGCAAGGAGGTGGCTGGTGAGGCCCCTGTCCTGAAGAAGGCAAGAGCTTGGCCCCTGCCCTTTACATGCCCAAACCCTCATGTTATGGGGAGCAGCTCTGTCACCTGCCTCCTGCTGCTGCACCCAAAGGTGCTTCCCCTGAGCTCAGGGATCTCATCCTTGGTGCCGGTGGGAAGGGAGGCATCCCCAGTGCGGCTGCTAAGTAAAACACTGCACGGAGCCTAAAAATAGCTGCCCTGCATCTGGTCTGCATCAGCTGAGCAAAATTGCCAAGTGCAGTTGTGCTCTGGGGAAGAGCCACCCTAGCTTGACTGTTTGTTGACTCCTGCCTTCGGATGCTGCTGGTTTCAGATCCCTCCATGATTCCCGCATCCCTAGCTTCCTGCTGGGCAGATTCATCAGGGGGATGATGTAGGAGGTGATCCAGGTTTCCTCAGACATAGCATTCTTTTGCAAATTTTGCTTTGTCAATAGTTCTTTTTGTTTTGTTTTGTTATGCTTTGGTTTGCTTCATTTCATTTCCCTGTGATGAACTGGCCATCACACTGCCCCTTGACAGGCAGCAAGTGATGGTTTAGAAGTGTTTCCAATTCAGACTCTTGAGAGGGGTCCAAGGACAGCCAAGTCAGGCTGGCAGTTGTGTAGACAAGATCTCCACTAGCTCCGTGACCCTCCTTCCATCTCCTCTGCTCTTAATGGTACCGCTGCTCACTCAGATCAGCACAAACTCTGCTAGCACTAAGGGCATTTACAGCTACTTTTAGGAGCACAGGTTTTCCAAACCACCAAAATAATCCATATCCATGGACTTCTGAAACTTACGAGGTACTGCTTTTTACTTCCAGAAATCTTGAGTTCCCCATAAAACTTGCCTCAGAAAGCTGCTGACTCCATTCTCCCTTCTTTTCATATTCTTTGCATGTCCTGCCTTTTCAGGAGGAACGTGTTTCAGCTCTGAAGCTCACCCTAACATGTTGCTCATGGCCATCGGAAATCATTGCCTTTGGAAATCATTGCTCTTGGAAATAAGGAGCTGCAGATGGGAGCTTCAAGCGAGTGCTGCCCGTGCTGACACCTGGCTCTCGTGTTATGGGAGGTCACATACTTTTCAGGAAGGTACCTGGACCTTCCCACCCCACAAGGTGAGGTTTGGATGGCATTCAGGTCCAGATTCCTCTGGGCTGTCTTTGCCGCGTGCAGGAGGAGTTCTGGGGACACCGCTGTCCTCATCCCTGTGGTGGCCCCAGGGGCTGTGGCAGAGGAGAAGCTCTCCAGGTCCTGGTGGCACTGGACATGAAGCTTTGAACATCAGGGAGCCTCCACCTGTAGCTCTCTCCTCCATGCACTGGATCTTCTACCCCAAAAAATCAGGGCTTTCTCTAGAAGCAGCCCAAAGCCCCTCTGCAGGGACACTGCAGGCATTTCTACCAGTGTGCGGCACCTTCTCCCCCAAATGCCACAGCTGTGCCCATGGCTGGTGGCAGCAGGATGGGGACAGGGGAACTGTCCAGGTTCCCCCTTCTCCCTGTGCTCCATCCCAGCCCTGTGGTGTTGGCAGCAGGAGGAGAGATCCTCATGTGAGCGCATGAAGCCCCAGTTACTGCCATTGGGACTGAGGGCAGGAAGCCAAAATCACATCTTCCCTTTTTTTATTTTTTTTTTTTTTTCCCAGAGTGTATCACTGGCTATTGTCCTTATCAAACAAAGCCCTTTCATCAGAGGTTCTTTAACACACTTTATTTCTCTTTTATTTTGCTTTGAAATAAGCTGGGCAACAATTAATTTCAGAGAGAGAGAGAGAGAAAGAGAATTCAACAAGGATCTATTACTACTCTCAGCTTCTATTGCTGTAATGAAAATCTATTTCCTTTCCCTTTTGTGTCCCATATAATTTAATGCCCATTTTATTAATGGTCTGAAATAATTACGGAACCTTTTGTGATTCTCAAGTATGTTTCATTTAATTGTGCAATAAACGCCTAATCTCTTCCTCCATCTGAAGCTATTATGGCATTAAAATTAACAATTATGCAGCAATGCGCCCGGGTCCATAGAAATCACTCCAGATAACTAGACATATATAAATCATTCATGAGAACAATTTCTGAAAAGAGACGAAGGGAGAGAAGAAAAAAATTGTGTTGAGAATGACATTGGGAAGCCAAGGGCCTGGTCTCTAAGAAGATAGCAACACCTTTAAAAAGTCTTTTTTCTTCTTCTTTTCTTCCCTTTTTTGTTATTATTATTTTACTAATTGTGTTCAGTGGCACAGCCCTCCCCCCCCCCTCCCCATTAGCCCGACAGATATTTTCAAAATTAATTAAACAGTTAGCCCAAAGGATAAAATATTCATTATCAATTTTTCCCCTCTTCCTTCTTTATTTATTTCCTTTTTTTGTTTTCCTTTTTTTTTTTTTTTTTTTTCTTTTCCTCTTTCAGGCCAGCAATTACACTCTCCGCCTTTCACTGGCAGGTCCTGTTCTGTAGGAGGTAATCCAAATGGGGAAAGTGCTTTTTCTTTCAACCCTATTCACTTCTCCTCTTCTTCCTTTTGTGGGATTTAATAACCATGGCTGATAGGCGCGCTGTGGACAGAGAGGTTAAGTTTGTTGTCTCAGCACTTTGCCGACGGAGGACAGCTCAGGCATCCTGCCACCTCAGCCAGCCCTCCTCTCGTGCCACACCACGATTTAATTGTGATTGCTTTAATTGAGATTCGAGCCCTGGGATGGCCCAGGCTGCTTGGCCAGAGGCTCACGGTCCATGCAGGGGCCGATTGTGGCTGCACAGCCAAGGGGGCCCAGGACATCTCCAGCATGTTTCTCCCAGAGGGGCTGGAAGTTGGAGCAATAACCCCTTCCGGGCTGGGCACAGAAGGAGACATTTATGTTTTCCAGAGCACTAACAGAAGGAAGGTCCTTGCACTGTGGCCAGCAAGCTGTGAGCGAGCCCAGGCTCCAGCAGCATCTCTTTGCCTGGACAGCAGGTCATAAGACGAGGATGGGGACAGCACCCAGCCCCTGGCTGCCACACTGCTACAGTATGTGCTGCAGGTCCCTGCCACCTTCTTTCAGGTCATGCTGATGTTATCACTAGTCCCTGATCCTACAGCATTCCCCATCAGTTCTGCTAGAAATGGAACACCCAGCCAGCTCCTGCCCTGCGAATGGAGCACTATCGTATCTGCAATACCAAGGATCAAAGGGGAGCAAATTGGACCTGCAATACTTTATTATTATTATTATTATTATTATTATTATTATTATTATTATTATTTGCTTGGGAGTTTCTTTTACTAGAAGAGACTTCATCAGCCTGAGCAGCCAGTGCCCACCAGAAGGGAGACATGGGGTCAGCCCCTCCCGACTTAGGAAAACAGCAGATGCTTTTATCCCTTGTAGTGCCATCCTCCTCCAGGTCAGACAAGCCCATCACTGGTATTTTTCTTATCCACCACATTAACTTGATTTTTTTTTGTAACTTGATTTTTTTTGTATCACCTGTCTTTTTTTCACCCTCACCCACAACCTAACCTAAGCTAAATTAACACATAACAACTAAAAGGATTCTTTCTAGCTGCTTTCTCCCCAGATGTCTACAAACAACTCTTGTGCAACTACTTCCCCAATGTGTCCCGAGGCAGATCTAGAAAAAAGTTGGGATGATCATCCCAGTGACTAAGAGGCATTGAAAATCATAAGAGTAAAATTGCATGGGCACCTTTTAGAGAAGGAAGGATAAGCAGCTCTGCCAGGATAGCTCAATACACAGGAGACCAGGTTCACCCGTGGGGACTGTGTGTGATTATCCATTCAACATCCAGCTGCTGTCCCACTAGAAAAGTGGCTGGTGATATGGAGTGACAAGCACTGGGCTGGGCAGCGGTGAATGGGAAGACTCTGGGTCAGAAAACTGCATTAGGAGTGACTTTGAGTCTGAAATGTTGTAAATAATCTCCAAGAGTGGCATTGCATCTGTTTAGTTTTGCCTCTTATTGTACTCCCCGTTGTGGTAATATAATCACCCGAGGCGCTAAAATGTCTGATGGTGCCCTGTGCCCAAAAAAGTACAGATCAAGGATGTGAGTTCAGTGTGGCACACATATGGTTAAAGCTGATATCCAGATACAGATCTGACCAAAGACTTCAATTAGTCGCTTTGAATAGTAGTAGCATATTAGAAATGAGAGATACCATTTAGAAGAAAATATATAATCAGCAGAGATCAAGAGAGAAACAGACTCTATCAACCACTACAATGAGCATAGTTCAGAAGATGATTCATAAAATTAAAATCCCAAATTCACCCAGTGACCTGCCTCTTTTCAGATCAATGGAGAGAGTCACACATCATCTTTGATATCTTTTCTGCGTTAAGGATCCCTTTTCTGATCAGGTCAAAAATCCCAGCCCTCCTGGCAGATGATAATTGGGACCTATTTGGCAGAGTCATGAATTCACTATTTAGAAACTGTGTTTTGCTCCCTAATGAATAATACTGGAGAGGAAAATGCTGCTGTATCACATATATGAGCAACAGAGCATCAAAAGTAAGCCACCCACTCATTCTGTTGCCAAATGGGTGTGCAAGGGTGGCCTGGTTCATTGACAGCATCTTCTTCTGCTCACTCCTCCCTTGGCGGGCCGCTGAGGATGCCTGGCACTAGGTGACAACTGTGACAGATAGTGTCGGGACTAATGCAATGACTTCCCCCAAATCACACAGAGATTTCAGGACTGCAGAGGAACTTCTCTCTGTTGTCACTACCATTGCCCTAACCCCTGGGCCATCATTCCTCACATTGTGCTTTTGAATAAAAGGTTGGGTAAGGGTGGCAAAAAAGTCCTACTGGCATGTGTAGTACCCATGGTTGAATGGGGAACAAGATTAAGTTTGTCTGCAGAAAATGAGGGACCTGTCCTTGGAGCTGTGTAAAGGAGGGAGGATATGGAGCTGTTCTATGCAAGTTAGGAGTGGTATTGCCAAAACTGGGCCCATAAGGAAAAAAAGATGACGGCTGTTGTGCAGGCTAGCATTCAGAGCAGGCTTTGGCGTTGGCTTATATCAGTATAAATACTTAATTCATAAGTGATTTCTGAGTCTTTTTCTGCTTTCCAAAAATTTTCTTTATTACTTAACACTAAAAATCCTTCTCAAGGTTTTTTGTTGTTGTTATTTCCTGCATTGAGAGAGCTCTCAGTCAGGATGCAGGAAGATCCTTGCCTTTGATGAAGTGACACATGCAACCAAAATCCCATTTCTTACACCCTCGTTGTACAACCATGCCAGCTTGCTACAGTGAGTGGACTGTGCTTCATCTCTGGCTCTCACCAAAGGGTTCATCTGAGCTCTGCCACTCTCTGGGGTCACATATTCACAGGTCATTACATCTTGAGGTTGACACCTCCAGCTGCTCAGCTGAACAGCTTTCTGGATGCCACCAGTTGCTGACGACATGTCCTGTAATGGTAATGGAGGTGCCTGCCTCATGTAGACACCTAGCTGGCCAAGACTGAGGGGAGGTTGATCAGCTGGCCAGGACACTCTCCCACTTTATGCTTTATTATTCTGTGTTAGCATCATGTGTGTGTTCATATAAGTGTAGGAGAGAGAGAAGATTAAAATATGTCCTTCCAATTAAGACGTTATTTCCACCTCATTTAGATTTTCCTGTTCTTAATGCATTTCATCATTTTAGTTCATTTTATCCAAGTGTTTTAAAAAGCTCTCTTCTTCTATTTCCCCCGGTGAGGATGATTAAGATAGAACAGGAATGATCTGCATGTTTCCAAACTTTGCTGCCTGCCTGGAATTAAATCACAGCTGCAACGAGGAGAGGAAAGAGAGGAATAGGGATGTGTTTGCTTGTGACCAGATGAGGAGATCATGTCACCAAATGCTGCTGCCAACAATTTCAGTGAAGGCCTTTAGCCTTCGGTAGATGACCAAGCTACTCCTGAGAGTGGGCGGCAGTCAGTGTCATGCCCTCACCTTTAATGCTGTTTATTCCCCAGACCAGCTTGGTAGTTGCTGTAGCTTGTTATGGAGATGCTATCAGTGACACAGAAACCCAATCCCTGTCTGTGATGGCAATTTTCTGCCCCATGACTGCAATAAGAGGCATTTGCCAGGGTGCTGGGAAACCAGCAGTACAGGTGTGTTCAGCAGCAGGTGCAGTTTTACCCAGCCATGGAGACTTCATGTAAGTTGTCTTTGGGAGGTAGTGCAGAGGAGAAACCCACCTAGCCTCCAGACCCAGGCAGCCACCAGACCAGCTCTGATAATCATGTCCAAGAGGTGAGAGAACCAGCTCTTGGAGATGGAGAACAAAGCCACTCATCTTGCAGTTGCATGGATGCTCCCAGCCTGGATTTGCAACAACGATCTGAAGAGGAACATGAGTTTAGCTTACACCCAACCACCTCCAGCACCTCAGCACCATATTTTGAACAGACTCAAGAAGTCATGACACCATGAGGGCCACCAAGCAGAGTTCCTGCTCACTACTGAAGCCACTTCAGCTTTTCATGCAGTGTTTCTGCTTGAAAACCCAATGCCACATAAGCTGGGTTGCCTTGCTGACTTAAATACTACTGCAGGAATTGGGATCATGCATGTTTTAACACTGATATTGCTTGATGTTTCTACAGCTATGATGCTCAAAAATACCCTGTTCTCCTGCTTCACAGGCCACCCTGCTGAGGTGGATGTACCAGACAGTCCTCTGTTCCCCAGCGTGTCCTGTCATGCAGACGTGCTGTATTCAGTGGGTGAGAATATTGTGTCAGCAAAGCCCATTTCATTTAAATGACTGTTTTCATATCACTGACTGGTATTTATTTACTTCATAGAGCATGTTTGAGGTTGTAATGAAAAACGACCCAACCTCACCACAGAGACTGCCCCATACTTAAGACGATTAAGATAAAGTCCCACATAAGTGGTCCTAATAAAAGGAATTTATCACAAGACATGGAGAGGAAGGTATCTTTATTCACGAGGTGAATAGCATTAAGGGTTGTCATTGCAGATTTTCACTTCGGGAAATTATCATTCATTCTCCAAATTACTGACTGCACAAAAATTACTAAATGGTGCGTTATCACTCCCTCTCAGCACGAGAATGTCTTTGTTGTACGTTTGATTACAAATGGTTTGCCCCATGATTATCATCAATAAATCACAGGTAAGCATAGCACATGCTATGAGGAGGCTTGGCTGAGAGGCTCCTGGCACTGGCGTGAAAGGAAAGACAAAAGCACCCTCCGGCGTGGAACTGTGGTCTCTCAGTTTGGTAATAACTCACCTTGCCATGTTGTTTATGCACAAGGACAGCCATGGACTCACATGGTCACAGCGAGAATTCATAGACATTGGAAATGCATTCCCTTACCTCATCATAAATCCATGCAAGTCAGAGATACCTGGGTGTCTTTATTTTATTTTTTTTTTTTAATACTTCTACATCCTGCCAGGAGGATGGAGAGCAGCTGAAATAGCAGCCCAGGATAATGTATGAGGAGAACCTAAGTGAGACTTCTGCAGCTCTGCAGCACATTTGTTAAGCATGATGTCCCCATCAAGAGCAAGCCATACTTAAAGGGATGAGGTAAGCCAGGGTGGTTTTTGAGTCAGAGCCATCTGCAAGGAGCCTTCGGGATCCTTTTTCTTCAAAGATGCCTGAATTTAGAACAAGTCTATTGGTTTCCTCTTGGACCAACAAGAAACTTTTTACTGAGGAAAGATAGCCTTGTATCCACCAGCCCGTTGATAATAGAAGGAAGATATGATCTCTGCAAGATGGAAGGATGTTGCCAGAATCCTAGCATCTGAATATGCATTAGGTGAGTTACAAGGAAGATTCACGACGTGAAGCTGAAGAGCTTTTTATTTTGCTCTTACTAAGTCCAAAGTAGGCATCTTAGTCAACTTAATGATACCCTGCAAAGGCCAGTCTGCACTTATTTAAGAAGAAAAACATACAGATTTTTACTGACAAAATGGTGAGATCTTTCCACACATCATGAAATAACTCTGGGGAACCGAGAGACAGTGGATGGCACTTCAGGCTTGTCCCAGCAGAAGCAGGATGTGTGTCTGTTTTATCGCTCATTGCTCCTGCCAGAGGGCAAAACCCTTCATCACTGCTTGTGGGTAAAAATGCCAGACTTTGGTGTGGGTATGCTCTCCTCCTGAGTCAGGAGAGATTCCTGAAGTTGGCAGACTTGATTCAGTCACAGGTCTTGACCTGTGTCAAAGCTCCTTTTTGCTCCACACTTGAGTCACTCTATAAAATTGTCTCCTTAAGCTTTCATAAGAAGACAATTCCCGACAGATGGACAGAAGCTCTTCCAGGATGGCTGCCTTGAAGAGCAGGAAGGAACATACAAGGAACCAAGGTGATCTCAACTGGTGATTGTGCATCTGTTTTTGTAGGCAGAAGACATCCAGCCTGGTGAACAGACAGTGCCTGCTGCCTGTTTCAGATATCAAGTCTGAAGAATTCCCGAAGCAACACAATGCTGTTTGTTGTTGGTGATATTTTTTGTTGTTCTTGTTTTTATGTTTTGTTTTGTTTGTTTTTCCCACATCAGTTTCCTCTTGCCTCCTCACCTTTATTTGGTTCATAAACAAAAGATGGGGCTATTTTAAAAACCTCTGGGTGCATAGAGCCCATTTACTGAGTGCTGAGGGCCAGGGGAAGGAGCAGACATGCTCGTTGCAGTGTGAAAGGGACGGAGCAGAGAGATTAAGATCTCTATCAGAGCTTGTGGCTCCAGCGATTACAGTGTATTAAGGCTCTGACAGTGTTGACAAACACTGCCCCAATTAGGAATTAGTTTGGCATGGCATCTGATAGCAGTGCTTGCTGCTGACCTGCTAAATGGGCTGCCCTTCCCTCCCCCCTACTCATTTAATGGGGCTGAAGGCAGCAAACAAAACTGGAGACCTCGTTACACCATCCTCTCTCCTCCTTTTTTTCACCTTAATCAATGCATATCAATTGACAACTCTGGGCCCAATACATCAGTATTAATGCTAGTTACCCAGAAATGCCTCCCCTCCCCCAACCACTCCAGCATTTCCTGGCACAGCTGGTGAGATGCTCCAGTTGTGCAGGTCTTCCTTCAGTATTGATGGACTTGTGTTCATCGAATTCTTAGCAAAGGAAGTATCTTTATCTCTTGGAGGCAGTGTCCATCTAATGCAAAGCTTATGCATGCCTCCAAGACCTCCCAGACTGAACCTGCCTTCTTGGCACTTAGCATCACAGCATATAAACACATCACTCATCAACACATCTGCAACCAGTAGGACCAGTACAAGGGGAGAGGATCTAAACTTCTCCAGGGAAAATGCAGGAAGACTAGACATACCCACAGTCATGAGTAATTTACCATGGTAAATTGGGGTCAGAGAAAGGTAGTAAATTGGAAGTGCTTACCCATAGAATGCTTGCTGCCTCCCATTGGAGTGCTTACTCCAAGTCTGTTTTTTTGGCTTCAGATGGAGTTGTACCAACTGGATGGCTAGAAAGAGTAGCCATTTAGAAACAGTAGCCAAGCAGACATTTAAAAACAACAGAAATGTGGACAGCACAGGTGGCTGGCTGGGTTCACAGCTAGTGGCTACTGGGGACCATGAAGATGATTCATACAGAATAGATGGAGAAGCTATGTAGGCATGTTGGAGGCTGGAGAGCTTTAATGCCAGCTGTGAGTCAACATTTTATTTGGACATTAAGAAGATACAGGGAAGGGACTTTTTCCTACTCTTCTTTGGGCCATGACTGGTACACAAGAACCCTGAAGGAAGGGTCTCATGACTGCTCTTGCACATACAGCATAGACCCAGGGACTTGGGAACAGCTTCCCTGATATTTCAGACCTGATTTCTAAGTGATCCCACAGCCAACCCAGCTTCCAGGGAACACCATGCCAATGTAGGACTCCCATCAATCATTCCTAATATACCACCAATGTTTTATATTGTGCCATTACTTTTCCAGCTCCGGAATGTCCTTTTCATGTTATAACTGTCTTTGCCAGTCTTTGCTTGCAATTTGCAGCAGGAAATTCTCAACAATTGGCAAAGAAAAGTCAGCAAGGAAATGCTCAAGGATTTAAGCTATTCTGAGATGAGTACAAAGTGATTCATCCCACATCACTTGCTTAGTGTAGATGCCTAATTTAGGCAGCAAAACTTAGCCAGAAGGATTTTGTTCCCTGCTTAGTTTTTTTATGGGAGCTAACATGGTTAATGCTCTTGCTGTTGGAGGAAGCATCACCCTTCATTATAGCTAAAAATAACAAAGGGAGCAGTACCAGTACCATCACTGAGCACCCAGGGCACAAAGAATAACTCCTATTTCATAAAGGCAGACAGGAGTGTGTGGCCATGGAACCTCAGAGATCAACCCACCCATAGATGTGCACAGCCTGGCAGCTAACATCAACTGACAGCTGTGCCAGTGGAGCCAATTGCTTGTAAACTATCTCCATGTAAAGGAAGGAAGGAAGGAAGGAAGGAAGGAAGGAAGGAAGGAAGGAAGGATGGAAGGAAGGAAGGAAGGAAAAGGAAGGAAGGAAGGAATGAACAAAGGAAGGAAGGAAGGAAGGAAGAAGGGAGTTTGCTTTTCCAAGTCCTCTCTTGGAAGAAGAAATGCCAGGAGGAAAGTATCCACCATGTCTTGCAGTTTGACAGGAGATGAGAGTTGGGCTGTGCCAGCATGAGGGTCTCCCAGTTTCAGCGGCCAACAGCTTAGCAAAAAAGACTGTATGACTTTTTTTTTTTTTAATTGTTTTTTTGTTGTTATTGTTTTTAGAGTTAAGTCTTGCTTGAAGTCTCAGTGATATATAAATCAAGGCTGTCCTGACATCCCTGACTGTACTGACAATGAGACTGCATTGATGCTGGTACCCTTGCTGATGGGCAACAATCATAAACCAAGCTTTCCACCTGTACCTTCCTCCCCTCCTTAGTGGAGTAGCAGGGTTTTACATCCATTTAATGCTCTGGCTCGCACATTTCCATTAGAGTGAGGAGGACTGGGGGAGGCACGCTGTTTTGGTTCACCTTTCTGCAGCAGTGGAAATTGATAAGGTTCATATGCATACAAAAGACTAAATGGAGAGGCAGGAGGGTGAACGGGGTCGTACACCCAGATGGATTTTTTAATTCCGGGGGAAAATAACACCACGCTCTCAAGTGATAACTGAGCCTTTCTTCCCAACTCGGACCAAAATATGATTTTTCATCTGCGCATTGGAGGAGAGGAAAATTATACAGAATTTCATTCTGCAGAATAATAAGGCTTCATGCTGAATAAAGCTCCCATAAGCCAGTGTAATTACTGAAGGGCAGGAAATACACTTTCAGTTTATATCTAATCACAATGCCATATTGTGTGCTGTGAAAAGGACTTCTGGAGGCCAGAGTGTTGCTGGAATGTGAGCAGGCCCTGAAGACTTTCTTCTTGGCAGGACTTTTGGCTGTGAAAAAAGGGAGAAGACTCACTGAAGTCACTTAAGAGGGCACTAAAATGTTGCTGGAGAAGGAGCTCAAAAAGCCTTCATTTTGAGCTTCATATTGATCATAGGCAGCTCTTTGACCTCAATTTGGGATGTAGATGTTGTGGCCTGGGGAACCCTATAGCAGGCACAAAGGAGCATGTGTGTGGTTTGGGGCTGGACGCTGCTGCTCCATCCTGGTGGAACACAGCCCATGAGTCATGGACTGGCTTCTTTGACTTCACAGACCTTGTTCCAGGTCTAGCATTGCTCTTCCCGTGTCCTTACTGGGCTTTTCTTCAGGCTCCCTGAAGAGGCTATGACTCCTTCCTTGCCTCCTTGCTTGTAAGTGGAGACGTTGCAGAACAAGGCTCACCATTAGCCACACTGGGGAAACTGGTTAAAACTGGTCACAGCAGTGTAGGAAAGGCCTCGTGAGGTTTTGAACTGGCATGGGAGATCCCAAAAGGGATGTGTGCATTGGGAGAAAAAGCACTGAAAAAGGTTAGAAGGGAAAAGAGTTTTGGTCTTTATTTTCCCTGCTCCACAATTTCCCTGCCTTGATACTAGAAATAAACTTGTAATTTCCAAAATACACTGATTCATGCTAGGTACATTAACACTGATGCCAACAGTGTCTTTTAGTCCTTCTGTTTGCCTTTAAGGAAAAGCCAGTTCAAAAATCTCTCTGTTAAACAAACCAAGAGCTGCTGAGATCGCCTCTGTTCCTCTGCCTGTTTTTCCACACCTTCTCTGTGGTTTGGACAATGACCCATGTGAAATCTTGCTTTTGTTCATATAGGACACCCCTGCAGTGTCACTGGTCTGAACTGGGAGTGCTTCAGTTGACAGAGGGTAGGATCCTTGCTTTTTCACAGTACATCTCAGTGGTGGCTCATAGACATCCTCTGGTTAACTTACACACATCTTTCTGCTCCTCTCTCATTTCTAACTGATGAGCTCCCAGTTTAGAGCAGAATTTCTTCTTAATCCCCAAGTGCATGACCTTGCATTTAGTAGTCTTAAATTTCATCCCATTTCCTTTACTCTCGTCTCCAAGATTATGCAGTTCTCCATGTATGGTATTGTGATCCTCCTTTACTTTGCTGACGGCTCCTAAATTTATGAGGGCTAGAAAACTGGACGGAAACTTAAGGCCAAGTCTGGCTGCCAGTTTGCCTCAGAGGAGAAGGGAGACTGGGGGTGAGATCCCCCCAGCTACACTCAGGTGATGATGTGGTGCAGAAGGCAGCAAGGGAAGGAGCAACCATCTGCCTGACCCTGCAGTCATGCCCTTCATTAAAAATCACCCAGCACGAGATCTGACAGAGGGAGAAAAGGTTTCTCTGATCAGAGAAAGGTCATTGGATCTCTCATCAAGCATGAGATTGTTGTGTTGGTTCATTCGGTGGTCAGACATGAGTTACCAATAGCCTGATGACACGCATGGGAGCTGAGATGGGAGGCTGGCAGGCTGCTGAGGTGGTTGGCCAGTGTTGCTGCTCCATCTGGACCAAGTCAGGCACAGGGGCTGGACAGGAGAAGCCTGTGATGTTTTTCTTTCAGTGGTTTTGTGGTGTAAAGCAATAGCTTTTGCCAAAATGATCGATCCTCTGCTTGGAAGGTGGCTGCACCACATCTACTGTTGCCAAACATTGGCTAGGCAAGGGCACCAGGTTTCCTATGTCACAAGTCCCCAGGACTACAAAAAAAAAAAAAAAAAAAAAAAGGTTGGAAATTCTGATGATTTATGAAGCCATCCAAAATGTTTTGGATGTGTTGACTCACTTCCAAAGTTAAATAAGAGTCCAGGAAGAAGCCAGAGACATTAGTGGGGCCACAACTGGGTGGGCACGTGCATCTCTGCCCCACCCATCTCCTACCTGCCTGGCTGCCTAAAGCAGGGGGTTATTTTCTTCTCTGTGTATGCCAAAAGGCTTGTGCACCACCACGTCTGAAAGAAATCCTGCTTCACACATGCAGACATAATATTTCTGGTTAAATGAGAACTGTCAGGGAAAACTATGGGACATTTCTGCTCATAGTCCTCGGTGATGGGAAACCTCCCAGTCCAAGGACTCAGGCAGCAGCACCCCCTTGGAGACCCCATTTGCCTCTGCAAAATCCCCTGTCTGCACAGAGTTAGCCTCTAACCTCTCTCCATTTCAGTCCGGAGTGCAACTGTTTGGCACTAAGCAGTTAGCCGAGGGGATTCAGCACTCCCAATCAGCACAACTAAAGCATGAAATGAGGACAGAGAATGAGAGAGAGAGCAGGAGAGACTGTGCTCTGCTCCTCCCATCCCACCAAAAAATAAATAAATAAAATAAAAAAATAAAATAAAAAGGAAGAAAGCAGAGCCTTTGCATTATGATGTGTTCTGTCCCCGCTGCAAATGCTCTATTTTTATATACTTCCCCATCTACCCCCAGCCCCGTTCCCTCCGCCTCTGCCCGCGCAGGCAAAGTTCTTGAATCAGCAGATTCTGAGCTCGGGAGAGGTAAAGAGCTATTGAGGGACGGACTCTGATAGCATTACAACCATACATGGAGCCATTTTCTGTGGCGAATTGCTGAGTTCTACCTGGTTATCTCCTGCCTTGCACATCACTTCCGAATGACATGCTCTCAGTCTGGGCAAAAATGAGAGGTTTTTTTTTTAAGAGCTGGGATTTCAATAATATGTGACGAAAGGATGAGATTACTTTCTGAGGTGGGAGAAGACGAGAGAGAGGGGGAGAGAGGGAGAGGAGATGAAGTGGAAGTTCTTGGGCCTTTATGAAGTTTCTCACCAAGGCTTCTTTCGTGGTGTTAAAGGCAGAGCAGTTGGCTTTTTTGGGTGGCACTTTGCCCATTCTTCAAGTGAAGAGAGCTCTATGTCAGGTATTGCTCTGCAGGTGAGCCCTTTTCATGGCCAGCATCTGGGAGCTATCTGCTTCACAAACACCACCAGCCTCGGCCTCCTGTGCACTGGTGAGGAGAACAAATGGGTTGTTCTCTGTCTACATTCTTCGTTTTTGTGCTACCGGGATGAGTTGCTCAGGTACCTGGTTTCACACACGCACCTTTGCAATGGCTGGGAACATGGAGCTGCTCTCCCTTCCAGTGCCTGGGTTTTAAGTCAACGTGAGGTGAGCAGGATCCAAGAGGTGCACACAAAATCCATTAAAAGAAGAGGTTTCCTGGCTGGCTAGATGCTAATGGCACTGGAATCACAAGCTGCAGATGCAGCTCTGAGCGATGGCTGAGCCACAGCTGAAGTCTTAGAGATGGATTTCCTCTTGGGAAAGTCTCAGCATGTTTGGGGGCTCACCTGGTGTTTTTTTTTCAAAGTTCCCAAGTTAGCCAAACTCATCTGGAAAAGGAGGAGGGGTGCAGACAGCAGTGAGAGGCTCCCGGGCAGACAGCTGGATGCATGGGCTGTGCACAGGCTGGTGGTGGGGCCAAGGGTGCAGCAAGGAGAGGCTTTCATGGTGTGAAATATTCCCCTACTCAGTAGGGACAAACTCATTCCAAAGCGATAATCTCTTTTTTGCCTTCAGATAAATCTTGTGCCTATATTCTCCAGCTCAGGTGCTTATCTGCTTCCTTTCCCATCGTTGCTGGATGTGTCACTGTGTTTATCTTTCCTGCAGCCCTCTGAGGCAGGCAGTGCTCTTATCCCCCAGGTACCACAGAGAAACCAAGGGACAGGACGGGGAGCTGACAGGACTTTGCCATAGCCACACACAAAACCAGCTGTAGAACAGAAATGAGCCCCAGGGTACACACTAATGTCTAAAACATTTGTTTCAATGCTCAGATTGGGGATGTGGAGAAAAAGAAACTCCATCTTCATAAAAAAAAGACTAGGTAAGAGTGTGTGGGTCTACCACGTCCCCATCTCCTCTTCTGCTCCCAGGAGAAGTCAGCTCAAGTTCAGCAAGGCCTTAGGGATGAAAGCAGGGCCAGAAGTGAATTTGCAGGTGAAGGTTCCATGCCTTTGGAGGAGCCACTATGTTGTTTAGCACTTGAGCAGGATTTAGGGCAGACCCCTTCTGAAAAGGGGGTTGTTGGTTTGTGGGGGACACTGGTGGAGAAAAGGGAAGCAACTCCTACCCAGCAGAGGCTGGAGAAGGCCAGGAGCTCTGTTGACCAAGACCAAGTCTTCATGGCAATGCACACAGGAAGCATGTGAGAAGTGCAAGAGCTCCACGCAGCCTACACTGCAGCAATGAGTAGGATGCCAGCCCCGGACCTAAATAGCTCTAAATTTTGTGGATAAACCTGAACGCGCATCTTTCTCATCCTGCTGGCCAAGCAGAAGAGACTAGGGTTGTAATTCCTCTGTAGAAACACAAAGCTCCATCCCACCCTGTCCCCAGAGCAGAGCGGCACATTGCCTCTCTTGCCAAGACACTGCTCAGCCTCAGAGCCCCCTGCTCTGTGGCCTCGCTCCTCACTCTCCCACTCCTTCACCAGCCCTGGGGACACATGGCTGCAGGGGAGGGGCTCCCACCACTCCCCAGAGCCCGATGCCATCTCCTGCTTGTCACAGCGAGCTGCTGGCCATCTGTGTCAGGGAAGCATCTGACAACGTGCACCGGATGAAATTTTGCTGGTTTCTTCTGTCTTTAGATAAGGGCACTATCACTGACTCAACATATTTTATATATAACACACCCGATGCAAAAAGCATTCAAGCATTAGGCTTGTTTAAATGTATTTGATGGTATCTGGAAAACCAGTTAACACTTCCCGGCTGGACACGGGACGCTCCGTAGGGTGAATTGCTCTGGGAGGGGCCACCACAGCCTGTCCTCCATGCTCCAGGGAGGGAGAAGGGTGGCAGCTGAAAACGTCTCCTTCAGAAGGCCACGATTAAGTTTGGGGTAGTTTAGCTCTCCCAGGAGACCACAGTTAGGGCTGGTGGTGGGACAATGTGTTGCAGAAGACTCTTTGCACTGCCACAGCTTGAGAGGGGCCAATCGGAGGATGTGCCAGTATTTATCAGCCAGCTCTAAACGTAGCTGTCTTACAGGAACCACTACACCTCTGCCAGCACCAACTCCATGCCTGTGTGGTGTTTCTGCAGTCCCAAGGCCTGATATTGCCTGCACCTGTCCCTACTTTCAGTGAAGAAAAGCCTCCGACTATGGTATTATCATGCTGTATGGGGTTTTTGCCTGGTCTTGACCTCACTTTCCCCTACCTGGGAAGAAAGTGATTATTCAGATAAGCATTTTCCAGAAAATTAAAATGCCATCATTTTTTCATCACCCCATTTTTTTTATTTTTATTTTTATTTTTATTTTTATTTTTTAGCTGGATTTTACAGGAGCATATGAAAGGCAGATAGAGGCAAATCACTCCTAAGGCTTTCTTTCTATTTAGAAGACAGTTCTTTATCTTGAATTTATGATCCTTGATCCAAGTTTGTGTGCTATAAGGAAATAGAGAATTTGGGATTGCTGTGCTAAAGAAAATATTACAGACCTTTACTTATGAACCATTGGAGATTTTCAGGTTTAGGATAGGTAAATTTGGAGAGAAGAGAAAAATAAAGGAAAACATTGCTCTCTCCCTTACTTCTCATCAGTCCAACCTCTGCTCATCACCAAAAAAAAAAAACTCCCTCAGATGCTTTACCTGCGAGGAGATGAACACTGCTCTTCACCTCTTCTTCTTCTGGTGACCACAGAATGGGATCAAGCAGCTCAAAGCCAGAAAAACTTGCCCACAACTTGGTCACCAACTATGAAGAAATCCCACTGCCCCTTCCCAAGGCCATTGCTAGCTGTGCTGGGGACTGAAGCACAGTGCTTTCCTTATTCTTGATCCCTGGGTCTCTATCTGTGATGTGGGGCCCACAGTTTGGAAAAACACTTAAAAATCTGCAGGTAAGATTCATCAAATGCAGGGTTGGGATGCAAGAGGAGGTGGACGTGAGGAAGAGCGTGCATGTGTGCATGGTGAGGTTGGTTGTGAAGGATCCGTTTGTAGCCACCAGCAGTTCTCTGTGCTTTTATCCCAGACAAAGATTGCATTTAACTCCCGGGGGTCTTTGCTTCCTCAGAACCTTTTCAGATTGAGACGCTGTAGCACTGCAGACAGTTTGGGGTCCTTTTTCCTTTTTCCTTTTTTTTTTTTTTTTTTTTTTTTTTTTTTGACAGTATTAAATATACCCCAGCAAGCCATAAATCAGTGGTTTATCAGAGAATAAATCATATCTATAATAAAGGACCACTTCTTTTTAATTGGACAGTGCATTAAATTAAACAGATATACTTCCTCAAAGAATACAAAAATGTGTCAGCTAACCTTCTTTAATGAATTTTAATTTTAAACCACCTTTTCTTTGAGAGAAAAGCTATTTTTCCCCTCTCTCCAGTAATATTATATTCTAACTCAAGGGTTTGCTGAGTTTTATGGGCTATTGTATTCGCACCACTTTATCTTTCATTCCTGCAGTGATGCAGCATCCTCCCCTCTGGGTTCAAATTGGTTTGTGTTGAGACGAGTCTTTTAGCAAATTAATATTTGTGTGCGTGTGAGATGTCCAGGCTTTTGCACACGCATGAGTGTGCATATGTGTGCAGGTGCAAATGGAAAAGGCACATCTCCAACTCCAATTACAGGACCCAGCCCACCCTGACTAAGTGCTATGTATGAGAACTGCTTATACCTTCTGGCTCCGGCAGTGATAAGCCTTTTCACCCAGAACAGCAACTAAACAGAGCAAAGATACGCTGGCGAAACTTGTCCTAGAATTGCTGAAACTAGGAATTATGGAAACGTGGGAAGGCTGTATCCAAAGCCTTTCTGAAAATAGACCATGCCAGGTCACAATTCTGTTCACAAAATCTTTTATTCATTTACCTACGGGTAGCTGGCTGCATCAGATTTTACCTGTGAGAGCATCGCCACAAAGAGCTAGCACCCTTAACATCTGTCTGTATACTGGGGAAAGCCTCAGGAGTGCTCTCCTGGCTGACTTTTATGTAATATGGGTAATGTTGACACTGAGTACTGGGCTGGGGAGTGAATTCCTTCAGAAGAGGAGTGGGACCTGTTTTTTTTGTTTGTTTGGTTTTTGTTTTTTGTGAGCACAAATGTACCATCTGATCAGGAAATGAAGCAACGTGCTGCATTGAAGGACATGGCACAAAGTACAGCAAAAGCCCGTGGCAGTTTTTTGGATGGAACAAACAGCCCTCTGCAGCTGCCACCTCTCCTCTGACTGCACAGGTCATCTAGAGAGGTGATCCGGGGTGGCCATCTGGCTATGTCCAGTGTTTTGCTGCAGGTAGGGCTGAGTTCCTGATGCCTAACAGGGGGGTTGCAAGTTTGGTTAGGAGGAGGGCAAACAGAAAAGAATAAAGTTACCAAGAACAAACTGCAGGTCTTCAATAAGGTATTTAAGAAAAAATTTGATGCCTTCCACAAAAAAAAAAAAAAAAAAAAAAAAAAAAAAAAAAAA
>CM021773.1:10734588-10754462 GCA_011076525.1 Nettapus auritus
AAAAAAAAAAAAAAAAAAAAAAAAAAAAAAAAAAAAAAAGACTTTTGTCACCCTGTGCTGTCCCCATCACAGCCAGCTGGGACCCTGCCTGATAACTCAGCATGGGTATGAAATTCTGATCACATTGGCTGCCCACCCTCAGCCCCACCAGTGTTTTGCAGCATCATGGGCCCACTGTTTCTTGCTCTCATAAAATAGACCAGTTCTGAGATAATTTTTTCTGTGCTGTTAGCTAAAATCCTTATGAATCAGAATCTCTTCTATTATTTTCAGCCCAGTGCTTATATTTCCGACCAACACCATGGGTACAATTTCCCTCCCCTGAGTGCCCAGCTGGGTCGCTGTAGGTAATAATTGATTATTAGCTCTGGGCAGAGTTAGCATGCATTTGCAGCCAGGCACGAGAAGATATTACAGATTGAAATATAACATTATTTCAAACTTCCTGACCTTGGTGATTTTGGAGTAGGTATCATTTTATTTTTTGTTTTGCTCGTTTAATTTCTGAGAAACTAAAGGCTTAGAAATGTACTGAAAATTTTTTATCCTTGTCATCTTAATTCATATCCACTGTAATATGGCTGTTTCTTGGTGCTCTCATTTGTCTTGAAATGAATTGAAACCATAGCTTTTTATTCTCTTCAGCCTGTCTGTTAAATTCTGGAGCAGTCAAATGAAAACACTTGCCCAGATCTATATTTTTTTTTATAAAATTACTCATTGTTCTACAATTAAAAAAATAAAATAAGGCTGCATGGTCATCATAGTATATAGTACATTAAGCCATGAAGCTTAATATTGTATATAATACATGTTTATTCCAGCATAATTAGATTGGAAAATCTAGAAGACAGCTTTTTGGTTTTTGTTTTGTTTTGTTTTGTTTTCAACAAAAAGCTTCCCAATTATTTAAAAAAAAAAAAAAATCCACTATAAACTGTCTGGGGACATGTTTTGTTTAAATGCCTGTCAGCTAACAAGATTGGTCAGCTGAAATTAAAGTATTGCAAGGCATCCTCCCACAGCAGAGCCCTGCCATCTCTTCCCACAACTGCTATCTCTTGGTCCTGACATCTCCTTTTTGCTGGCAGTTTTGCATCAACAATTGCACCTTTAAAACAACAAGAGAAGGAGAAAACAATTCTCTGCAGATGAGATTTGATCATCCTACGTGGCATCAAGGAGGGGGGAGATAGAGCTCAGGACAACATGCCACCTTTCCCACCGGTTCAGCAGAGATTTTTCACCTCTGGAAGGCTGAATGGTGATTTTGCATCTGTATTTGCCTGGCATGGACCCACAGAAGTGTGAGATGAGGGAAATACCATGTAAATCTGGATGCAGTCTTAACTCGAGTATAATAACAGCAATATAGCACGGCAGGGATAGCAGTAGATAAGGAGTGGTATGCCATCTAGTGTGCACTGTTTGGTTAATAAAGCAGTTATTTGCTGCTTGGTTTAAGATACTCTGCTCTGTGTGGTTTAAAGAGGCTGCCTGCAGGTTTTTCATGGTACCTGACGTTTCAGTAACTATCCTGACCTGGGCACAGTAGGCTGGCTGCCTGTTGTACATCTGGAGGCCTGGCATGAGAGCATTGGAGCTGCACGGGCAAGCCATGAAGGCTGGTGTCTATGCAGGGTTTGCTCCATCTGCTATGGAGAAATTAGGGCAAACTGATGTTGAACGCTCAGCTTCTTCCCTGGGGCAAATCCCACCAAGAACTTCCCTCTCCTCCAGCTGCCCCTCGAGCTGGGCAGACCCCAGCAGCACCACCAGGTCCTCTGTGGAAGATGCCCACAGGCACAACACCTTTGGGTGCACCGAGTCCCCCCAAACCTTCAGGGGGGTGAGGAGGGGTGGGAGGGCCACCCCAGGGCCTGCAGGCAGGCGAGTGACCCCATCCCTCTGCCACGGGCTGGCTTTTGGTGTCCCCAGGCCGGTGGGGAGCAGGAGGGACACTGCCTCCTGGGGGAGGCCCAGAGGGGAGGCCAGAGCGGGAGAGGCTCTCCTGGCACGTGGCCAGGCGTGATGCGTGCTTGGATCTTATTTAAATCAGTCGGGCGAGAGGACAGTTCAGAGCTCTGGATTAATTCCACTTTCTCCCTCTCTCTCTCTCTTTTTTTTTTTTTTTTTTTTTTTTTTTTTTTTATTAGGAAAATAAAAGAGACTTTGAAATATTAAGAGAGAGTGGGATTAGAGCCCTCTCCTGCTACCCCAGTCTTTCCTCCCCTATTAATTTCCACTTGATTAGAATTCTTTTTGAAGTATTTAAATATGGACAATAGGAAAAAGGGAGGGCGAAGTTATTGAATATCAGTTAAACTGTATTAATATAAGCTCAGTTCCAGCTTTTATATAGATACTTCATATATATGTATAGTTTCCACTAGGAATAAAGTAGATCTATCCCTCCTCCCCTACCTAAAGTAATTATGATTTAAAAAAAACTATAATGAAACTCTTAAACTTTAATAGCCCATTTATAAATCCCCAGCTTAAAATTTAAATGCTTTAAAAAAAGTTTTAGAACTGTAGAAATTTGATTTTTTCCCCCTTTTTTCCTCTCTTTCTTTTACATAAGAGACACTTTTATACGGTGAAACTTTTGAAGCAGCTTTTCAGGAAAGGCCAGCCCTGGCCTCAGTGGAAATTGGGGTGCTAAGGGGCCAGTGAGGAGGCTGTAGGGTTCTCAGCTGGGTGGGGAGTGGTGGGACTCACCCCCTGATGGCTCTGGCGAATTGCTGGAGAACAACTTCTCCGCTCCATTACCAGCACCCTGGGGCTTTGCCATCACACTGGGTGTGATACAAAGGCCTCGAGGTTTTTCTTTTAATGAAGGGTAAGTCCACAGCAACAGTGGGATTGCTCATGGAGGCCCTTGTCATGGCCATTTTGCACCCCCTGGTCGCCTGCTGGGAGCCAACTGCTCTTTGGTCTCCTGTTTATGAATCAGTGCTTTTTTAAACCAGATTTAGATATCTCCATCCAGATTCATAAATCCTCTCAGCTAACCTAAGAACCACAGTTTGATTTACAAACCATGACTTTTCACATCAGATTTAACTCCCTGACTGACTTCTGAAGCATTCGATTGGCTTAGAAGTCAGGAAATAGATTTAAAAATCCTAAAACATAATCACAAGTCATGCCAATAAGTTCTAAGCCAAAAAAAGGTGTTCGTTTACAAATCTTTTCTTCGCATTAGGAGTACAAGAGAATGATTTATAGCTCAGGACTCTGAGGTCCTGTCACCTTTCTGATTGGCTGTATAGATCCAGCTCTCACGTTTAAATGCAAAATTCAGATCTATAAATCTCTATTGTTTTTTCTGCTTCTGGCCCAGCCTGATTGTGGCTGGGCTGTAGGACACAACACAAACCCACCATGATCACCAGCTCCTCCAACCAAGAGATGACCCTAGGAAGACCACTGCTGCTGCCTGTGAGTGCACACCACCAACCAGACAAGGATGAGGGATAGAATTGCAAAGGCTGCAGTGGAAATCCTTGTAAAGTCAAGATGTTAAGCAAAATGCAGGTGGTTACCCAAGGAGAGGACATTTTAGGAATGTGCATTTCCCTCTCTGATGGGCTGTGGCACCTCAGAAGGTCTGTGATTCACATCTTTCCCACTACCCTCTATCCCACCTTCAGGAATGAGCTCAGCACTAAGGGAATCACAACTCACCTTGCTGCCTGACTTATATTGGCTCTTCTTTAGGGAGAAAGAAAAGAAATTTTATTTCTGCTTGTGAAGAATGTGTTATCTAGCATCTTTAAAATGTCTTGTCATATCTCTGAGGTGGTGGTACCAACAAATCAACACCCTGTAATCCAGATAATTTTCCCTTGCAAATTATTGTTAATACTGTAAACTTTTATCTTTCTTAATGTTCTGGAGAGACTTGGAGGAAAAAACTTGTCCACAATGTCTAGTGTAAAAAATGTACAAAAGAACCTTTGTAATTCAACCATTTCTTTTTATTCTTTCTTTCTCTTTCTTTTTTCTTTTTTTTTTTTTTTAGCTCTTTGGTCTTCCAGATATACATCATAAATCAATGTCTGTCAGTAGTTTATTTTCCTCTTTGCAATCACCTTTAAAGGAAAAAGCAGCAAGACTTTTTTACTAGGTATAAACATGAGAAATAAAAGGCCAGATAACAATGAAGATTTAATGGAAACTCACAGATATGGGCAACGTAAGTGTAAGGCCCGCAATTAAATGATGGGCAGCTATTTTCAGATGACATTTTGTAAACAGAAAGATGAAAAATGCATCTAGAGAGTCAATTTTGGGCAAGAAAGTGAGGATCTAGAGGAGGTCAGTGGAGGAGGCCAGCATCACCAGAAAGCTTGGTCTTGTGTATTAGAAAAAAACAATCGGTTTAAGGGATAAAACCCCTACACCTTTCAATGCCCTGAGGCGGGTCTTCCCTGAAGAGAGTGCTAAATATGAGGGTGGATTTTCATCTCTTCTGCCACTTCTTGTGCTGTCTGTGTAATGAGCTCAGGCTGTCCCACCGACGCTGGTGGGACTTGGAAAACAGAGCAATGCCAAGAACCTTCCCACCCCCCTTCGAACTAGACTTTGCATGTTTTGCTCTCATTCCATTCCTGGCATAAAATAAATAATAGCTCTTTTCCTGATTAATAAGCACTTGGCACTTATGTTGCCCTGGCCTAAACCTTGCCCAGATGCAAGGAGAAAGAGTCCATCCCTTGGGGTCTGGTTTTCTTCCTCACACCAAGATGCCCAGGAAAATGCCATTTCCATTCCCCAACCCCCACCAGAGAGATCTGTCTAATATTATTTTGCTTTCTCCACCCACCTCTTCACTATGCGCCCTCAGGAGCTAATAATAATATTGCAAACCCCGTAATAAATATTGTGATCACTGCCTAACAGGCAGTCGAAAGAAGCTGAGGATAAATAATAAAATAATAATAATAAAAAAAAAAAATCCATTTATCTATGAGCGTGTGTGTGTGTGCACGAGAGAGGGAGAGAGAAAAGAGTTAGCTATTAAAGATCCCGCATAGCCACAGGCAAATTCAAACATTGTAGTCTCCTTGCTGAGACCTTTTTTTTTAAAGCAGAGATTACTCTGGCGGTTCAAGGTGCTATCGAGCTCTAACCAGGGACAATTACAAGGCTCCAGTTGGAGCGTCTGAGACGATGCTTACGTCTGATAAGGTTGAAGGGGAATAATGGAAGTAGGGAAGTGATAATGGACTGCTGAATGGGTGGGTTGAGGTATCATTGCCATAGAGCCTGGAGACAGAAGCAGCTGCTGATGCAGAGAGGGTTTTTTTCTTTTTTTTTTTTTTTCTTTTTTCCCCATTTTGTTTCTATTTTCCCTTCATAAGAAGAAAAAGTATCTCTGAACATACTCTCCAGAATGATTTTTTTTTCTCCTAGCTCCAAGCAACACTAGTAATAGCACTCACCAACAAGTTTTAAGCCAAGAGAGCATTCATAAAACAGGCCTGCATGCCTTGTCTCTCACATCACTCCATTGAAGAGGTTCAAAGAGCATTTTGCTGTTTTCTGCCCATCAGCACGTTACTGACACCGGGCAGCATGCCATGGCTGCTCTCAGGTCACCCAGGGAACGACCAGACCCTGTGCCTAACAGGGTGGGCTAAGCCAGGGATGTCCACCTTGGGCAGGGCAGGGAAAGGAGCAATCTTTGCTTTCAGGTCCCGGGGTCCTTCACCTGGCACTGCTCCTCCACTGGTCCTATAGTGGTCTGGGATGAAAAAACTGTCTGGCTTGCTGTTCTCCATTATTCACTTGGAAAGCAACCAACCAGCAAAGCTGGTCATTAATGAGGCACAAACCCTAGTATGGGGCTGCCTCTCACATCCCATAGGGGTCCTCCCTTCTCCTCCCTTCCAGGCCCATTCTCACCAACTTGTGGGCCATTACTTGGTCTTGGTAAAACTAGTATTGCTGGCAGACCACAGAAAGCAACAATGAAGCCTTCACTATATTTCTGCTGATATTTATTTTCCTGAGCCAGATTCTAGCTGATAATGACTTTGGTGCATTTTAATGTCCAATAAACAAACAAAGCCTATTGTTCTTCTCCTTTGATTATGAGACTCTCTTCTTTGGCAGATCCTTTTATGTCTGTCTTCCCTTTTTGGAAGTATTAAATTAGAGCAGGATTCGATCTTTCTTCTTTTATCAAGGCAAGACAGAGATGCCTTTACCTTTTCCTCTGTACCTCTGAAGGCCAGCAAGATGCCACAGCCAGGGCCACAAGAAATCCTTTTTTTGGGGGGCAGAAAGGGATTTCTGGAGGAAAAACAACAACTAAAAAAAAAAAATGCACACAAACAAAACCTTTCCAGCACTGGAGTTCAAAACACCTCTCTGACATACACAAATATGGGGGTACTTGTGTAAAGAGAAAGCACACAAGAAAGAACTTTTGCTTGGCCCAAGAAAAAAATGTTTTCCATTTCCTGAGAGCTGGGAGAATCTGGGCTGCTGGGGTAGATCTCCAGACAGCATCTAATGGAGGATTTGGAAGTGTGGGGAGTGAGTGATAAAGCCAGTCTGCCATTCACAGCTATGTCCTGACCAAAACTCGCAAAGAGGTGGTGCCGGGCACATATCAAACCCCAAACCACGTCACTTGCTTTAAAGAGATGAGAGCATTTGAACAGCACTGCTTCGGGTTGGGATTTATCTTACCTGCTTGTGAATACTGAGAGTGTCAATAGCTGAGCTGGAGGGGTCCAAGCTCAGCCCAGGGAGACAAACATGCCTTCATCCAGCTCCTTCTGAAGGCCAGCCTTGAGGTGGAGTGGACTGTGACCAGAAATTCACATTTCTCTCCCTAGACTCTAGCACAAACCTGAACAAAGGGTTTTGATGTAAACAAGCTCACATCTACATGCAGTGAGATAACCCCACATTTGAAATATAATTGACTTGCCTCCTAAGCTTTAAACCAGTAGGGATTTAGGTTTTCAGCCAGGTCTTCTCAAGTGGTGCTGAGTCTGGTGTATTCACAGTTCTCCAGGACCTGTGGCTTGAAGGGAGCTAGGACAAGCTGAGGGAAGAGTGAAAGGTGGTAACACTAGGGACTTCACAGCCCCTCTCCTGCTCAGCATGTCATGGAAATCCCCTTCCCTCTTGTCCCATGTGCTCAGGTCATACCTCATGGTGTCATGGCCATTAGGCAAGTCAGGGGATTGCTTACCCTTGTAGGTCATCAGCTCTCTTCTTCCCAAACACTTGAGGCTACAGGCATCAGGGAGGACAATTACTGCTACACCTGCAGCATCACTTGGCAGCGGCACTGGAGCACTCCGTGTGTCCTTGCAGGTTAGGAGGCCCCAGGGACAGGTTCACCAGGAGTAACGGTGTACGTTCCTGCATGCAGAGCCACCGCCAGCCATGCTCCCTGCAGATTCCCTTTCCTAGGCTTTTGGGGGGACTATGAGGTCACTGAGAGCTGGGTTTGCAGGTGGGTCCAAAAGCAGGATGGCACTGAGGAGAGCTGGAAAGATGATATGTGTGAAGTGCACCCAGGGAAGACCAGGCACCTATGGCACATCTGTACAGAGGTCACACAGAAAGGACAATGTGGTAAGATGTGCATTTCCATTTCTTAATTTTAAAAAGAAAAAAAAAAAAAAAAAAAAAAAAAAAGGGGGGGGAAGATTAAGAAAAAGTGGCAAAAGCTGACATAATCTGCAACAGTTGAAGACATTTGGTGTTTCCTTTCTTGCTACTTCAATTTACTCTTCTTCCATGCCACGTTTCCCACCTTGAGCCCTTGGGTAGGCTGAGAGCGCAGAAGTCAATGATTTAAACAGCCACAAATTTCTGTGTGAGCTTCCCACAAGCCTTCCTGCTCTTCTCTGGCAAATGTCTTTTCAGAGAAACAGACAAGAAAAAAGAGAAGGAAATAGATGGGGAAATGTCTTTGTTCTCTCTACCATTGTTGTGGAGTAAAATAAAGAAGCTGCTGTGTGATGCCAGGAGAAAGGAGATGATATCTGTCCAGGTTATACCCTGGCTACTGAATCCAAATGCATTTCAACCAGAGATCAGTTGCTTTTTTTTTCATTAAAAAAAAAAAAAAAAAAAAAAAAAAGTTGATTTTCTTTCCAGCTCTTGGAAGTGAATCTATTTGGTGTCAGGCTGAAAGAAGACAGCGTGTAAGTAACTGAGAAAGTGTTTACTCAGTGAATTAGTTCAGCTTTCATTGTGCACAGAGGATTATGGCCTCAGCAGTGGATGAGCTCCATTTCAGGCTGGAGTGGCTCACTTAGCTACCTCCAGGGCAGGACTAATTATCATAGGACTTAGGCCATTAAAGGGCTTTAACTACCAGTGCTCTCTCCCAGGTCTGGATTAACTGTTTGCCTAGAGCAAACTGCCTAGATAACCATTCAGCCTAATGGTCTGCTTTGATTTCTCTGCCCCCACTGCCCACCCCTTTCGTCTTTAAACTTTACATTATTGGCAGATCTGGAACAATAGCTAAGAATATTAATATTGTTGCTGCAAAATGTCAAAGAGGTTTTGTTACAGTTTTTTACTTTGCTTCCCTCTTTTGCTTTGTCTTTGCTAGGGCAGTGTTATGATGTGCATAGCAGAGGGCCTTCTCCTGACTTGGGTGGATTAAGAGGGGCTGCTCAAAAGGCACGACTCCCAAGAGAAAACACCAAAATGCCCACAGAGCCTGGCTCTGTCTTACTCTGTTGACTACGTGACAGTAATTGAGGCAGAAGATACTCTGCATAGAAAGAGCAAAACACAACTTTGCCCTGAGGGGCTAAATAGTCAAGATGAGAGAGAGCAGACCATGCTTCACAGAAGAAGGTCTGGGGTGCAGCAGGTTTAAATGGTTTGCCCAAGGTAAATGACTGAGACTGTGGCAGAGGCTGGTCTGCTCCTTATCATTTAAAATAGGTTTGAAAAACTATCTAGTGATTGACACCATCTCTTCTGGGATGTCAGCACATCAGGATGGAAGGAGGTGACTGAAGGAAGTATGACTCATGACTGTAAAACCAGATGCAGCCTTGTTGTAATCTTCTGCCCTGCCACATCTCTGTCCCCACAGCACAATGCTTAGGGTACCAGGGGACCAGTCCACAGACAGGGCTTTTGGAAGGTGGAAATGTTGGCAGTGAAATCACACCTTTTCCTTTCCAGAGTAACATCCTTAAGACGGTTTTTACTCTCCTCCTTCCCCTACAAAGGGAAGGAAATACCATTTAATGCCAATCCCTATGCTGAGTACACATGGCCCTATACAGTAACCAGTTGCATGCACAGATGACTTCATTCATGTAACTCAGGTGTTTTAGGAAGAGTGTTGGTCCACTCAGGCAATAACATCCACGGCAGCACAGATTAAAAACTGAATCTGTATTTGTGCTCCTCCATATATTTATGTCCTTGGCAAATACATAAATTAAAGAGAGATTTGTACAAAACAATACATAAAAAACAGGATGATTCTTTTGGCACTTTGCTTCCTGTTATTACTAAATCAGCTCAGAAACATGATGTGCACACAGCAGAAGACAGCCCTGACCCAACCATGCAATGGTTTCAGGTGGCAGCTTCCTATGTTCATGGCCTTCCCAAAATCAGGCAGGTTATGTGTTTGTAAGATTAAATGCATGCTTAATAAAAACCAAGACCTATCTAAACCAAAGCCCAACGAAGGATGCTTGGGCCAGCAACGGAGCACAGCCTACACAGACTAAACCAGCTCAGATTAGATAAGTAAAGACAAGTGCCTTCAGCCACTTCTTGCTGATGACATGACCTTGAACCCTGCCAAAGCCCAGGGAGCAGCTCTGCCATGTGCCTGTCCTGGAACCCTCGAGCCTTCGATGGGGCCTTCGATGGGGCTCCTTCTCGCCTCCTTGTTTCTGCCTTGCTGGGAGCATGCTGTGTTGGACGGCAATGCCTGTCCAGCAAAGGGCTTTTCTTCCTCCTTTGACACTTTTTCCCGTCCCTTTGTTCATAATCTTTACTGGCTAACTCGATTATGTATTTTATAGCCCAGCTGACAGCTTTCACAGCGCTTTTCAGAGTTCTGAAGTCTCTTGCAGGTGGTTGAAACGTGCCAAAATTGTGTTCCGCTGCTTCGTCTATATGGAAATTGTCTAATTTCTGACTTCCTCTGATCTCTTACTCTGAGGATAATGGGGTTTAATACTTTCTCTTCTTGCCCCAGCTGCAGGTGTGAACTAGAATACAAGACAAACCGCTTGCTGGAGTGGAAGTTATTTGTTGTTTGCAGATGAATAGAGGTAGTTTTCATTTCCTGTGATTCTGGGTATTAAATTCCTTCCCCTTGTCATTTACCCCTTGCATGACATCTTCTGTTTTCAACTCATTCATTCTACATTGCATCTGAAAGCCATCACATTGAAGTCCATCAAGAAGAACATAACTGAAGCAACTCAATGGAAAAAAAATAAAAAAAATAAAAATAATAAAAAAATAGGCAGGTGAATCAGCAAGCAGGTATCGTTGGAGAAAAGGCATTTCTCAGAGGAAAAGTAGAGCATCTGAGGATTTCCTTTCTCAGCACCAAGGACGCTCCAAGCATGTCTAAAATATCTACCAATGTAATCTATCAAGACACCAGCAAAAATAAAAATCAGAACTGGAGTGATCTAGGAGTGAATGAATCCACCCTGTCCTTGGAAAGAGAGCACCCAGACTGTGCCCTTGCAGAGGCAGTGCCCATATCTTAGGGTGTTCCTGCTCACCATCGTGAGACCCTGACTCGCTTTCTAGCAGCAAGGGTCCCTGTGGTGAGACAAGAACCCCTGAGCTAAGACCAGACAGGGAAAGCACATAGTGGTGCCTCCATGCTTTATTTATGAGGTGCATGTTTCCCACCTTCCAGTGAAACTGCAATTAACTTGTAAATGTATGCTACGAAATTAATTTTCCACTAGCTGCTTTCTTCTGTAGCTAAGAAGAATTAGGTCAATAAGACACCAATGTGAGCTCTGATACGGCCCTCACAACAAGCTTTGTCCAGATACAAAAACCTGTGAAACTAACGAGCCCAGCCCAGCTTGCACAGAGGGAGCCCAAGGACTAACGCCGTTGCAAGCCCAGCGGAGATGCTCCATCCAAAGCACTCCCACCTTGCTCAGAGCACTGCTGGTTTCCTGGAGCACAACAATGTGGTAATGACTTTCATGTTACAGCTCAAGAATCTTGCTAAACTAAAGGTGGTGTTCACACTGGGATCTGTTAAAATGGGATCTGTTAGATCTGTGACAAGTCCCAGAATTGCAGCCAAAAGACTAGACCAGGTGCTGCTGGCTCTGATTGACTGGGGCCATGAGTTCTTTGTGCTTCTATACACACTTCTCTGTGTTAGAGGATAATGAACCTGCCACCACATCTTGGGAACAGGGGTACTTCTTGGCTTCAAGTAGAAATTCATCCTGCAAATGCAGAAGACTTCAGTCATGGTGGAAGGTAACTGAACACATCATTGGTTCAGAGATGTTTTTTCCCAGAGGCTGGCTCTACAGGAGACAGCTGTTCTGAGAAACAAAGACACTTGAAACTGACAGCAACATTACCTGGCAACTGAAAACAGCTGCTCCAGAAGAAAAGAAATAATGCGCTCCCCACACATACAATAGCATGTTTGTTATGGGAGAACAGCTAATCTTGCAGCATAGGCACAGAATTCAGCACTGGGAGGAGATAAGGGAGACCAGGGGCTCTTATGCTATGGGTCAGCTGCTGGCCCCCAGCTTTACATCTTCTCAGCAGACACAACAGGCACTGTCACACAATGTCACCATGCTTGCAAGAGATAAGCTCCTGGATGAAAAACAGCTGGCTGAAGCTCAAGCCAGGCAAGATGGAAATGATGCTTCTAGGAAGAAAAAATAAGTGATTTGGGCATTTTTTAATGCTGGTGCTGTATCTCCCCTTGCATGGGGAGAGGAACCCCAGTGGGCTGGGGCTGCACTTAGTCCTCAAGGCTCAGCCCACGCTAGCCAGTAGGTGTTCTGGGCACTCAGGTCACTGTCCTGCTTTTCTCCTTGTTTATGTGAAAGAGGTATGAAGGAGCTGGACAGAATAGCAGAAATACTCAGAAATTCAAGGAAGGAGGTGTTCCATTCATTTTGACCCATGACCTCTTCAATCCTCATCAGCATTATCAGCCCAGGAAGGAGTTATTCCCCACGTGGAAGAATTAATGACTTGTGTTTTCTTCTGGGCTTAAAATTCTCCATCCCTTCTGCACCTCCCAGTATAACTTCCCACTCCACAGATTTTTTCTCCCTGCTCAGGAAGTCTGTTTCACAAACTTGCATAGGAAGCCAGGTAAAAATGAAGAGGCACAAAGTGACTACCAAATAATCTATTTGCCAAAGTGACAAATAGTGGAGGGGTCAGCTATTGAGTTAGCTCTTGCATTCAGAGTTAATGTAGCTGACTGATCACCCAGTGATTAAAGCAGTCACCCAGAATATGGCAATCCTTTCTCTGACGAGGATTAGCTGAGTTTGAAATTCCTTTCTCCTCCATGGCTGCCTCTTCTTTCTTATGTGTGCCTTTTCTGAGACAAGTGGTCTCTCTTCTGATGAAGAATTTGCAAGGTCTCAGCCTCATGCCAATGTGGAAAAAAGGTCAAGCCCCAAGGCCACAGAATTCCTCAATTCTGTTTTTTATCCAGCTCACACAGAGTAAAGGGTAAGAAGCTTCTTCTTTGGCAGCTCCACAATACCTGCCTCCAAGGACACTTTCCTCCTAATCCCCAGTAACTGGAAGATTCTTGTGCCCTGAAGCGTGAAGGTTTATGTCTCTTCCACAGTGCTGGATGTTTTGTTTAAAATTCAGAGCATTATAACTTCTAAAATAGTGCCTGTGCTCCCTTCCTGTGGATGTTTCAGCAGCAGAGATCTGCTGACTCAGGTCTTTCGGCAGCAACACTTTTAACAATGGAGCAAGCCAATACCCGGGGATAGCAGAGCTCAAAGGAGAACTTGTGTGTCCTTCCAGTGGAGCAGGTGGAGAAGGAGGCTGAGGGACTAGATCACCAGAGCACCTGGGTGGCCGGCTGTTCCCATCACATCTCCAGGACACAGCATGTCCACCTGAGGAAGCCCTCACACCAGCTCATTGTGTCCTCATCAACAGACCATGAATAACTGGATTTAACATCTGCTCTCCTGGGATGTGTGCACGTCTAGCAGGCTTACAGATTACTGTAGCCAGGCACTGTGGGGTCAGAGAGAAGCAGTTTGGCCCCATGCTCCTAGATGAGACCACTGGCTGGAAGTCCCTCCATCAAGGCCGGATGAGAGCCACACCGTGGCTCCATCAGACACTGGCCAGGAGGGGACCAGCATCCTGAGGGAACAGCTGCTGCTGGGCGACCTACTCCATACTAGATCCTCTTGGACAGCCCTTCTAATGCTCATGATTTCCTACACATGTCTTTCTGCTGATGAGCAGACCTCCTGCACTCGATCTGGTGCTCCTTCCACATAGTCGGCAGGTGGTGGGTCTGGACTGCCAACTGCTCTGCCTAATGAAGTCTGGCATCTTCTGCACACAAACCTCTTCCTCCTGTCACACAGAGCACATTCAACTTCTCAGGAGTACGCAAAGAAAATTCAAACGTTTTACAGAAAAAAATAAATGTGCTCTCATGGATATGTATAAAATTGCCCAAGTCGGTGCAGGGAAACTGTGAGTTTTCTCCTCTTTGGACTTGCTCCTTCCTCTTCCTAACATGTGGAACAAATGTCTCCTTTGGACTGTGATGGGGGTAACTTGGAGAGGTCGGCAGAATTGCTGCAGATGGACCCAGGGCTGGTTTTATTTTTCTATTGAACCTTGATGGAAACGCATGCACAGCAAGTCAGGGCCTGTCCCTTTTCCTTTCTCCTTTCTCTCTCTCTTTCCTTTTTTTTTTTTTTTTTTTTTTTTTATTTCTTCCAGGAGTGCTGATGATAAGAAAAGCAATGTCTAAATCTTCTTAATGGTGTTTATGCAAGCAGTTTTGCTTAGCTGCAGTCCCTGCCACCCCCTCCCCCGTCCACCCTCCCCTCCCATCTTCCTGCTAATATCGCTGCTTCATTCCTTTCCCTGTTGGCTATTACTATGGACTACAGCGAATCTAAAACTAAATAATCCCCTTAGTGTCAAGTTTTCTGGGCTGAGCAAATAAATCTAACCAAATGCATTATCTAGGTAGAGGAGGCTGTTGTAAGGGGGGGGAAAGATAAAAGCTATTTTACTTTAAGGCAAAGAGTAAAGCCATCATTTTTCATTCGCATTGTACTTTTAAAGTTTTTTTTTATTATTATTTCATTTTAACTTTACTGTTCATTCTCTTTCTCTTTCCATTGTAATTAAAAAAAA
Organism: Nettapus auritus; assembly: GCA_011076525.1. Classification (NCBI taxonomy): domain Eukaryota; kingdom Metazoa; phylum Chordata; class Aves; order Anseriformes; family Anatidae; genus Nettapus; species Nettapus auritus. The sequence continues at coordinate 10,748,986 of CM021773.1, forward strand.
AAAAAATACAGAAATGCAGCAAAGCTTCTGATTTCAAGCATTAAAGAGAGGGAGAAAGACCCCAGATAAGGTGCAATTCAAATCCTCCTCTCAGACGGGTAATTCTGATCAAGCAGCAAAACAGTCTAAATAAATAAACCCTTCTCCACTTCCCCTTCCCTGTGGGAGAGGGACGAAGGGTATTAGGAAACTCATTTATGGGAGGAAGAGCAAATGGAGGATGTGCACATTGCAGGACAAGGTGGAGAGGTCTCCTTGGTCTGGGGTTGCCTCAGGTTGTCAGCTCACAAGGGCAGGATCACGTCTTTGGGAGTGTGCATGCATGTGAGTGTGGTGGCAAAGAGATCTGATTTTTGCCTTCTTCTGCAAATCCAGGGCAGGTCCTAACCCAGCATAAACCACTGGAGCTGCACTGGGTTTGCCCAAGCCAAAAATCTGGACAACATTGCCCCCGTAGTGCCCCCTACTCATGGATGAGGTTTGTTCAGCTGTGCCTTTCTCACCAGCCTTCCTTCCCTCTTTTCCTAGTGTCTACCCCAGACCTGTATGTGCTCCAGGGAAGCAGGGAAGCATTCATCATGGCAGTCTCCCTGGAGAGATGGCCTCCTGACTGGTTTGCAGGCAGAAAGAGCAGAAATGACCCAATACCTGCACCATTTATCTGAAGCCATCATCTCGAATACAGGTTCTTTTCAAATTAAGAAGATGCCCAGCAAAATCAGAGCCTGAATCATATGTTTCTGCAAAATCAAAGCTCCCTCATTTTGGCCTACATAAGTGAAAAACCAAATGAGTAGCTGATTTTGGATTTGTTGTCTCAAAGAGCAGAAAGCTCTTGAGCTGTTGGAGCTAGATGAGGTCAGAGTGAGGTGCTGCTCCTTTCACATACTTCCCTCCATGTTTTTTTTCTACTTGAACTTCAGTTTTGGAGTAATTTAGTCAATAACTTTTTCCATGTATTTGGCTTCATCCTTGTGTATGTGTCTTTGACTCATTTCCCCATCTCTGGAGCCAGCCTGTCTTGGTGATCTGCTCTTATGATTCTTTAGTCTTTAAATCTCTCTGGTTTCAGTTGGACAGACGTTGTTTGAAACAGAGCCCTTGCCTCTTTATTTTTTATATATTTTTTTTCCTTAATTAAACCATCCTTATATTTTTTCTGGTTTTAGCCATGAAATTCCAGGAAGAATAGAGGTTCTGTTCTTCTGTTCTATCAGTTCTTTATATGTATATGTATATGTATATATATATATATATCTTCTTTAGAAATAAAACTTCAGGCAGAGCTCACATTGGAAAATAAAAATAAAATAAAATAAAATAATAAAAAATAAAATAAAATAAAATAAAAAACAGTAAAGACAACTCCACTGCATTTTGGGAATGAGAATCTGCAATAGACATCACAAGCAACCACAGGGCAGCTATTGACCTGCTGTTGGTCAGCCTAGCAAGGACAACAGCTGAGGACCAGGCTTAATCAATTTGCAATACAATGGTGCAAGCATCTTGCTCATTTCATTCTAATACTCTTTTAAACATTTGCACAAAACTGCCTGCTTGGCTATGGATCAACTCTAAAAGTGTTCAGAGGAAGAGCTGCAATCTTTGATAAACAAGCTGAAGGATATTATCTGAGATGTCTCTGGATTACCCATGTGCCCTAGGATATTCAGCAATTCTTTCAATGGCCTTAGGGCATCACCCAGTACTTCTGTCCCCCTGAAAAAGCACCACATGCAATTGCATTAATGGGCACAATATTTATTATTTCTGTAAAATCTGGCTGCAAATTCTGCCAATATTAGCAATTATTTCTGAAACCTAGAGGAATGTCAAGTGGGCCCAAGTAAGTTACTGCTGATTTGCAAAGTCCTGGTAAGCTTCTGCATTGCCAGAAGGTGCTTATATTCAAAACACCTGTAGAGTGGCCTGCTATGAAAATAGGTTTGTTCACTCCTCATGTCACTGTTTTGTCTGGAGGCTTCCCCTAAAAAATGACTGTATCCCAGGAGCATCCTTATGAAGCAAGCAATGACTTTTAAGAGAAAGTCTTGGTGGTTTTCACTTGCTCCACTTGCGTCTCTATTTTTTTTTTTTTTTTTTTTTCTGTTCAAATATGGTGAGACCTACCCACTCCCAAAAATATTTTAACCAAAAGCATTTTCTGCTCCTATTGTCCACAGTTGTCTCCCTCCCTTTCTGGAGAACCTGAAACCACCGCTGACCATCCTGATGTGGGTGGGTTTCAGCTGTGAGCATGGTGTGGGACACAACCAAGCCATGGGGCTGCAGCTCCATGCCTCGTCTCCTTTGTAGGAGCACTACAGCAGAGCTCCTGAGCAGGTTCAGCCCCTCGGCTCACCTGGCAGGAGACCAAAGCTAGGAGGGGACCATTTTTATTGCTGCAGATGCCAGGAAGAAATGGTAGGTTTTGCTACCTGCAGCTTCTCTCTTAATCTCTGCTAGACACACGATAAATGCAGCATTGCCAGCTCATGTCTTTAAGCGTGCCTCCTGAGGTCTTGGTTGTGTTCCCAAGAGCCCTGGATCCCACAGGCACATGTCTGGGCTGGAGTTGGACTCTCCTTTTTTGTGTCACCTGTAAAAACTCATTTTAAATCTACATGTATGTTTTGGGGGAGGGGAAAGGGGGGTAAAAAGGAGAAAAAGTTCGTATGTGACCAATGTGACTAAGGACTAAGACCAGAAGACGTATGAAAAGAACTAAAAAAGGCAGAATGCTTTTTCAGATACTTCCAGATCTGTAAAGGACCTCCTGAGCTCTGCTTCCCATGGACACCTGGATGCAATACACTGTGGGCTGCATGTGTATCCAGGGCTTTGCCTGTCAACCGCACAGCCACACTGCAGCACAGGGCTTCCTAAGTTCCTTTTTAACAGTGCTTTCCTCTTTGAATTCAGTAACTTGGCCCCTGCCACAGGGTTTCACCACCTGCAGTGTTGAATTTATTCTTCTTGTAAGTTGTTTCTGTCAACTCTTGTTCCTTTGCTTAGTCACTTTGTTAACTGGCCCCATCATCCTCCACAGAAAACACTTTTAGGCTGTGCAAGACAGTAACTAAATCCACTCATTCCCCTCTCTCTCTCCATAATGAACAAACCCATCTCCAGCCCTTGCTCAAACGTCATGAGCCCCAAAGCCTTCCTGGTGGCCCTTCACTGGGCCCACTACAGTTGAGCACCAACAACAAAACTCCAGATGTAGGCACACAAGAGTCACAAATAATCACTTCCTTTGTCCTGATGGATGTGGTGATGCTGCTGATGAAACCACCATGCAATGGGTCTCATCTCTGCAGAGGCAGGCAGCTGACACAAGTTCAACTCGATCCTCAAGACCCCTGGTCCTCTGTGGACCTCTTCCAGAATGCCATGATGGGACAGGAGCACAGCCCTTCTCATCCTTCTTGGTGTGCAAGCCATCCTTTGCCAAAGAGACAACCTGTACACAGTGGAGCACTTCACCCTTGTTTTCTCTCTAGGTGCCACCCTGGTTCTAAGCAGAGCATGATTTTGGCTTCCCACTGTTTGCCCTGTTGCACTATGCACTGCTTGCAGTGTGAAGGGTTGGTTAGCAGAAGCCCTACATTTTGGGCTCTTGCCTGATGCTCAGTCATTCTCTTCCTCTGCCTGCTCCTGTTTTACCTATGGCTACCAGGGAGCTGTTCCAGATGGCTGGTCCTGGCTCTGGGCTGGGGCCAGGGGCACAGCGCCAAAGTGGGCTGAGCCTGCTGTACGGGTGTTTGGGATCTCTGGTGCAAGCCTAGAGGGCTGACAGGAGGAGAACCGGGAGTGAAGCAGAGCCAAGACTGCTCCTGGGACATGAGGCAGCAGGAGCAGGGAGCAGAATTTGGGTATTGAACTGGGAGCAGAATTGTGGGATTTCTTAGCAGTGGGTTTGGCTGAATGGGATCAGGCTGCCTTCCAGCATGGCCCTGCTCATCTCACTTCACCAAATAACTCCTCAGTGACAAAGCTGTCAGCACTAGTTCCTGGAGGCTAGAAAAGAGGTCTGTGCTTCTGCTTGGTACATCTTCCTGCAGTTTCACTGACCTTTTGCCATCTCATGGCTGGGTTTGTAAGAGAACATAGTAACGAGCAGCCAGACCAGACAGAGCTTTTGAATTTCCACCATCAGTCTGTGCTAATTATTCGTAAGTTGGGGGGTCGGGTGCTTTTGGTTCACACAAAGATCAGAAGTGATTTGTCCAGATCCTTCCAGTTTTGAGTACCAAAGATCTCTCCTCTCCTGGATCCCTCCTGGAGCTCAGACACTCCGACACAGTATCATAGTGCAAGAAGTCACTTAGACCTGCACCATTCCTGGTGTCTGCCAGTGTTCACAACAGCATCAGTAACTTGTAGCTCCATGGGTTTACACCATGGCTTATCAGGGCTTAGCAACTCAGTAGGTTGCACTCTTCTCCATAAAACAAACATTCCCTCAATCCAAAACCTTTGCTACATGTGTCCTTATCCACTCAAGAACCCGCTGAATGTATTTTTGTATTTTTGAATGTATTTTCTCAAAGCTTGCTTGAGAGCAGTGTATAGACTGTTGCCATCTACTGCTGGTTTCCCTATTCTCCCCAGTTTATCACTTGGAGCTGGCTTAGATGCCAATGCCCCGAGCAACTTCACCTCTTGGCATCTGCGACTCTTTTCCCCTCAGCACAGAAACCTACAAAGGTGGGTGGCTTTTAGGCAGGTCTCCTGGTACTACATGCTCCTACATGCTGATCCCTGGCACCCAACCTTGCCCATCAGTCCTCAGGATAAGGATGCTGAGACACGGCTCTCCCCAGTCCTCCCTTCAGCAGCATCACACAGGGTTTACAGACTGCTCAACCCAAACTGCTGCAAGCATTTGCTTGCAGTCTGGGTGTTTCCCTCTCCTGGGGATTTGTGAGCAAGCCACAACTAGAAAAGATTTCCAGCATTGCCACACCAGATCTGCCTCTGCCAAAATCAGCTGAATTTGCTCTCACCATTGTTCTTAACCACAAAGTTTACCCAGAGGTTTGTTTCTGCCCATCAGCCCTTTGTGCTGCTGATTGCCGCAGGTTGCTAACAGTTTTTGAGCTGGTGACAGATAACAAACTTGAGAAAAGGGTTCTATGAAATGGGATCATCTTAAATCTTGTTGCCAGCTTTCTGTCACTGCAACATTCCAGGGCTGGGAGTGCATGATGGCTTTGACCTTGATTATATTGGTGATAATCCATCTGCACAAAGAGTATGTATACATAAATGCACCTACACAGAGGCATCTATACATATATGTCTGGAAGTATAGATGTGCAAAAAACAAAACACATTTTTCTTTGCACAGCCTTTTAATGCCACAGGGACTGAAAGCGGCCATTAGTGTTCACTAAGGATACATGTTTTTTCTTTTCGTCCCTTTTATACTTTCCTCTATTTTCATGGTTTTTTTTTTCTTTTCTTTTTTT
>CM021773.1:10754562-10807481 GCA_011076525.1 Nettapus auritus
TTTTTTTTTTTGGTGGGGGAGGGGGGTGAGGGGTAGGTAGAGAGAGGGGCTCCCACCAGTTTATAGCCTGTTAGGGAGGTTTTTCCAAAATATTAATTTATTCATGGCTGTTTGATCTCACTTTTCACCTGTACCAGTGCTGCTCTTTGACTGGAGCAACTCTTTTCTCTTCATCATGTTTAATACCCTGATATATTATTCCCTGCATATTTTCCCATTTTCTTTTCTGCTGGAGTAACCAAGCCAAGATCTTTCTGCCTCATCCATGGGACATGTTTCTATCCTCCGTTTCACTCTCCAAGCCTTACCAAGCTCTGGCTCTGGCTAAGACCATCGTTCCTCAGTTACATGTGACCAGAAGACCTGAACATTTTCCACATGGGGACTCACTGGTGCAGAGCATAATGTCATTAATATTTCCCTCCCTCCACTGGAAACACCTTGCCTGAGGGTTGCATCCTAGTGCTGCACCATCCTAAGGTTTCATTTGCTTTCATAGGCGTGTGTCACATCAGCACCACAGATCATCTTGCCATCAGGCACCAGACCTCCTTTCTGTGACCCTGGCCTGAGTGTACTGTGCCACATTTCTAATGCCTTTGGACATCTTTCATCTTCTTCTTTCAGGTTGTCACTGGAACATCATGTCCTGTTCCTGGTCTTTGTAATCTCAGCTTTCTGAGTGTTGAGTGTACTGCACAAACCCAATTCTCAGCCCTGTCCTCCACTGTGCCCTGTGCCACATCGGTCCATCTCCCTACACTGTCTTGTCCTTCCCAAGAAGAGCAATCTAATTACCAGCAACAGGGTTATCCTTCCAGCCCAGCTATGCAGGATCTCACTTTGGATGGTTCACGTGAACCTCAGGCACAATGATTTTCCCCACCTCCCTACACCTGGGTGAAGCAACTCATAATTACAGGCTCTGCCATTGCTCACGCATAGCCTCTGGCATGTCTTCTGGGGCTTACAGGTGACACACCGCAAGCAGCGCACAACACACCTGCCTTCTGTTCCCAGATGCTTGTGCTGTGCTTTTTCCCCCTAGTTTCTTGTGCAAAGACCATTCACACTGTTAAAGGGCACAGATCCTTTGGGTTGCTACTAGCAATGCCTCAGCAAGAATACCAGGAGTTAATGTGTCTCAAGAGAGAAACCCCTCAATAATATCTCTCCTCTTCCGCGGTTATGACAACTCAGCGATGTCCCTGGGTAGTTGGGCCTGTTGTCCCACGGGGACTGCTAAGCATGCTGCACACTCAGCAGCACTTTCCCGAAATAGTTTGGCTGGCTCAGACAATGTCCAACTGTGCCACATCAAGAAAGAGGATCCCTTTCTAAATAGAGAAGGAAAGGGACTTGCTCTCACGGGGGCTGGTGGTGCCTCTCCATGCGGAGCCAAGGGGCTGCACCCCAACTTATGGGGAGCCTCCAGACTTTGTTCTGGAAATTAGGATTGTATTACCTGTACACTTAGTGTCCTGATTCACCTGAGGACGCAGATGTTTCACAGGCTCACCTTCTCTGTAAAACAGTTGCTCAGTGTTAAGGTGCTCCAGGTGCTCCAGGACACACTATAGGAAACCACGGTGAGTTTCGGATCCATCCATAGCCTGGAAGGGCAGCATTTCCCAGGGAACAAGCACAGATGTAATGCCAAGGAGGGGAAGTCTCAGAGTTACTTTACTTTGCAAAACAAAATTATATTTTAAAAAACTTAAATTCCAATGAATGCATTCCTTCTACTTAAAATTTCATCCTGAGCTAGCCCAAAGGCTCTGTGAACGGCACACAGCACATCTTCATTAAGATAAAGCAGCCACCAGGCTAAGGGGAACAGCAAGAATTACAACTTATTCAAAACACCTGCACTACAGCAGAGGAGTTTTGGCCCAAGACACTGGATGACATATGTGATGGAGGGCTGGAGCTGCCCTTCTGCACAGGACACGTGTTCCACCCCACCATTTATAATTCCCTAATTTGAATGAATACAAGTCCTGCAAAATTTCAAAATTAATCACTGAAGGGCTTAGACTCATTTGAGACAGATCAAAGCATTTTGTGTCCATCATGACATCACTCGGGGTCATCATTTACAAGAGAGTTCTAAAATCATGAAAAAACAAGTGGGATTGGAACAAAATAGTGGAAGTGTTTCCTTCTCTAAATGCAGAAGTGGGACCCCTCACAATCATCATAACTTCACTTTCCTTCTGTGTTTTTTTCTCCTGATTTTATGTGTTATGAGTGTGGCTTTTGAAGTCTGTCAGTGTCGGATTAAGTATGATTACCAGTAACTGTGTGTATATATATAGGCACATATATACTTTTACATATAGAAAAGTAAATCTAATGAAACTATAAAATATAAATAGCAGAAAAGCTTGATGAGGCAGTTTTGCTGAACCTTTTTCATAAACACAATAATAAAAGAAAATTTACTAAAAACAATGCAAAAAGCCTCTGCCTGGAGGGTACAGTTATTCCAAGGATCCTGTTGCTGCTAAACACAACGTTTAGTTGATCCAAACTAAGAGTGGCCTTTTACACAGGGGGAAAACAAGTTATGATGGGGATTTAAGTGTTTTGGAGGAAAAGAGAGTCTTGAAAGTTCTTGCACCAACCTGTCACTGAGAAGTGTGGTGAGATGAAATCGCAGGGCATGCACCATGACACGCGTGTGGCCGCTGCCAGCCAAGGGGTGCTGAGCTATAGGGACAGTGGCACTTGGGACGCTGCTCGTCCCCTGGCATTGTCTGAAGCCCGCCTCAAAGTATGCAGAGCCCTCGCTTGTCCGCAGCGCTGCGGAGGCAAGCAAATCACTGCACACCAGCAGTCAGGTTTGCACTCTGATCTGCTCCCTTTCTGCTAAGCATCTGGGGAGGGCTGTTCCCCAGACACAACAAGGCTTCAGGACAGGGTTTGCCAGGGGGGACCAAGAAAATGGGAAAGGTGGGTGGAGGAGGTTTGGGAAAAAATAAAAATAAAAAAAAAATAGCAGAGGTATTTTGAAAATGCTGATTTAGAGTGCTATTAAAAACGCTGCCCACATAGCCTTTTAACCCTCAAAGATATCAGATAACTTTTTTTTCCCTGCAGTGAGATGAAGTGGCTGTCATTATCTGCGAAGGTCTGTATCATATTGGAATCTGCCGGTGCAGGTCAGCGAGTCCGTGGTGTTCTGGTCCCGGCTCCAGCGCTGAATTACATTTTCCAGGCACAATGGCTGCAGAATGGGTGGGTGCTTTGTCATTTAAACTGCATAAAGAGGCAGAAATTGATTTTTATTGTGGATCTTCATATCTAATAAAGCTCTGAGGGGCTCTTTTCTTCTCCAACTGAATGGCCATTGAATGCTTTCAATCTAGTTCTGTGTTTCATGCCTAAACTGAATAGTGGCAGGAGGAAAATAGATGGGGGGAAGAGAGGCCAAGTCACTTTCCAGATTGAAAAGGATACAGAAGAGAAATAAATAAAAAAAATAAAATAAAGTAAAGTAAAAATGAATCAGGGAAAAAAAGCCATTTAAGTGGAAAGGGAACCTTTCCTGATGCTGAGGAAAAATTGCTTTGTGCAACGTGCGTGCACGGGGCAGCGCCGCAGCTGCGTGCATGAGGATGCAGTGGCATGGTGCTGTGAAAAGGCCTGGGACTCGACTAAAATGCAGCCGAGGCACCCTGATGCTACCTGCATCTCAACTGTTGCCTTGGGACTGGGAATTCCCTGCTCCCTGGTCAAGACATGTTCATACTGTATATCCCAGAGCTACCCTGCATGCGTTGCCTCACTAATATTTTGCTTGAGTTGCTATAGAATGGGAATGTTTCAGTCTACATTGACATTAATTAGAGGAGAGATTGTTTCAGAATACATCATTTTTTAATGTAATTAGTACCTAGTTCATCATGTCCTCCACAAATCAACAAAAAGACAATAATACATAATGGCTTTTCAGTTGCTCTTTGATATGTATTGCTCATTTAGTCCTGTTACCCTTGGGAAGCTTCATCACAATTAACGAGGCCAGTAGCATTAGCATTAATTGGTTGTGCTGATGTTTTGACCTAAGATCCTGAGGAGTCCTCCTGCAGCATCTTCATGCTCTGCCCAATCTCTTTGAATCCAGCCAGTGGAAACTGACACAGGTGTGTCAAGGAGTGATATTTTCTGGCATTTTCTTGTTTTTGGTGTGTGATCTGCCCCAGTGCTCATGCCTCCCCAGCTAGCACTGGTAATCCCCTCCAGGACGGGCTGGTGCAGGCAGAGCGAAGAGCTCCCAGTCTCAAGGAACAGGGAACAATTTCACATACATCCATTTGGCTTTCTTGCAGACCTAACTGTGGCAAAATCTTCCTAACTGTGGAAAATTACAGTCATGAGGACTAAAACAAAAGTTTAATAGTTAAGCAAGGCAAACTTCCTATGGGATACTCAATTCTTTCCCTGTACACCACAACTTCCTTCAGGAAAGAGATTTTCCTTAGGCCGCTATAAAATGAGAATGACTCAGATTATTTTGACATTAATTAGAGGAGAGAGTGATTTACAATAGAGTGGTTTTTAACGTGCTTTTGGCTTTTCATGTACCTGTTTTATCACCCTTAGAAAAGTCCTCAAAATAGCTTTGGAAGCAAGCCCTGGGCAGTTGAAGGAGGGCCAACAGGAGGGTGGATATAACTTCGGCCATCCCTATGGAAACGTTAGGGCAAACCAAGTTTTTCAGAGAATGGGAGAAGGGAAATCAGTGAGAAGCATTTTTCCTTCCATCACCCCATGGCAGACAGTTCAGCATGAGTCACTGTGAAGGGACCTGCCCTTCCAGCACCAAAAATTAGCCCTCTCTGGAAAATGGGCTACTAATAGGGCATCTCAAGTGAGGCACCTGGAAACAAAACAAAATAAACAAAAACAAAAAAGAAGCAACAAAACCCACAAATTATTGGTGCAAATCCTGGTTGTATATGCTGGGAGCTCAGTGCAATCCTGAAGTGCAGTGATGGTCCAGAAAGCCAAGAAAACGCCAGGCTGTACTCAAAAAGAGAGAATAATACTCAAAATGTTGTAATAGAATTCCAGAACTGCATGATACACCTTTACCCAGAATAACATTTTCTATTCTGGCCTCCCCGCCTCAAAATGCAGACACAGGAAAGGTCTAGGGGAGGGCAAATGAAATTATTAAGGGCATGGAAAGACGTCCATGAAAGGAGAGATTAGAAAGATCATGGCTACATAATTTAGAGACGACATGAATAAGAGAAACCATGATAGAGATATATAAAATAATTTGTCTTTTTCTAGTTTGCAGGGCTTTTGTGAACTCAGTCTGCAGTAGTTTTCCTTCAGATCCACACAGGACTCAGGCTTGGCAAGCAGGAAAGCAAGCTCCGTCATGGAGCTGGAGGGTGTTCCCCAAGAACCAGGAGTATGGGGTGTTATTTACAACTCAAAACAGGTCATTTTATTAATGCAGACCTTTCACCTGTCCTGGATCCAAGGGCCTTTATGCAAAGGAGGAATGTTCTCAGGAGTGTCTGCCCTTTGATTCCCTTTGGAGGAAGATTTTTTGCCCTACCCACGTACTAATAACAGTATTTTCATCACCTCTGCATCTGTGTTGCACTGAATTTTCCTCATACACCTTCCCTGCAGGCAGGGTCTTGCAGTGCTGGTGATCCAGAAATTGCTTAGAGACAGGATAACCAGCTGCCTTCCCTTAAATTAGCTTTGTGGCCAGAAAAGCCTGCTATAGACCCCGCTCTGATATCTCACATGAAGGAGGCCTCACTCTCTGCAAAACTTCTGGCAAGTTTAACAAGGCTCACACCGCTGTCGCTGAGTTCATGTTGCTGTCAGGCAGAGCTGTGCAGAAAGCAGCCCATGTTCCTGTAGAAGTCCTCCTCCTCGACACTCCATCAAAGTCTGAAGAACCCAAAGACAACTAAATCCTTGTTCTCAGCCCAAAGCATAGATGGAAGTGAAGCTTTTGACCTGAAAATTGTCTCTTAGCAGAGAGAGGGTCTTTCTCTCTTCCCAGAGAGCATTTTTTTGTATGCTGTGGTAACTGTTTCAAGCAAGGTATTTTAAAGAGAATGTGAATTTTGGAGAGATACAAAAGGGCTTGTATGCCTGAATACTTGTCCATTTCTTCCAATTGTACTGATTGATCTAATAAAAGGTTATTAGATCTCTCTGTACAAAGTTGCCTCTATTCAACAGGGAGCACTTCTGACACTCTTATGACACCATCCAAACTCCATGACTTTCTAAATAGTAGCCTTAGACAAAGACTTGCCATCTGAGGGCCAGAAAGTAAAGGAAAAAAAAAAAAAAAAGAGTGTGACAAAGGTATGAAGAATACAGACAACAAAGGTGTAAGTAAGAATGACCCAAATTAAATGGTAAGATTCCAGATGGATTCAAGAGACACAAATCCCTCATCTAACCTCAAAGCACAGTGAATCACCAAGGACAGCAATGAAAGCAGAGATCAGCTGGATGCCAAGTAGTTTGTTCTCGAGGTCCCTTGAGGAGGAGAGAGGTCTACAGTACTGGGCAGAGCACTTTCTGTTTGCTTTGGGTCCTGTCAAGGTCTAGAATTAAAAAATCCCAGACCTTTTGAAGAGCTGGTGGGAGCAGCAGATGGAGAGCACAGGCTCGTGGCCGGCCCAGGAAGGCAACAAGATGCTGCAGAGACCATGAGAGCAGAGCTGGCAAGCTGACAGATGGGAGTCGGGACCTGGGGCAGCAGCAGACTTCACTTCCTTTTCCAAAGAGTTGCTATGTGCATGCAAATCTGGAAACATCTTTGTCTTGCTAAAGTAGAATAAGCTCAGGTTTGATGGTATGATTCCACAGCGGTATCATTTCTCAAAGCAGCTGGTTTCCATGTATCAAAAAAAAAAAAAAAAAAAAAAAAAAAAAAAAAAAAAAAAAAAAAAGTCCAATAGTTAAGGGTTGCCCTCTCGTCTGCCCAGTGATTATTTTGCAGAAACCTGCAGCAAGAGCACAGGGTCTCAGCCAGACCCTGAGGGCAAGCAAGTGCACATGCAGTCTTATTTACCTGGCTGGTATTTCCTTACTGACACAAAGTTTGAGCAGCTGAGGATACCATTGAGGAACAGCACAGCAAACTTCCAGCTGAATTGGAGGCATTTCTTTAGAGCTTAAAACAAGCAAGTCAACTTGAATTGAATTACCTCTAAATGAAGAGCAAACTTTCTGAAATTAGCCTAGCAGGTAAAAATAGCTATAAAAAGTCATCTCTATTTTTGTTATCGGATATTGGTAGCTGGCTTTTCCCAAAGATGAGGAAGACGAAGGCTGGGCCCTACTCTTCTGGGCTTTTTCAACCAATGACCTCAGCTGTGAGTGAGTCTGGTGCAAGAGGAGGGCTGTGCAGAGGGTCAATTATTGGGAAGTTTCAGAGGTGATGCTCTGCAGCCAAGGGCAGGCAGTGATAAGAGCTCCAGGTGAAGTGGTCAAAGCCAGGCTGAAATGAGTGATAGTGATTGGTTAATGCTGCAGATTGTAACCCATGACACCAGTCGAGTTTGTCAGGCGTAATGTGGCAGGGGGATTTTCTTTTTTTCCCTCTGAAGCATCCTTCCTCGTTTGCAGTGTCGCCAATCAGCGTCACTCATGCTGGATTTGTCTGACTCCCTGTCAAAGTGAGGTTTATTCACAGGAGTTTGATTTGCCACAGAAAAATAAGCAGCACCTTCTCGCTTCAGGAATTTGGGTAGTCATCATCAGTGGGAGGCAATGTGTGGGCTTGCTGGCTACCTTTGAGAATTGATTCTCTTTTACATGGCACGAAACATCCAGCCCCACAGCTCCAGTGGCTGTCTGGCGTTTCAGTTACTTCCAACCTCCCCTGTATTCAGTGGGGTTTTCTGGGTATGTGTTGCTCCAATATGAAGAGAAAACAAGTTGGTTTATTTCCTTTTGAGCCTTTCTTCCATTGCTGCAGGTTTCCTTGGCAGCCGTGGAGTCATGGGTTTCTACCAGGGACCAGGCAAGCAGCAGCAACGTGGGGCCAGTCCCTGGCAGAGGGAAGCAGAGGATGGAGACTTTTTCTCCCCATCTCTTGACCCAGGCTCAAAAGAGGGAAGAAAAGCCAAAGCTCTAGGTGAGATGGCCAGCACGTACCTCCTGGGAAGTGTTACCTGAGCTAGCAATTAAGCATCTAGATGTAAAACGCAGATAATGATTAAGGTCTAAAAGGTACTTTTAAGGTCCAATAATGACAGCAAGCATACGCCAGGAAAGCATTCTTTTCCAGCAAAAGTTGAACACCCTGTACAACAAAGCCGGTATATTTTTACGATTATAAAGAACGGATGCAAACCTTCTCAAAAATTATCAGGAGTAAAATTGCCTTTTCCATGTCTCATTCTTCCACCTTTCTTACGCCTTACAGCAGAGCATAGCACAGTTATCTTCGAGCAGTACAGTTCAGCCTTTTTAGTTCATTTTTTTAACCATTGCAAGAGGCAGGATTTGGAGATGGATGGCCTAACATTCTGAACTGGTAGGACAAATCCTCTATTTCTGTGTGCCTATAAAGATTTTAGATCAGAAAAACGTCTCGTCTGAAATCCATGTATACGGTCCATGATCTTTTAATGCTGTTGAGGAGGTAGCACCAAGCAGAACCAAGGCTTTAATACTAAACCTGCTGTACCTGCCAAGTAGTTTCCATATTGTTCATTTTGTATTTTCTTGTTCCAGCACTCACCTGTTTGTGTACTCCTCCTTTTGGAGCTTGCCAGCTCGTGTTTTGTTCTCAGAAGTGCTGATGCATTGAATCTGAGCGGGGTTCAGGTAACAAAAATAGTTCCCTGGGTCTCCTAGGCTATGACGCTTGCTATTTTGACACAGTCTTGGAGGACTGCCTTTTGCCATGAACCCAAGCTACGTATTGCCATGCTTTCGTGTTTTGCACCAAGACTCCCACTTACAGTGCTCTGCTGGAGTGTGTGGCCTTTGAAACTGCTTCTCATTTCTATTAAAAAATATTCAAAATGATGCGGGGAGTAGAAGTTTGAGTTAATTACAAATTATTCTCGATTTCACTAGCATTTTATTAACAAATCCACATTAATCCAGTATTAAAGCAGGGCGGGATTATAGGATTTCTCTCATCTGAAGCTTGGAGCAAGGGAAGTCTATAATAAACCTACCTATTCATTTGACACAAAGCTGTTCTATCAAATCTACCACAACATGTGGCCCACCCCCTCTTCCTTGTGACATACATATGCAATGGTATACAATAGGAACAGTATATTTTTACAATTAACTAGAATGGATACGAACCCTCACAGAAACGATCCAGGGTAAAATTGCCTTTCCAGTGCCTCTGGCCTTGGAGCTGCTCTACTGGCTTCTCAAGCTGCACAGGTGACTTAACGGGGACATATTTCATCTGGGGGAAACCCAACGGGTCCCCACCCGAGCCCATTTCCACCAGTAGAAGAGCTGACCTCATAACAGCCCCTTTGACTGTATACATTTGATAAAAATCAGGATGACACCACTGCAGAGGATGCTCCCTCTGCAAATGGCTGTTAGCACCATGAGGTAGAACACCCCAGAGAAAGGAAAGGACCTGAGCATGTTTGGAGAAATAAGAGGGAAAAGCAGAACTGTTTCATCTTGATTCTGCCACGGTCCTCAAAATTGTCTTGAAAATTTTCACAGAAAGGAGCCAGCTAAGGGACTGAAATAGTTTGCTTTAAGATATAATCCTTTTAATAAAATGTAAGGGTCAGAATTTCACATCGGCAGTGAACATTTTGCTAAATAGGGCATGATGAGCTTGCTGTTCTGCTCCTGGACCAATCTCTCGTGCTTGCATGTTACGGTATATAAAAACCACATGAAATTGCGATCTCTGCTGGGGTCGGTGCAGGCTGATCGGTCCAAAGTGTAACAGTTCCTGAGCTGAAACCGTTCTTGTTTTTCTTGTTAGGGTGGTCCATAAAATTATTTTCCCTGACAGAAACAGCCAGAGAAAATGAAGAAAATGTTCAGTTCAGTTTTGAAGACCCTTTTTGTCTCACTCAGAGGGGCGGCATGAATATCTGAATGCTGAAATTATTACCCTTTATATCTACAAAAACTATCATTTTTTTCACAGTTTTTTGATGAAATAGGAAGTGAATTTGCTCATGAATAACTCTAGTGATTCAAAAAGCTATGTTTCTGTCTTAGGACTGGGCATTTCCAGCCAAACCTAGTCACTGCTGTTTTTCATTTAGAGGTGACACCAGGCTTGGGCCTGTGTAGAAATGAAACTCACTGCCCCCGGCAATGGGGCTGAGGAGCAGGGATCCCAGTTCTGGTTCTGCAGAGCTCCAGCAGCATTTGCCTGCCCCAAATGCTGGGTTCTCCACTGAGTGCAGGTACCTCTCTTTTCAGTGTCTTCTAATGCTATCTATTCTTCAGGTCTGTTTTCCCATTAATATTACTAAGACTTGCAAACAAGTGAAAATGTGTTAGAGCAAAGAGACAAAGCCCATTACCACCACCATTACCACCTCACCAGGATCCATGTTCCCTTGGAGACCAAAGGGCAATATTTCATAATTTGCCAGAAGTGTTCTACTTGGACCCGGACCTACAGTGCTCGGTTCTCAGGAACAGCTGGTCCCACCTAGCAGGGGGCTGGAGACTTCAGTGGCCAGCAGGAGATGGTGGCTTTACCTGCCCTTCATGTTCATTTTTTCTGCCTATGACCATAGCCCTGGGACTCTCTGGAGGCCCCAAAGAGAATCAAGTCTGCTCTGGGAGTCAGGCAAAGCTGGAGAGAAATGGCACCTCAAGATATCAGCTCCTGCTTTGGACTCTTCCCGAGCTGGAATTTTTAACTAGTTCTCCCTGGTGCTCTGATCATGGCCAAGCACTGGCTCCAAGCCAGAGGTCTGCAGAACTTCCCTGCCTGATTGCAAAGCCAAGAGAGTGTCATACAGAAGTAAGCAAAAGTGATGCTCAGGCCTGAAATGTAGGGTAGCAGGAGGTGAATTACGGCTAGACTTTAGGCAGCATGGAGCTGACATCCTGGGGTGTGCATCCCTTGCTGGTGCCACTGCCAGGGGCTGCTGCGAGGGCTGGGATGTAGCTTACTTGAGAAGACAATTACTGTCCCTCTGCTCACTGCCATGTCTCTGACGTCTTCACTGCAAGCTCAATGAGCTGCTCATAGATGGGAGATGGGGCCTCTTGGTGCTCAGTAATAACAGGCAATTTGGAGTACAAACAGCCCTTTTGTGCTTGTCACTTCAGGAGGCCCCTGATAAACGTGGTTGAGGAGAGGAGCTGACGTGAATATATGGGATTCCTTCTGCCCACAGCCTGTGCCAAGATCCAAGGCAAAATGCACCGCCTGCATCAGGTTGTATTAAGCAAATTAATGTCCTGGGTTTTTTGTTTGTTTGTTTTAAATAAAAATGTAGTAAAAAAAAAAAAGAAAAAAGAGCCCAAGGAACTTATTTTACAAATTAGTCACGATTTGCAAGAAAAATTATGCAATCAAAGGAGCTCCAGGACAACAAACGAGTGCAGGACTGAGACATTTATTAGGCAGGTCATTTGTGTCAAGAAGTTTCTTCTCCCCCACCTCTTCTTCAGCTCCCCTTTTGAGGATTTTGGGCATGGATTGAGATACAGAGGACAACATGGGATCTGGGCCAGGCAAAGCAGAGGCAGCTTCCATGGGACCCCACTTGACATGCAGGGAAGGAGTGCAGTATGTGGTGTCCATGGGCTGCCTCTTCTTGTCTCTTGCTGTCAGCACAAGCCCTTCTTCTACCAGCCTGCCCCAGACTCATCCTGAACTCCGCACTAATACAGCCCGACTCATGCCATTAAGCAAATCCAAACTACATGCTGCACAAAGCTTCCAAAAAGCCAGCCTCAAAATAGCTCGCACTCTAATGCAAGCAGCAGACAAAGCTAAAGAAAAGCAGAGGAGCAGGCACCCTTCAAGCTAAAGCATGTTATTAAGGAATATTCCTCTTTTGAAGTTTGTTGATTTTATTTTTATCATATTTTAACACAAACCCTTTTCAAGTTATAAATTAAGTAACTGCTGCAGAAGGGTTATGGGTTGTATTTTTTTTTAGATGCATTTCCTATAGAGAGATTTTTAAAGTTTCCAGTACAAAAAAATAAAATAAAATAAAATAAAATAAAAAAATCATGGAAAGCTGTGTTGAATTATGTGATACATTGAAATTAAAATGAAATTCCAAATTATCTTGCAGTCAGGGGCTGATGTGGACTGAGTGATAATAAATAAAGGTTAAAAGGACATTGGCAAGTCTTTTTTCATGGCTTTCAATTTTTCCCCTCCCTGTTGTTTGTAAAAACCTCTTAGAAGATTAAAAATAATATTTCTTTCCCTATTGATTTTTTCCTTTTTTTCCACATTTGAAAGCAGCATTTATTTATTTTCTGTGTTTCTAATGGAGCTGGGATTAATGTGGCTTTATTTGTTCTTTACTTGGCTTGCGCCTTGGTCTTGCAGAGGTACCAGTGCAGCCCTAGAAAGGGTGTTCAGCAGCAGGACAAAAACAGCCCAACACCAGATGCCTCATCAAAGAACCAGCCATGGGCCAGGGCCATCCATAAAGATGTTGCCACCCAAAAACTCAGCTCGTTTCATTTTGGCACATGATATCCCTAGGTCTAGAGCAGTACACTGGTCCAAAGGCTCCATCCAGTTGAGTCCTATATTCTGGCTGCTGGAGGAGATATTGTCTGCTTCTGGGTGTTAGGCTTGGAAGAGTACCAGGTGGGAACCGAGCCTCCTCAACCCCCACATACCCCCATGTGGGAACATCAGCCCATCTCTTCTGCTGGATCCACCACCAAGTTGCCATTGACCTAGCTTGTCTTTCCTCTTGAGGACCCTTGGTGTGGATTTATCTTCTCAGAGGAGCTGTGAGGATCGATGCACTGCAGACCACATGGCATGGCCAGTGCTACGTGATGTGCCATACAGGGTGGAGGTGCAGCCTGGGCTTTGCTCCAGCCCAGCCTCCTCTTGCATTCTCAGGCACCCATGGTGAGCCAAGGTCTCCAACAGCTCCCATTGCACCCAAAGCAGACTCTGAAATTGTCCGTCCCCAGGTTTTAATTTAAATTAGGGGAAGCAAGAAACTCCAGTGAGACTGCAGACAGCTCAGCAGAGACCTCTGCTCCCTGTGCAGCAGCAGTGCAATGGCACAGCAGACACACGGCCGCCCAGGCAGGAGGATGGGCTAATGCCTTTATATACATCAGAGATGCAGTTTTGTCTGCAGTAATGTTTGCAGTAGTGGTTTTCCTCTTGAAAAGCCTACAACAGCATTAGGGGGGTTGGAGCCGGGTGATAAGAATATTAGATGTTATTCATGGCAGTAATCAGAAGTGAGAATGGAGGGATTGGGAAGGCTTACCTTGGAGAGAGGGAAGGCTCTGCCAAAGGTATTGAGAATAAAAAATGGCAGGGAAACAAGAGAGAGACCTCAGTTCTTTGCCACTGGAAAATGAGAATATTTTTTGCCCTGTCAGCTCTTCACTGGTGGAACTCACTGCTGCAGGACACAGCAGGGGAAAAAAATATAGCAGAAAATTACCCTGGTAGGGGACACACCATATGGAGGTCCTGGTCCTGCTTTCCCCACCAGCCTCAGCACTTTGCGGGGAAGAAGGTAGTGTTTTAATAATTATCAAGTTGGTTATTTGCACATCCACTTCAGAGAAGGGATCACGCAGTGGGATATTGCAACTGTCTCCAGATGATGCACAGGGTGAGGATGCTGGAGATGCAGCTGACTTTGGCCAGCATGCAGAATGCATGTCAGCAGTCAAACAAAAGCTATTAATGCCTCCAGTTCTTGTCCAGGCTGTAAGCTCTTTAGGAAGGGGAGAGCCTGCCAAGACGCGTTTGTACAGAGCCTGGGACAGCAGGAAGTAACAGCCAAAAATAACCACCAAAACCGATAATGTACCAACACCACAAGATGCTCCTGAGTTTTAATTCCTTGTGACTCCTTGCTGGTACAGCAGCTGGTGCTTTGGGGGCAGCAGCATGCCAAAAAAAAAAAAGAAAAAAAAAAAAAGTATGCTGAGAGACAGATGGGCTCCTTGCTTCAGTGTACATAGAGACTGCTAAAGACCTCTGCTCTCGTACCCAGTATTCACAATGAGCAGAAGGTGTGTTTCCTAAAAAACAGAAGAGGGAAAGGCAGGGCAGCAGCATCTCACTGGGGAATGGCAGCAAATTCAGCTCCCCCCATACTCTCCTTTAATCAATGTGGAGAAAAGAAATACCCACCAACAAACAACTGGGATGTGAAGGGCTTCATGGAGACTTCTCTACATCCCTGCAGGAGATGCACATGGAATGTGCAGCATCCGTCCCGAGGTTTTTGGGGGAGAGGAAAAAGGAATCAAGCAAACCCCTCCCAGTTTCCAGGTCTGCACTGGGAAACTAGCAACAAGTACAAAAGCCTGCTTGGCTTCAAACTCCAAAGTTTTGCCCAAGCAGACTTCCTTATCGCTCTTCCTACAATGTGTGTGATACTTTATTAGCATCTTCTGCAGTAATCCCAGCAAAACTGAAGCAAAAAGTGTCAGATCAAAAGGGGGAGCATGAAAGCGGGCGGCTAAGCAGGTTGCTGGGATGCTAATGATTGCTTCCCTCATTCTCTGAGTGTCACACACAACATCGCTAAGCCCGGCGCAGCGCGTAAGCCACACAAATAGCCATATTTGTTAACATTCATGTGACTCTTTCGTCTGAGCTGTATTTCCTTGAGTACACCACAATGAGGAGTTTCTTTTAATAGGGATCAACCAAGGAAAAACAACTGTGAGGGACTTTTCTCTCCCTCTCCCTCCTTCTCTCTCTCTCTCACTCCCTCTCTCACTCTCTCTAAACCTTTTACACTGCGGTTGAACAAGCCTCTGGATAAAGACTTTATCCAAAAACCCCCTCTTTAAAGTTATTTCAAATTTCTCTGCAAGGCTTTCAGAAATCTGTTTGTTTGAGGGCAGAATTAGATGTGACCGGCGTTTTATTGTGACATAAAACCATATTTCTTCCCTGGAAGATTAAAAAATAAAATCGGTTAATAAGAAAAGCTGTCAGCAACAGAAAATGGCTGACATAATCCGTTTATCCTCCGAGCAATAAAGATATTGGTCCTTGGGAGTCTATCCTCTCTCTCATGTTATTTCGCCCAAAACATTATCTTCCCAGCATTCTGATGGATTAAGAAGTCATATGGGAGATAGCAGGGAAATGACAGATACAAAAAAAAAAAATAATATCCTTTCATTTCCCCTCCTCCCTGCTCTCTCTCTCTCCCTCTTTCTCTCCCATTTTCTGCCCGGCCCCTCCTTCCTCTGCCTCCCTCTCTCTCCTTTTCTGTGTCCCCTTGGAAAAGGGTCCATCTGCCTATTCCCAGCATCCCAATGCTCTGAAAAAGTCCCATGAGGTTGGCCCAAGCGTGGTGGGGAGAAGTGCCACAGGACTTCTTGCACACCTCATTTGCTCTTGCACAGGTGGATACAAACAGCTCAGCACCATTTGAGATCTTCACAGGATCCAAAAACTCACCTGCCTACTGGCTCCTGGCCTCTGTATCTGAAAACCACCTGAATTTTAAGGAATTGCAGTCACAGCTCTTTGTCCCTGCATCAAGCAACTTGCTGGAGGGAGAGAGATGAAATCTGCCACCAGGTTTGAGTGGAGCAGAGCTGGGGCTCTTTCCTGTTTTTTTGGTTGGTGAAATTTATGGATCAGAAAGGTTCTGGTCTTTGGAAACCCCCTTTTTACCAATGACCTTCTTCGTGTTCTGTTCTAGGGAAGCGGAACCACCATAGGAGGTCATCTCCACAGCAGACCTGGCAGCTTCATTCTTGGTTTTGGTGGCAATTGTCTGTCTGTCTGTCCAGAGACCCAGAGGCTACAGGAGACAAAACACGGCCCAGGGCTTATCTCCGGGGGCTCTGGGACACACTGCTTTAACCCTGATACTTCCCAGCGTTGTGTGACTGGAGGATTTCTGCTGCACTTCAGTAGACTTTTCATTTCCCCTTCCCTCAGAGAATCTGAGCAGCCCCCTGCAGCCACCAGCTCGTGCTCTGCCATGGCTCAGTCTGACCAGGGTTTGCTCCAGCATCAGAACAAAGAACCCCAAAAGCTTTGAAGGGCTCAGGGCTGGGAGGGACATGAGATACTGTCTAATCCCTTCCGCCTGCCCAGGGCAGGATCACACAGATCTAAAGCATCCCTGAGGGATGTTCATCTAACCTCTTCCTAAACACATCCCGTACTGGAGACTCTGCAGCCTCCCCAGGAAATTTATTCCAGTGCTTCGCTATCCTTAGCACCAGAGTGTTTTTCTGAGCATCCGACTTAAATCTTCCATGCTGCAATTTAGGGCTGTTACTTCTCTTCCTATCCCCAGCCGACATGAAGAAAAAATTTATTGTCTTCCTCTTTTCAGCAGCCTTTCAGCTAGCAGAAGACTACCTGGAGAGGAAATCAGCAGGACGAGTGATCTCCTTTTCCTCCCCATCCCTCCTATTTTGCTCCAGTTGAGCCAGGTCTGGTTCTTTCAGCCTTTCTGGCAATAAGACATTTTCTCAGCCTACAAGCACTTCCCTGTGCCCACCATGCAGTGAGCTGCCACCCAGCCTGGCTCCTTGGGGTGGCTTCCAGCAGACATGGCTGGGGACGGTCTCCTCTCACTGTTCCCCATGCTCACTGCCATCTCCTGGGTCATCCTGCAGCCCAGCTCAGGCTCCTCACTCAGCTGCAGGTGACTGGGACTTGTTGCCATGCAGCTTTTGTCATGGCAAGTCAAAACACATGAAAATGGAGCTTTAAATAAAAGAATATCACTTGCTCTGACAAATTCCATGGAATTTTTCCTCTTACTATTCTTCTTTTTCTTCTATTTTATTCTTCTTTTCAGCTCTTTTATGTTTTATGAACACTTTTAATTAACTTCCTCACTTTCTTTCCCCCCCAGAATCATCTCTGCTTTCACTTGGCTATTTTGTGTCATCTGATGCATTATAAGGGACACGCTGACATCTTTCTGCACACTATTTACCCAGCACCAGGGTTGGATTATTTGCCCACAATGTTCTCGAATTTGTCCACCTCTCTGATACCCAGAGATGTTCTCCTTTTGCGAATTATGTTGTAAAATGAAAAATATACTCATGATTAAGAGCAGCATTTCAAGATTTTCTGTTTTACCAAAAGGAAAGACTGTGATCATTTGTAATGTCCATTAAGGTTGCAAAGGTGCAGCCCAGAGTCATTGGTACAGTTCTCCCACAGCACCCTGTGTCTCATGAACAAAGCAATTTGCTTTCTACTGGCAGCACCCAATTCCCATGCTCAGGGACCTAGGAAAAGTGTGGGGGGGGAATATCATAAATTGAACCAGGCAGGACCCAGTTTTGCAAGGCTAAGAACTGCTTCAGATAACATTCCTAAGTGTATTTTGGACTGCACCAGTATGAGCAAAATAAGGTTTACTTTCTTTTAAAAAATATCTGAATGAGCTTGGGGGGCACTTTAAATATTGTAAAAATATCAGATCGAAACATTTTTCTCAACTGTTATTTTCCCTCAAAGTTTTTGTCTCTGCCATCTTCCACCAAAAAATATATAACATAGAAGTTTTATCAACTATTAATTGTTCCTAAAAGACCTGAAATGCCTCTTCTCTTACTTCATTTAATGAATACAAATATCTCCTTGATGTTACTTTTGAAGCTATGAGAGAGCCTGCATATTCATTTGGGAGTGTTTGAAAGATCACCCTGGTGCCAGGAACATCAGCAGCAGATGGAAAGTGCCCCAAAAGAGCTCCAGCAGAATTCGGTGCATGATGCCTGAGGTCAGCCTCTGTGAAGGCCAGGGTCTGGAAAAGTAACTGAGGCTCAGTGGGAGTGTTGGTAGGATCAGACCACTTCCGTGCAAAGCCTTCAGATCCCACTAAACAGGCAGAATTTTCCTCTTTAGCACATGGGTAAAGACCCAGGTGACCCACTGCAGACCTTGCCCATATTTCTCCCCGCAAGGAGCTCCTTCTTCCACTGGACCTCTGAAATAGCAACAATCCACAGTTTGTGCATGAGGTTTACACATGAAAAATAATCATAGTAAAGATCCAATGTGAACACGAGCAAGCTATTTTTCCAAGACCACGTCTGACTTAATTGCTTTTCTGAATGAGCCCTAGATCTGACCAGAGAACCCAGAGTGCATCATTATAATGCACTGAAAATACCAGTTTATTTCCAGCAAATTCATTTGCAGAGGAGAGCCTTAAGCCGAAAACAGTATTCCACCTCACCTCCACCCACCATTTCTATGCCTATACAGACATGACCCGAAGTTCAAAAACATCATTTATGTGGTGGGGAAAACTGAGCAAAGACAAGCCTAGTGATCCTTTCCCAGAAAACTGGCAGACAGTTTGAAGGATTGCCAAGGGTGAAGAATCTCCAGGTAGAAATACACAGAACATGGTAAAACTGGAATAATGGAGTCATCTGCCTATCAGCACCAATTCAGGTAGCTCTCTGGGGAGGAGGTCACACTGATTACCAAATAAACAGAGTCTGTTGGTGGCAGGCATGGAGGGAGATGAGGATATTTACTTCCAGTTGAGCAAATTTCTCAACAGCCTGTAAAACACATGATTACTATGGAATTACATGTATTACAATTGGCATTCATTCTTATTCTTCTTTAAAATATAGATATACTCTAGGGCTGGATTCAAATGAGAACCAAGGATTAAATATAAGAAACAAAACTGGGATTCAGTAGCAGCTGAACATAGCAAATATTACAGTGAGAAAGTAAAGGATAAGAATTAAAAAGAAGGTATTGTGCCATTAAATAGGCTGGCATTTAAAGGTTAGAGTGGAGTCAAAATCACGGTGCTGGGACAGCCCTCACATGGCCACCCAGATATTTCTGGAGTCCTCAGATCAGCATGGTCTTTAACTGAACAGTCGCACATGCTCCAACTCTCCTTCAAAACTTACGGTTTCTAGACCTCCAATAAGACTCATTGGTATAATTTTTGGTTGTGTGTGACTACTAGAAATCCCACTTAACAGCTATTTTCTCTTTCCTTTGTGTTACTGGAAGACCCTGGCCATGACACATCTACTTTGATATCTTACTTTAAAAATGTCCAGAAACCAACAGATACAGATTCTGCAGAATATGCAGAGATGAGAGATGAGGAGTCAGAAAGGTTTCATAAATTCATGAGTGCTGGTGGGCAGTGTGATGAATTCAGATAATAATCCTCATGGATGCTCCATTATTGAAAGCACAGGGAATTGTGGCTGGGAGTTGGTGTCCCACCATCCCCCTTAGGCACAATCAGAGAAGCCAGCACGACTCGGACAGTCAGATTTGGTGTCAGGCTACTGCTCTGTCACTCCATGTTTTGGGCTGCTGGACGCCTCTCTCAGACACTGCTCAGTATGGGCTTTGCTTCACAGCAGTACCTGAAGATGGTCCTACTAAGACAAGGCTGCCTGGTTGGGAAGTACTCTCCAGACACATTACTGTAGACCAGCTCCAAAAAAAGTCACCAGCAGAGATGGACGCTTGGAGGCCACATGGGGACTCAGCATATTGGCAGCAGCTCTGGCAGCACCAGCACCTCCCAAGCTGCAGGTTTGTGCCCCATGTGCTAATATTTCCCATTCTCTGGTAGCACCCCAAGGGCTTCTCAGGCCATAGCTATATGCCATAAAGATGAGATCCCAAGCTCATCCTTTCCCAAGGCACCAAATAATCTGGGTAGCCTGAAAGCAGCCCTGACCTTCAGCATTTTCATGGCTAACAGCACCCTACAACCACTGTGCTGCTGGCACAGACACAGGAGACAGCAAAGGAGAATGGAGAGGAGGAGACACAGACACACACACTTACACACGCTCCCAGGGATAAAAAGGATAACTGGATCCATGAAAATAAGCCAAGCACTGCCATCGTCGGTCTAAATGCAGATAAGTATTGTACTGAAAACAAAGATTACTTGTACTTTGTAGATAGAGACATGTTTTGTTACAGGATGCTTTGTATGGAATTGGGTCACAGCAGAATATGAGCCAACTCCCCCTCCCCCCCGCCTCCTCCCAGCCTCCCTCTCCGCCTGCCTATCCTTTGAATCTGGAGCCAAATCTCAAGGGTAACGGAGTAGAAATTGCTACAGTTTTGCCATTCTCCCTTGGCTGGGATCTGCTTTTCATTTGTCGGGCAATACTCGTGCCTCTCTGCCATTCATCTATTAATCAATGTCATTGATTATTAGCTGCTCTCTCTCAGCCTTATGTTTTCAAACCTCTGGAGGGAGAAGGGGGAGTGAGGTGTATCCAAAGCATGCCCAATTCATACAAGGAAGAAAGTGCCAAAGCTTCATTATCCTCACCCCTAAATCCACCCCCTTGCCACATTCTGGTCTGCTGTCATATGTCCTCTAACCTGGAATGTATGCTGTGCCTATCACTCTAGTATTTGACCACCTTCCCCTCTCCCCCAAAAAGCAAAGCATCTTTGCAAGTTGTTGCCCTTTCAGTATTGTTCTGCTCAGGAAAGAGCCATGCGCCCACATCATTTATGGATCCCACCACATGTCTTGGGCACTGTCTACTGCATGGCTGAAACTTACAACAACGCAAAGCTAACAGCTGGCCGGTGAAAGTCTTTCTATATCTCAGGCTTCTCCATTTCTCATTCAAGACATGACTACTGAGATCTAATTATCTCCAGAAACTTCCTTGGTTCTGGATGTTGGCACCACACGAAAGTCACAAAGGAAAAGGACTTCCAAATTCTGGCCATATTCGTGAGTGCTTGTTTGCTGTTGTGTTTTTGTTGTTGTTGTTTGGGTTGGGTGGGAGATACCAAGAAGAGAGGCTTACACTACCTGCTGAAGGCTAACTTCCTCCTAGCATCCTGACAAAAGGTGCATTGGAGATCTTTCTCAAGAAACAAAGCACAGGCAGCACTTTGCCCACAAATGTCTATCCCACAGCTGGAGTAACATCCAGATTTTTCTCTATCTACTGAAGCCAGAAAATTCATTTTTCCTTTTTTTTTCCATTTTTGTAGCATGGTCAATATCTGTGAGTCTCTCACAGCTGGCAGCGGGGCTCTGAGAAATGGGCCAGTCAAGGTTCAATGTCTGAGACATGAGGTCTCTGGGCTCGGACACAGCACCTGAAGCTGGAGGTATCAGCACTCAAACAAAACCTCCAGGGAACATGAGACATTTTGATTCCACAAAGCACAGGGACATATTTTGACTTAAAGGGGAATTAGATGTTCGTGGGCAGGTGCATTATCATATTACAATGTGATTGCAGGTCACTGCTTATTTTACCCTTAAGAAGTCAAACTTCCAGTGGTACAAGCTGGGAATTTGCGTTTGCATACATTTGGTTGCATTTTCACCAGTCTCGTGGTCTGCTGTAAGACAGACCTGCAGTTCCTTTCAGGCAGATGCCATCTAAACCAAACTAAGTCATGTGGCATATCCAAACCTTCTCCTGAGTGTTGGTTTTCTCTCACCAGGGATAGGGCACCTTGGGTGGGACACATCTAACCATCACCAGTGTAATACGAGGTGGCAAGACCATGAGTTACTGGACTTAAAATCTGCCACGTTTGCAGAAGCTGACATGACATACAAACCAGTTTGGACCCCTCCCATCTCTCCAGAAAAGCCAAATAGCAAAGAAGTCATTTCTCCAAGCTCCAAGGATTTAAAGGGTTGCCCAAGCGTTTTCTCAAAGAAGACAGGCTTTTTTGTAGTGCTGAGTCAGGGCTCACTTCCCTCCACCCACTGCAATTCACTCAGGGCCTGATCCAGCCACCACTGGAGCTGATGAATCCCACATCGAGGAGAGATGCCACAACATGGTACAGCATAAAGTTTTTATCAGTGCTGTTTGGGAATGAGGTGCATAACTCACAGGCGCTGTTGCCACTTGTGAGTAATGCGCCCATTCCACACTTCTGCGGATAAAACCTTTATGGCCCACTGCAGCACCGGGTATTACGTCTAATATATGCACCGCCATAATGACGAGCACTGAAAACCTGTTTTTTTTTAACCTGTTTTCTCCCCCCCCTCTTTCTCCTTCCCACTCTTGAATACCCCTCCGTGCCTGCTTCACGGTGCTTTGCTTCTGCTTTGTCAACCGCCTGGGGAGCCCGGTCTATCGATATTCTGGACAAGGTTTTGATTTGGAAAAAAAAAAAAAAAAAAAAAAAAAAAACAGAGTGAGCGGCATAATTTAAAAATCAAAGAAATTCATTTCAGTAGTAAAAGGTTAACAGCCTTTAGGAGGAACACTTTTTAATCACCCACGTCTAGACTCTATCACTCGAATCACCGGCAGCAGGAGTGAAATATGGCTAAGCCCCCGTCACCAAACAGCACCTAAAGACTGTTGTATTTAATCATGTCTGTGCACTAGTTATGGATTTTCATTATGATTCCCGATGCTGTTGCGCTGTGTAAAATATTAATATCCATAGTAATGATGCATGAAGCTTGGAGTGTAATTTCTTCACTCTTCTTGTCTGATATTAAATTGTTACCACTTTATCATTTGTGTAGAACTGCACGTTTCAATTAATCTTTCCGTATCAGCAGCCCTGATTAATATAGATCATGATTCATAAGCTTATCGTCACTATAGTTTTAACAGATCATTTATAAAGATCTTAAATTTCAGGGCCTGGGAGGCGCAGCCACTCCGTCCAAGGCTTTTCTCACTTCCTACTCCAGCAGGTTTCTCCATTCAAACAACTAATTCTGGGAGAGAAAATTAGCCAGATAAAAATGAGCACTCGATTATTTTTTTGAACTTTATTCAGAGCTCTGCATAAACTTTCTCCCTGTTGGCCTCATTGAGCGGAGGGTTCATGACTGCAGGGTCTTGTCAGCTTTGGTCTTCCTCACCATGCCTGCCTGCTTCATTACCTCCGTGGGGTTTTACAGCTCCTCGACCATCACTGGTCCTCTCCATCTCCACACAATGGACTCTTCTAGTTCTCCAAAACCATGTTGGAAGGCATTTGCTGGATCCATAGGAGGGATTATTGCCCTGGCTTCACCCTGGAAAATTGCTGAGGCTTCTCCAAGGTGAAGATCTGAAAGTGGGGCAGCAATGCCAGCCACACGCTGCCCTCCGTGTCCACCAGCTCCCCACAGAGGGAACAGCAGGTTTTGTCAGGCAGGATGCTGTACAGGCATCGCAGTGCGGCACAGATGTTTGCCTTGAAAATTAATGGCTGAAAGCAGCAGTCCATGCTGAGCTGGGGACGAATAGACAGCTCCTCACTTGCGGGAGTGCCGAGCGCTTTCAGTACACTGTTATAATCGTAGTAATGAAGAACAGCAACCAATTAGTCATTTTTTAGTGGATAGAGTTGGAAAAGACACATTAAATAGTTTAAAACATCCATCAAAGGCCCCTGTCTAGCCTTCTGTATATTCTCCAGGGCTTTGTCAAGCGATCTTAAGTGTCTCAAATAATGGAGAGACTATTTAAAATCCTAATAGATGACATTTTTTTCCTACTTGCCTATTTTCCTTCCCAACAGTTCCAGAACTCCTAATTATAACCCTCAGTTCAGATTCACAAAGGACATGGGGTTAAACCAGGAGGAACAGCTCCAGAAATCCCACCAGGGACCACGCGCGAGCTGGAGCAGGGGCAGAGAGAGGGGGTGTCCGCAAATTTCTGCCATTTTCTTCGCCAGTTCCCTGCCAGCAATGCCAGCCACACACTACACAAATGAGCATCGATCCCAGGCACCAAGGAGCTGTCCTCTTTCTCCTCCTCCACTTCTGGAGCAGGATGCTGGCTCCGCTCCCTTCTGCTTCTCTCCCCTCTACCAAAATGGGCACAATTTTGGAAACACAGTGATGGTTTACCAACCTCCTGCCCTCCCTGACTAACAAGGGGGAAGACAAAAACCCCAAGAAGTATACAGCCGTATCTGAAATCTATACAGCAAGACAGATCTAGCTGGAGCAGTCTTTAGGGCATATATACATTACCAGGCTACAGTGAAATATAGCCTGAAATTTGTCTCCAAAGATGAGATAATGTAGCCACGTTAACAGCTGCAACTGTCACTTCCGAGTGAAGTAGTGGGCATTGTGTTGAGTACATTTGCAGGGCAATTTTCCAGTTGGAATAAAAGGCTTTCCGAGGTGAATTTTACTTGGTTTTTATCCATCTATCTGAGGTTATTTTTATATATATATTATACAAATATTGACTGGTTCTGAGGGCAATAGAGGTAAAATATTGCACTAGGAAAGAAAACAGTTCCCAAGTCTCTCTATATATATATTTTGGCCTCAGCTAAAGGCTCAGGGCAGTATATGCCATTTCCCCCCTCTGGGTATGAAATTTTACTGCTCTTGCTTCTTAGCTATTTTATTATCCCGTTGTATGTTTGTAAAGAAGGAAGAGCTAGGGTGGTGCTGGGCTTGGAGGTTTCTGCACAAAGCAAGCTACTTCGGGGGAGTTTTGCATAAAACATGAATTTGCGTTGCCAGGGTCTGTGTTTTAAACTTGCTATGTAAAATACAGATAAATATCATTTCCTATGTTTTGTTTTGTTTATCTAAATATAAATATTAATATAATAAAATTAATTGTCACAATTATTCAGTAAAAGAGCTCCATCAGAAATGAGGGCTCTGCTGTCCCAAGCTCTCTGAAATACATTTTTAGGTAGCTTAGGTACCAGACAATTTGTGTGTGTTGCAGAAAATCTGTGGTGGTTTAAGGTGATGCAGACTTTCAGTGGCAACAATTAAAATATCTACTATCTACACATCTACCTGTTCGCTTGCTCACCAATTTTCTCAACATGCTGACCTGAGAGGGTAGCAAAGAGGTGCATGCCTGAAGCTCTTGAGATGCCCACTGAATGCAACAAGTCTCCTTTCAAAATTTACCTCCTGAGGCTTGGCTGCTCTATTTTGGACTTGCTCTGAAGAGCCTAGCAGCAGATAAAAGTGTCACTGGAGGGCATGGAGGTGTAAGCGAGGGCTGGTGCTCAAGGGGGTAAGTTATTTCAGCTTTTGGCACTGGAGCCCTCATAGCTCTAAGTTTGGTCTGTGCCTTTCATGTGGACTCCTCTGAGACCCTCTGTTCCCCTCATGCTTGCTGTGGCCTTAGAGGAGGCAACGAAAAGCATCTGGCCTGTTTAGCGCCAAAGCCAACACACCCACAGAGTTGACCCAGCAGGAGGTACAGCTGTCCAGATACTGCCCTAAGGGAGACGGCAGTGAACCCACAGCCGTGCCGGCTACAGAGCAGCCAGGGAGTACCGAGAGAGGAAACAAATCACCAGTGGCACCTATAGCCACACGCAGAAATTAGAGAGTCTGACTATAAGGTCACAATAAATCAGTGCGCTGACAAGGAGATCTACCCTTTGTCCAGGTTAGAAGATTTATCTGTGACCCTAGGCAGGGGCATTTCTTCCTTGATTTGTTAAATGCTGAGCAGAAAATGGAGCTAGATCCAAAGCCTGATGAGTACCTGATTGCAAATGCTCGTGCCCAGCCCCACGCCTGCTCTTTCCCCCCCGCACACACAAGTGCTTGCTCCCAGGATTCTGTATTATGTTTCAAGAGAGCCTCTGCTTTTCTACCCGTGATGGACTGGCTTTTGCAGGACTAGATTATGTGGTTTGTTTTCTTGATGACATTTTAATCAGAGGGCTCTCCGTCTCAAAACGTCGACCAATTCTGGGGCAGTGCCTGCCTGCTGTGAGCAGAATGGGGTGGGTAAAGAAGCCAACAAACTGCAAGGAACAGAGGTTTGTGAACACAGGCCAAATTCCCAAAAGTTCCTTCTAGAAAAGCCCTTCAAGCTCAGGCTGGAATTCATCAGGAAGAAGTGACCAGGAGGGACAGAGTTTTGTGGAGCTGTAAAGTGCCGGGTTTGGCTGTGATCTGTCATCGGGAGACAGAAAAAAACGTTGCCAGCCAGTGACTTCTGCCCTGTCTAGTGACTTCTCCCTGGACCAAGTTCTGGCTTGCCCTGCCACAAGGTCTGCACCACATCCACACCAATAGACCAACCAGCTCCAGTAGGACATCACCTTCACTCTGAAATAGCAAACCATTTCCTCCTTCACCCACAGCCAAAACCTGCAAATAGATGTACAGTTTTCACCTGTAAGGGAGTTTTAAGGAACAACTTAAAACAACATTGTACTCAACTAAAATCATGCTGCCATCTCATCTACACTGCAACAAGCAACAGAGACACCAGTATCAACACAGGGTATTACAGCAAAAATTCAAATAATTCTTTTTGGCCTTTCTTTGATGGCCTTGAAACCATTCACCAAGGGTTTCGGTTTTCCATTTTTTCTATATCACACCACTAAATTATTCTTTAACTGACAATTGTCATGATCTGAGGAACTTTTGACATAAAAATGCAAGCATGCCCATAAATCTCACAGTAAAAACTTAGCATGAGAGAAGCCTGAATAATCACAAACAGTGAACATTTTGCTGTGGCAGTGGTTCATATGGGAAAAATTAGCATTTCACTTTGGTTTGGCCCAAATGTGTTTTGATTTCCTTGGAGGTCGTTGAGGGTTTTTTTGGTTCAGTCTCCTGTAATATAAATAATAAAGTAGCCAGATGCTTGGTATATAAACACATGGCTGATGAGGAAAGGGATGTGAAGGATAATGTTCATCATCTTTACAACACTGGGAAACAAGGCTACTGTTTTTGAACTGTATAAAATGCATGGCATAAACCAAATGTTAGCATCCTGGCAGGATTGTAATTGTCCCATAGTCATAGAAATGGCATGGAGTGGCTGGTGTAGCTCATCTGGAACTTTATCACACAATTTTGCCTTTTTTGCATGTGCATTTCAAAAAATTGTTAAGGCCTCTAGTTTTGTGGACCAAGTGAGGCCCACAAATGGGAGGAGAGAATCTGGCCTCGCATTTTTGTTTCTCTCTTGCCACGACTCCATCTGAATTTATTGGAAAAAGGAGGTTCAACCCCTTCTAAATGGGACCAAAGATGTCTCTGCTGGGAGTCCAATGACTAGAAAGTACAGGGATTCCTTTGGAAAATGGATTACTTATTTCATTCACATAAAACTGTTTTTTCTACGATCATGTGAACCATACCAAATAATAACTTTGCTCTGAATTGTGAATAAGAACTGATCACGTAATTAAATGTCGTGTATTAAATATTTATCCTTCTTATGTGCACATGAATCTAAATTCGAGAGAGTTACTAGTATCACAAGCAATTTGGGTTGACTCCTGTTGTCACTTAAGATCCTTCTAGATTTCTGTGTATTACAACCGTGATAGCGATATATAGTCAATACCTGCCCATAGAAAAGTCTGTAGCTATGTAGTAGAAAACTCCCAGCACCCTCTTCTCCAGAAAAATTTGCATAATTTCATATCTCTGTGCCATTGGTGCCACCTATTGGCAAGTGCACGTATCAACCCAAGGAAACAGTCGCTTCATTAGAGAGGTGACAAGGACTTGGGCCTCTCACCAAAGACACGAAACTGCAGTCATGATGTACGCATTGTCTGGGACCATTTTGAGAGCAAACTCATTGATCCCATGGGGTATTCAGCTCCTTTGACCATTTTCCACCTAGCTCAGCTCATGACCCTGTAAATAAACAGCTTGTTGCTGCTGAGTTAAATAGAAAGTCCTACTGCTGACTTCTGCTTAGACTGGCCACCACTTTTTTCCTCTTGGGAAGACTAGCTACTGGTCCATCCCTAAAGGGTTTGGTGCCCATTGCAGTCTTCCCTGTCATGGATGGATCAGACCTTCACAAAGCTCTCCTTGGTCTCAAGTTTGGCCTGGAATGAAACGACTTGGCCAGAAAAGTACCAGAGTGGTGTTTTCAGTCTTGGGTATCCACCTGTAGGGCAAACTGCCAGAGGGAAACAGCTGATATCACCTCCAGAAAGTCCAGCTCTGTGCAAGTGACTTTGATCACTGTTGAACAGTTACTACTTTCTCTATTGACCCATCCTCCTCAGCAGGACTTTCCAGAACAAAAGGAGAAAAAATATAAAGGAAGATCGCTTGATTTATAGACCTTAATAATTAATTAAGATTGCCCACTTGGTCATCCTGACAACATCTCCCAGGAGAGACCCGTTGAGCATCCCTGGTAAAGAAAATGACAGTCAGATGAAGCTCAACCAAGTTTTGGGAGGCAGAAGACGAGTTCGTAGTACGTCTCTGCACAATTCAGGTTTGGAAATGATTACAAGCCACACTCCAGCAGGCATCACAAATTGCCTGAAGACATCAGCAAGTTCTGGGTTGCAGCTTTGTGCCAGACCCTCCTACAGTTTGAACAAAGCACCTGTTTCCCCAGCTGTGGTCTCCTTGCCAAGGATGCTCTCTGCAAGGCCTTTTGAGAAAGTGGTAAGCTTGTGGGTTGGGTAACCCCAGGAAAGCCCCAGAGTAATGCACCCAGCAGACTGTTCTGGTGGGTCTGGGTGTGCACAGGATCATCTCCTTACACAACAAAGGGACATCGCCCAAAGGGTGTTCCTGTCCCCACCTCGGCTGGCAGAGGGCAGCAAGTTGGGCTCAGGCATCACCAGACCAACACCAAATGTCCACGGGTGAATCAGGAGGAACTTTGCTAGGAACCACCTTTCTCCAAAGTCCCATGCTGCAAGTAATTATAGCAACACCATTTTCAGCATAGGATGGAGACAACCTACAAAGGTTCTGTCCAGCTCTCTGCTCACATCCATAACACCCTTGC
Organism: Nettapus auritus; assembly: GCA_011076525.1. Classification (NCBI taxonomy): domain Eukaryota; kingdom Metazoa; phylum Chordata; class Aves; order Anseriformes; family Anatidae; genus Nettapus; species Nettapus auritus. The sequence continues at coordinate 10,783,444 of CM021773.1, forward strand.
CAGAATTTCCCAGTCCACCCACAGCCCCCCATCTCTGATCCCAACACAGCCCTTCCTGTCCCTTACACTTTCATTTCTGTTTCTTTACATCTTTATTAAACTGTATAGCCACTTTGATAGGAAAATTGAAAAGAAAAAGATATGAGGAACAACAAAAAAGCCATAATTATGAAGATTCAATTTAATTTTAAAGGTTGTGGAAGGAGGAAAAAAAAAAAAAAAAAAAAAAAAAAAAAAAAAAAAGAAGCAGTAGAAGAAGAAACCAAATTAATTTAGCAGGAAAGCATTGCATGAAATATTGTTGGAGTTTAATAACCATGCAAAGACAGATGATATGTGTGGAAAAATTAGTTGTAGGACCTCATAATAGTCTATTAATATTTTCTACAGGCACAGAAACCCGTTGCTGAATGATTGTAACAAAGTAATCTTTTTTTTTTTAAGACATTAAAAAATATCTTCAAAAGGAAAAGACGGCAGCAGTGTACATACTGTATAGAATGGGGACCCCGTGGAGACACGTCAGATCCCAGGCTAGATTCAGCACAGGCTTCTAGTGGGAGGGTTCCCCTCCAGACTGCTTTCTGGGGGTAATCATCCCAAATGGTAGAATGACACCCTTTGAGCAGCCACTACCTCCATGGCAGGCTTTGGTTACGAGAAACCCAAAATACCACCTGTGTGCACAGGTGGAACTGCCAGACCTGCCTGGTCATGTGCTCTTGCTGCTCTTGCTCTCTTGCCTTGGGCAAGGCATTGCCATGGCCACTGCCTCAATGTGATGGAGCCCAGTGGGGCACATCTGTGTGTGACTAGGTGGGCAGGTAGGTCTCTGTCAATCTCTTGGTGTTCCAATGGGGGATAAAGCAGTACCCTGAGGCTCTGCAGAAGTGGCTGGATGTCTTCCATCTCTGACCCTGGAAGGCCAGGCTCACTGGGGACGGGCTCTGCTCCCATCATGATGTGGTAGCAGTCAGCAATAAACAGCTTTTGGCTGAGTGCCAGCCCCTCAGGTGCCCTCCAGGACTTGAGGAAGCCCCAGGAGACCAAATGTCATGATCAAGATGTGGTTGAGCCTAGAGCAGCCTCAAATTTGGGTAATTTGGGTTGTGATACCATGCATGGCACTAGGGCAGGACAAGGCCACTGGCCAAGAACTACGCTAATTTGGGCTGACTTGTCACCTTCTGCTCCCCAACAGGGAGTGGGCAAAGAGCTCCTCACCACAGTGCCATGGTGGGAAGTTGGCACTGACACTAGGGGCACCCCCAGGAGCAGGGCATGGGTGAGACTGTTCAGAGACTGAGGCAGCCATAAGGATTTGGGGATAGCAAAGGGAATGGTTGTCCACGGAAAAATCATATCCATCTTGAGCAGCTGGTCTCTCAAGACACATTTGTAACATTATTAGTCTCAAGGGCTCTGCATACAAAACCCAAAATTCCTGCTCCTGTGACACACACACACACAAAGACAAAAAATGCCCAGCATTTTTTGAAAGAGAGGGAGGTAAAACCTTGTAGTTGTGCCATCAGAGATGTCTTTGACATCAGCTGACTCAAGTAATACATCACCACAGCTGCACCAAGACAAAGGATGGGCATGGGAGTGAGAGAGGAGAGGCCTCTGTCTGTGGGCAGTTTAACTTGGCCTCTTGAAAGGATATATTTCCTTGGTCCTAAATGGGATTTGCTTTAGCTCCAGACAAAACCCTTAGGATCCTGCAAACTCAACTAGGTCACTTCGGCAAGCCAAGAAAATAAAATAAAATGAAATAAATAAATGAAAAGAAATACTGAAATTAAAATAAAATAAAATAATAAAATAAATTTAAAAAATAAAATAAAATAAAATAAAATAAAACAGAACAAAATAAAATAAAATAAAATAAAATAAAATAAAATAAAATAAAATAAACCCACAACAAAATTAAACTGCAATTCCTCATTTGGCTTCCCCTTTTTCCTATTTTAATCTGTATAGTACCATCCAGTTCCAGCCTCCCCCCTTCCCCTTTTTTTAAATACAGTCTAATCCTGAGTGTGAACTGATGTAGTTTGTGTGTTGGGGGGGGGGGGGGGAAATCTCTCTCTCTTTCTGCCTTTTTTTTCCCTTCTTCTTTCCTTGGCCCAGTTCATTATTTTTCTTTCTTGTCACTCAGTGTGATAGGTTGAACAGAAGTGCACAGATGAGCACTGAAAACGGTGTCACAAGGCCTTAATCTAGTCTTTAATGCCTGACTTCAGAGATGTCATTTATCTTCTAACTGCAGCAGGCTTCCACCAACTTTATCTCTAATAATATATTGATGGATTAAAAGGGTCGGGCAGGAGACCGGGCTGGAAAAATTGCTTATTGACATCAAAATACAGTGCCCTCAACCTGATAAACATGGAGGGGCTCGTGTATCTCCCAGAATAGTTGGCGTTGCTATAATTTTTTTTTTCTAGCATGTTTCTCCCAGGTTCATGGGGTGGTCTGGTAAAATAAACAAACGGAACAAATAAATAGGAAATACAGTTTCTGCATTGACACAGCCGAGTGGGAGCCCAGCTATTTCTGTAATAGTTTTTTAATGATAGCAGAGCGCTGCTATTTATCGCATGCTGCAAGCCGCTTTTCGAAGTGACCTGGGAAGGAAGGGCTGACATTGTTTTAGCAGGGCTGGGGGCATTACGATGGCATTTTTGGAGGCTGCTTCTCTCCCCAGTGGTGTAAAAGTAGGGAGCTGTCTCACAATCTTTACGGCTGAAATTCATCCCTCTCTGCACAGATCTCACGCAAGGAGAATTAAGCAGAGGGGGAGGACGGGCTGCCACACAAAGCATCAGCAAAAATGCTGCCCCAGCCTCTGCTCTCTGCTGCAAACCTAGAGGGTGGTGGGGAAATGCTGCTCACCCTTGTTTCGGGGCTGACACAGCCGAAGTGCAGCTGGAGAAAACACACCCTTGCTCCTCAGCCTCCCTGGGCACTTTGAGTCACTGCTCATGCTTGATTTGTCAGTCCCTTTCCAATCTCAGCAGGTTTCAGAGCCCAAGTTGGCTTGGGAAACGCTCCTCCATGGTCCTCTAACACAAAGATCTGGACTGTGGCCTGTCTTCCCAGTGCTGTTGGAGAAATCACGTCTGAAATTCAGGATCCCATGACCTCCACCAAAGGTTCTTCATCATGTTCCAGTGGGTTTCACTAGTCCTAATGGCTGGGATGCACTTATCAGGGGTATTTGTACATGGGGTATGAGGTTGTCTCCTGGTTGGAGCCATGAGGTTAAGCTGTCCCAGGGTTAACTCTCCAACTTGTGCATAGATGCAGTTTTGCGAGGCAGTGTAGGTCTGGCAGGTCCCTGTTGCATGGGGAGAGATTTGGCCTGTCTCTGTCCACAGCGCATTTCCTCCTTCTGGTTCCAAAGCCAAAGAGAAGGAGTGTGGGAGACATGGGACTTGGCCACTAGTAGGAAATCCAAATCAATTACAAATCCTGGCTAACCTGTTGTCAGCCCCAGCTAATGCTCATGACTGCTTGAAGTCTACCTGGTCTGGGGTGCTCAGCTTGGTTCAGGTTTTACTGATGTCCTCAGCAGCTGCTAAAGGATTCAGAGACCACAGGTAGGCATTAGGAGAGAAAAGATGGCAATCATGTGTGGTGTGTTTTTCTTTTTCAGAGTACATGGCTCTGCTTCCCTTGGCAATTCTGCATGATCTGTGACCACGTGGGGACAAAAGGACAAACACTGCCTCCATTGACACATCCACCTGCAGAACCAACTGGGAAAGGCAGTCACACTTGGCATTGCTAGGAACAGATGCGGTGAAAACATGTTCCTTGCAGCAGGACTGAGATGGTTCAAGCATCTGATGTGCAAACATTGCAGCACTGGGAAGAGCCCCTACTCAAGTCCTTTGTCAAGTGACTTTCATTCCTCTTTTGCTAAGCATGCTTGTTGCAAACAGAGATAACTAAAAAGCATGGACCTTCATCCTGAGGAAAGCCCCAGCATTTTAAGTCTGTTTTATACCAAAGCCAGACCAAATGGCAAAATCCCAAAGCCTTCTCTTGGAAGGAAAAAAAAAAAAAAAAAAAGCATCTGTATAGTTGGAAATGTCAGAGAAGTCTCTCTGCTCTCTAAATAGGACAATGCATTTTGGACTGCTCCTTTCCAGCTTGAGCTACAGCTGCCTCCCACCTTGACCTGTCTTCTATCTTCAATACGGCCCAGCTCTGCTCACCCAAAAATGCCACTCATCCAGCATCCCTCTAAAACACTGCACGGGCTTCCTGGGGAGCCCAAGAGCCACCAAGACAGATGCAGAGATAAACTTTGTCACCAGAGAAAGCATTTCATTTCATTTTCCTGGAAAGAAATTCCATGAAAATCAATCTTCCCACAGAAAATTTTGATTCTTGGCAAAAAGCCTTGTTCTGATCGGGAATTGCCTCAACTCAAACATATCTGAGCAGCCGTTTTTACAATAAGAGTCACATTTCATTCCCACATGCATTGAGAAGGATTTTATGTGAAGGCAAGCTTGACAGTCCTGGAGGAGGTGGTAAAGTAGTGAATTTCATCATCACAAGAGCTCTTAATTATCAAGGGTTCTGACTGCTTTGATCATATCCCAGAACTCATGCTAGGTGGTTTGGAATGGTGTCAGCCAGCCCAGCAGAGACCACGCTTCCCACTGGAGTGGTCCTTAGCTCAGAAGAGATGGGTTCACTAGAACTAACAAGCTTACACAGCTTGAAAGACGTGTCCTTCCCTGGCAGATGGAAATAATACTGCAGCGCATCAAGCAGATGGTGTCAGGTACACAGGTCTCTAGGAGCATGCAAAGACAGAGCAGTGACCCAGACCCATGCAGATGGGTTCTGGAAGATTGGTGCTGATAACTATCATTTGGGAACCCCAAGAAACACAAATGCAAAAAGTAGAAGTACAGAAGTACAGAAATCAGGGAAAATTAACCCAATGGTCTCAGATGAACAACCAAGCTGTAACTTTGATGATGAGCACTGCTCTGGGAGCAAGCAGCAGAGCACTGCACAGCTTGGTGCCCCAGTTCCTTGAACGGGAATGATTGGCAGGCGCCGCTACCCTGCAGAACACAAGCCTTGCATTACAAGATTGTCTTTCTGAAATTTACCCGCTGAAACGCTGGATTTATCAGCTGAATTTATCAGCTGAAATGCCTCAGACTTCTGGGAAGCTGCCTCTGGCCGACCACTTGATGGGAAGAACATCTCCGATTTTTCTGGCATGTGGAACTAAAGCAGCTCAGCTGCTTTCCCCGGCACCTGCCAGTCACTCCTGGTTGCATTTTATCTAAGTGCCATTTTCTAATTTCACTGTGGTAAAGACTATCACAATGCATTTTTGTAATAGGTAGCTAAAATGACAAACTGTGAGGAGTGCTACGTTTCACATATAAATTGAATAAATTACTGTAGTTTAAAATAGCAATTTAATATTTATTTAATCTGTTAAGGGAGAATATATATATATTTGTGTCATTCTTTATGTGCTTTTCCTTTTTCAGACTCCTTGGCAGACAGAGAAGTATCCCAAAATGAGGCATTTTCTTCATTTAAAATGTAGTTCTCCGAAGCTTTTTGCAGGACTTTGTCTCCTTCCCATTACATTCCCTGGAAGGCTTCTCGGTGATGTAACTAGAGCAGTTTGGCCAGCACCACTGTTCTCTGAGACATTTCACAAATCAGCTTCTTCCAGTATCCCCTTCCAGATTCCCCATCCCTTTCTGGATTTTCAGCTAATCACCTGTCATCTCCTGAACCTAAAGGGAGGGTATAGGGTAACATCTCTCACCCCAGAGCCACGTTACAGCGTTAGCAAGACCAGGAGGCCCTGTAAAGTGTTATACACAATGGGCCAACAATGAGACACGTCCTACAGCAAGATTCAACCCCTCCAACCAACCCTGCCACAACATAGTGCTGTGCTCACAGAAACGTGCTAATAGGGAAGAATTAATGGCAATTTGCCGCAGCGCTGCCACCTACGAGCCATGCCATGACTAGCCTCACTGGTGTTCACAGTACCAGGGCTTTCTCCTCAAGACTCAACACTTCTCCCTTGCTAGGTATTAACCTATTTTGCACGGGAGTGATTTCACTACCAGGTCAACTTTTGCTAGATGGTTGTTGCCAGTGTTCACCATTTAAAACAGAAATATCCCTTACACACTTGGCCATCCTTGCCTGTTGTTGCCTACTGCTCTCCAGAAGCCATTGTCAGGGGTTCAATGGGCCCATTCCCAAAAGGCATGGGCATGCACCTTTGTTGTTGTACTGCATCCCGACTCTTCCAAGGTGCCTCCTCTCTCAAACCGCTTTTCCCCCAAAGAATCATACTGTCAAAACCCTCATTATTTTATAATTTCTATGCCCCTGTTCTCTTCTCACCTTGTTAAACACTGCAGGAGCAAAGGAGTTCAGTAGCTCTACCATTTTAGCAACACCATTGATTTTGTCTCCCTCTTCATTTATTAATGGAACTACTTTCTCTCTAGTATTCCCTTTTCCCTGATATAATTGTAAAAGCTCTTTTTATTCCCCTTAAGCCTTTCTGCTCTCTGAGCTAGCCTTATCTTTTCCCTGCAAGCCTTAACTGAGTGTATATTCTTGTTTAGTTCTCTTTCCCTTCTCCATTTTTCACTATAGGTTCTTTCTTTACGCTCCTATCTTTCGCCGGTGCTTTGTTATGCCACATTGGATGCTACTTGTCCTTCCATTTATTTAGCGTGCTCCACTCTATGGGGCTATTCTGGTGTTTCTGTCCTAAGGGCAGGCTGGGATGGAGCCTTCATGAGCACAGCCTGCACAAAGTCCTGCACCTCGTAACCCCAACATCACAGGTGTCTGTCCCCATCCGCAGGCCAAAAATCCACCTTTCCAACATGCAAGCTATTAGGTAGGTTTTTCATATCATCCAAGTGTGCAGAAGTTCCTCTTTCCTCTCTTCCTGGTCAAGTTTGAATAATGCCAGTATCAAAATTAACATCAGTTTATGACCTAGCAGGAACAAAACATCTCCCCAAATCATAAATCCTTTTCTTTCTGCTTGCAATTCACAGCCAGCTCTGGCTTCTGAACCCGAGGTCACACCATTTGCAGGATGTGAGCAGAGAAGTTCACAGTGTGAGCAACTACAATCTGGAGCAGTCCAATGGAAACAAGAAACCAGATGGATTTTACCTCTGTGAAGTTTCTGAACTGGATTTTATGCTCTGAGTGTTGCAGTACCATTGGGTTAGATCAAAGGACTCAGGAGCTGCCCTGGTTCTAGGCTTTTCTCCAAGCCCCTTGCTTCTTGCAAGGGTAATATCTTCATTCCAAACATGTAATGGCTAAAAAGAAAAAATCATGTTATTTTTTTAATGAATCGTAGTTTCACCTGGAATCTATCAAAGCGATTCATTTTTAAAATAAATAAGCATATACTTTGATTCCGTTGGATCTACAGCACGTTCAGATGAAGCACTTTCCTGAAACTTCAGCAAACACACACAATTCTCTTGCTCAGTTTGAACCTCCATTTTTCCATTAGATTTTTTTTTTTTTTTTAGCAAGTCCAAAGAAGAGAGATGAGAATTATGAGAAGACCAGAAAACAATGCCACTAAGGAAAGACTGAAAAACTTGGGGTTGCCCAGCTGGAAAAGGAGGTTACACATTGCTAAAATCTTGGAGTACCTCTGTAGGCTTATGGAAAGAGGAAGGGCTGGTTTACCTCTCTGGTAGGTAAGATAAGTAGTCATGAGCCTGAACCACAGCAGGAGAAGCTAAAGCTGGATGCAAGAGGAGTGTTTCCAGCAATGAAGGTGCTGATGTGCCAGGGACAGGCTGCCAGGAGCATAGGCTGTACTTGCTTTTTCAACAGGCAAAACCACCACCTGCCTGGAACAGCATGATGCACCTGATCCTGCTGCAGAGGTCTTCCCAGGGTCTAGCCCACCTCTGTTTGCCCAGGATATCACTGACCTTGCTGTCCTAGGATGTACAAGCCTGCAAGCCTCCATACAATACTTTTTGGATACTGCAGCACATGTGCTGTGGAGCATCTCAGAAGACCTGCTCGGTCTTCAAGCCTCCCACCAAGCAGAGCCGCTGCTGCAAGCACTGCTAAAGCAGTTTCTGTAAAAACACTATCAAGAGCATAAAAGATGCAGGCATGGAAAGCCAGCTAGAGCTGTGAGCTTCTGCTTTTGAGCACCATGAGCCCATGGCAGCTGCCAGGAGTGGCATTTGAGGCAAACCCAGCCCAGGAGGTCCCCCAGCGCAGCGCAGGCATGGGGGAGGTGGGATCCTTTGGGCAGTTTGGCACTGCTCCATTCCCCGCGTCTCCCCTGGCGTGCACAGAAGTTGGAGCATGGCTAATTACAGGAAATTAAAGAGAAAGAGATATAAAGAGAACGTCTGAGCTGTGCGAGCCCTGGAAGAGGCTGGTGGATGTCCTGTGGTGCTGCCACTGCAATTAGGCTCACAGAGCCTTACTTGGAAGTAGAGCTCGAATGAGGAAACTTGAAACTGTGTGGTAGGAAAAGGTTAATTATCACCCACTTGCTGCAGAATCTAATTTCCAGGTGCTGAATATTTGTAGATGAACAGGCAGAATGACCAGAAAAGACAGTTAAAGTAGTCTAGGCTGGAGTAGCGGTACTGAGAGACTGAGGCAGAACGGGGTTTGTTTCCAGCATAGGAGACCCCAGTAAAGATGTTCATGCATCTGTGGGAGGCAGCTGGTCAAAAGAAATGTTCTAGATCAATGCCTGCCATCGTGAATCATCTGGAAACTGGTACATGTGCAGTAGGTTTGGCTGGTATATGTGGTGTAAATACGGAGGTGAGCTGGAAATGGCTTCTTGGGCTCAGATTTTAACAGGGCTCTCATTTCACTGAGCAGCAGGGAGAGTCCCAGGGGTGCTTGACCTCATGGATATCTCAGAGCATAAGGAAGATCCTTGCCACATGGTGCCCTCTTCCCAGGGCAGGTCTTGCCATCCGGCAGAGCACAAAGAATTAAGTGAGGAAGAAGTGAAGGAAAAGAGAAAAGAGGTAACAAAAGGGAAAAGACTGTAGCAAGGGGAAATTGAGAAGGATTACGTGCTTCCTGGTGCATGCGTCACAGAGGTTTAATGAGCATGGGCACAGTCATGCTCAAGGACACAAAAAAAATGGAGAATTACTGGTTTTGGTGCCACTGTCCAGTAAAAAAATGCAGAACAAATTCAGATCTTTCTAACTTTCTAGTAACTCTTTCATTAGTCCAGACAACCCTTTGAAACTGTTCTTTCCAGCAGTCTGGGAACTTTATTCTTTCAAAAGAGAAAAGATTTCACATTTACCCCCTCAAAAGATGAGATAACACCATTCTTTCAACTTGCCACACCTCAGTATCTCCTATCTTTGACATTCTGTGCCATCCAAGAACACAAGATAAGTGCATTTCCACGCTCTTGAAGCCTCTGTCAGATGACCCCTTCCCTCCACCAGCCAAGCTCCATCTCCAGAGCCACTGGGGGTTTTGGCCCACTGGTTTTGCTGGGAGACATCTCCAGAGCATCAATACCTTCGGGCTGTAAGTGCACCTGTACCACCAGCCCCAGCTTTCCTCTGCCCATGGTGCCATTGTGGCAAGTTTTTAAGCTTTCTAAGAAGGGGGGATGTGAAGGGAGGAGGTCCATGTTTGCAGAAGAAAGAAACAATAATTCCATCAGCATTTTGATGTTAACAAAAGAATAGAGGCTTGTAAGCTGCTCTGAAGATTGAATGTCAGAAGTAGACCCTGGGGACGTGGATTAGAGGGCACAATGAAGGTGAGGCTGTGAAATGAGCATCGCGGATCTTTGGGAGATTGTTAATAAGAACACAGAAATGCAAATCTCCAGGAGCTGGTGAGACACCAGCCTGCACACATACAAGTATACATGTGGCTCCAGTCAAAGCAAGGGAGATTCACGCCATGTTGGTAAGGCATAGGGCTGACTTGAAACCCATTACAGCAGATGCCTTATCTCTGTGACTGGTGGAGAGCAGAATGCCCCTGGCAGGAGCAATCCCAGTGTCTCTTCCCATGCAGTGAACATAAGGAACTGACCCTTCCTAAATTCAGAGGGCATCAGACACCATACACAACACAACCTAGAGATGCATTTGCATGTGATGTCAAACAAGTTGCATGTAAATCCTGACTGCACCTACAAATAATAGGTCTGGCTATCTCCCTCCTTCACTTTTTTACTTGGTTTTTATGTGGGAACCCAGCCCAAACCCTCTACGAGCAAGAAGAGGAAGCTGAACAGAATATGGTGCTCTGATTCCTCATGCAGTAAGGGCTTTATCCTTGCTGAATGTGAATTAGTGTTGCTTGGGTTTTAAAGCTGAAAAGCAGGCCCTAATTCCATCCTGCTCCAAGCTTTGTGCTGTGCATGAGGTCAATGAGTCGCTGCATGCACACTTTGCATAAATATAAGTTCACATGGAAGTGGTTTGCCAGCTCAGGACCTGATGAGAAAGAATCAACTTTCCCATAACAACCTTTGTATTTTGTCTGGACTGGTACCATGTTTGGGTTCTTGAGGATCACTCGGCAGAAGGTTGAGCCAGGGAGTCCTCAAGACCCAGACCATGCTCAGACATGGCCCTGAGCTTGGAAAGAGCAGACACCTTCCTAGCTAGCACTAGGTCGTGCATATGACCTTCCATTTCTGCTCACAGATGTTTGCCCTTGGACTTTCTTCTCCCCCAAGAGACGAATAGAAGTCAGAAGAGGATGATCAATAGACACTAGATACACAATATCCTACAGAATTTAGGGAAGGATAGAGAATATAATTGGTTTCCTAAAACTCTGGCTTTTAAGCTACTGCTGATTTGACCTGACCTTGTTTTCTGGCCCCAAGAATGCAGTTGGCAAACACCGTGAGGCACACTGAAGCCAAGGAAGGGATGCCCAGGGGGCTGAGGGCAGGACCCGACCTCCTGGTGCTCCTCAGACCCATGGCCTTTCAGGAGACCACCACCATCAGCACAGAGAAATCGTGCCACATCAAAGCTACCACCGGCTGGGTTTTACATCATGTCTCCAGAGCGGCAGAGACACGTCAGGCTTCTGCGGGCACATCCCCTCGTCCTTTCTCTTCTGAATCCTTTATTTTTTTCCGCCTTTCTCATTCTGTCTTTGCTTGCATTTCAAGGTTAAAAAAAAGTCAGGATACAATAGTAAATATGTAAGATTAGCTCCTAAAATATGTTAGCAAGTGAAAGCTAAAGAAAGCCAAATGAATTTAAAAAAGGCTTTCTTGAAGCTTAGAACAGAGACAGCTCTTTTGATCCTTTATCACACAATAACAAAAAAAGCACCAAGCGAGATACATATATATAATATACATATGATATATATATTTATATACTCCGTATGCGTGGGTACGCACGCCGTTTGTGTGTGTGCATGTGTGTGTATGTGTGTATTTTAATTCACATAGGCTTTCCTTTCTTTAAAATGCTGCAAGAAGCTTTTTTTTTTTTTTTCTGCAGATTTCTTTTTCTTTCTTTTTTTTGATATTTCAAAGCTGGCAGTTCAGTAAATGGCTGGAACTGCCACATCTCTGTTCTTGCTAAAGAAATCAATGCTAATCCTATTACTGGCAGTTATCACCTATCCCAGAAACCGCAGCTAAAAGAAAAAAAAACCACTGAGATGTCAAAGTAGGAAAAAAGCATGGGGGAGGGGGAGAAAGCGCCCTTCATTCACTTTCAAACAGTGATTGTTTTCTTATTTTTGATCATTTTTCCCTGTTAAGAGAGAAACTAAACCAACAAAAAAAAAAAAAAAAAAAAAAAAAAAAAAAAAAAAAAATCTGTGCTCAAATAAAATGAAGGGCCTGAATTAAACCCATGCAGCCGCGCACACTGAGGGATTGCTTGGAGCCAGTGCTGTTGTGCCAGGTGGGGGCAGCCCCCTTTTGGTTGTGCTTGTTATGGGGGGGACACCCTCCAAACATCCAGCCAGGCTTTTGCACAGGATGGGGAATTTGGGGGTCTTGCATCCCCTGATTTAAGCCTTCACATCTGCAGCTGGTTTTGGGGCAGAGCATCTCAGATGGCTTGGGTAGGTCAGTGCAGTTCATACATTGCCGTCTGTATGGGATCTTGGCTGCCCCAAAGCTTCTTTAGTCTTTGCTTCTCATCCCATGTGCTCCTGCAGCATGCTCACCCACCTTGAGCATCCATGGGGTATGGCTCGCCTGCCCGGCATGTCCCCATAGCAGTCATGATCATAAGATGCTGAAACGATACAGCTCCCAGCGTCAAATTGCCATGGGAAGGCCCTGCTCTGGGCTGTCATAGCCCACTTACTGCCTCTTGAGGTCGGGCAATCAGATCCCAGCTGGAAAAGTCAAGAGCAGTAGCAGCATGTGAGCCAGGTCCTTGGGAAGAGGCCCCCAGCTCCTGCCCATCAGCCCACACCATCCCCTTGCTGCCAGAAGCAGGAGATTTTGACCATCAGCCTGACATGCTGAGGGCAGGCTGGTACCAGCCACAATGATAACAAGCAAGAAAGGAGAGCACAAACCAAATGAGCAGCCAAGAAAGCAATACAAATAAATCCAGGGTGGGGGGTTGGACAAGCAGGCAGCCAGGTGCATGCTCCACCTTGCCACAAGGTAGTGCATCTCCTGGCACAGGGGCAAGCATCCCCACAGCATCCCACCACCTACCCCATCACTGACACCCTTTCCAACCTCTGGTTCTGCATGCAAAATTTCAGTTCCCTCTGGGCACTGGCTGGTGGCCGTGGCTCTCCAGCCCCCTGCACTCTTTAGAGTTAAATTGGTGTCCTCCATCCAAAGGGGAAGGCTGCAGGCTGGATTTACTCTTCAGGAACAAGGGAACGTATTTTAAAATAAAGAAATAAATAAATTCTAACATTTTTAAAAAACTCTGAGGCAGTGTTTGGGCCAATTTTGGCTTTTGAGAATATCTTGGACTTATGCAAATTGAGTTTGTAGTCCTGGAGGGAGTCAGCAAGGGACAGGGGAGGCACTGAGAGCCATGAGAGGAGGGAGCACACCTCAGACACCTCATTTTTGGAGTTATTTGCAACTAGTTTTATTCTTGCTCTCCCTGCCCAGCCATCTCAACCATCTCGGGTGGCCTGGCCATGCAGCTCCAGCTTCTCTTGCTGGCCAGTCCTGCCCATCACGCCATGGCTTCTGTAGAAGTGGCAACCAGCCTCTGAGCCCAAAAGGACCAGTGGGGACAAGGACTGCAGCAAGCATCCAAGGTCCTGAGCTGTCATGAAGTGGGAGGACATGGCCCTGGGTGGAGGTTACCACGATGGGGAACGAGTGACAAAGGGAAGAAAATAAAAAGGGCTGTTGGAGTGTCCTGAGGATAACAGGAGACTGTTGAGATGTTCAGAGGTGACAGAGGGGAGGCAGCTACCTGTGGAGCTAAGGATGCCTTGGGACAGATCAGGCTTGCACAGCCTGTGCACAGCAAGTGACAACGCCAGGGACAGGGCAGAGATGTTTCCATCACGCTGTGGGGAGCAGGCAGCAGCAGCACTGGATGGCAAAGCAGAGACAGAGGTTTAAAAGGAAAGCATAAGGACTTCTTAGTGCAGAGAAAGAAATGAGTAAAAGCAGTTCCTGCCTCTGGCTGGAGGTTTAGAGGGGAAGGGGGCAGCCATGAGGGTATGTGTTCATTTGTTTATGGTTGGAGATGTTAAAGGAAAATAACAGGTGGGCATCCCCAAATAACGTTAGTCCTGATTTGATTCAAAAGGCAGAAGAAAAAAAAAATGTCAGAGATCGCTTATGAGACTATCTCATGGTTTTAGTACAACTGAAGTAATTTTTAACAAAGATATTTCTTTGATAGGGGAGTATCAAAAATATTAACAGTATGCCAAATTATCCCTAAAATAATCTAGGACTATCAGAAGACTTTTTGTTTCCTTTTTTTTCTCCACAACAAGAAGTGGTGGTGAAACCAGAACTCTATCTCACAGTGACCAAAACTACAGCACCCAGCCCCAAGTGTGGGCAGACAGTGTCCCCATCAGCTTCCCCACAGCCCTGAGGACCGCGATTGGAAGAAAAGAGAAAACAAATGGGTTTATACTTCCTGGCAAGGTTTCTCTTTGCCTACTGGTGCTGGAGGACATGGTTGGGTGAGCCTAGACCATCTCCTGGTCTTGCACATCAGCAGGAGGGCACGGAGAAGGATGTGGTATGTCTTTCTGATGGCAAATGATGAAGAATACGGATGTTGCTGGCAGGTGGGCATTAGAGAGGGCCATGGTACCTCCACCTCCACAGCTGACATCTGCAAAAAAGCATAAAAGCTGAAAAACAAATAGGGAAGGTGGATATTTGTGTGTGTGTGTGTGTGTTTTGGGGGGGCAAGGGGTGTTCCACACCAGGCAGAGGTGAAGGACTGGAGATTGGGATCACCATGGGTGGCTCAAATAAGCTTATGAATTGTTTTAAAACTGTGGGTTTTTTTTGTTTTTTGGGTTTTTTGGGGGGGTTGGTTGTGTGTTTTTTTGTTTGTTTGTTTGTTTGTTTTTGTTTTTGTTTTTGTTTTATGGCCTTATTTTCTGCCTTTAAAATAAAGGTCAGGTGCTCAGCTGAGGATTTGACCTGAAGTACTGAATGTAATCAGCTATATCACCAGACAAAATGGAAGTGTGTAATTAGAAGCATTCTTCACTATTTATAAAATATCATTTCTCTCCCAATATCAATATTAGGCAATTCTCCTTGGAGCTATGTGGATTTTATCCACTTTCATAGTTCAATCAGTAGGAAGTCATCCCTCTTGCATACACTGAATTTGAAAGGCATCCAGAACCTCCTAATTAGGGCTGCTAATGAGGGACAGAAAAGAATCTGTGTGTCCCAGCAGAAATAGTCTCCCTTCCCAGACAGGATATCTACTGGGAGGTTTGCTTCCAACTTCATTTGCAGTTGGTCCCACATCTTAATGGCCAGTGATCTGCTCCAGGGAAGGGTGGCTACTACCTCCCTGACTCCTGTACCAGCTGCCAGGAGGGACACTTTCAATGACACCTTATTGTGTCAAGGGGTCTCCTACAGAAAAAAACTGCCTCCTTTTCCCTCAGGACCTCAGGATGCCACCTCCCAGAGGATAGCACCCACCAGCCCTGGGCCGCAAGGCAGAGCAGGGACTTGGGGGCATATCCCAGGGAAAGCCCCAGCCCATGGGTGGGGGGTGAGAAGTCTTTCAGGGATTTGGCAGTCATTCCTGGAATGAAAGCTAGCCTGGGGAAGCCAATTTTCTGCAAGAAGAAGGGAAAAAACCTTCTCCACCCCAATCCCCACCCCTCCCACCCCAGTTTCCCAGTTAACCATAGTGTGAAGCCCAAGGAGGGTCCATGCTGGAATGGCTGCCTCGTTCCACAGCTGTGCAGGGGCACCTGGGCCCCGTGCCCTTCCCAGCTACCCTGGATGTTTTCACACCTACTTTACCATAACCTCTGTTCTTCCCCTTGCACATCTGGGCAGTGAAGCAGATGTGGAAGAATCAGCCTCTGCTCCCCATAGCACCACGTCCCAGAACCTCCCTCCGTGCCAAGTGCCAACCCCCCTCTTTCCCTTCCAGCCAGACTCCTGTCAAGAAGCTAATGCCTGCTGATTAAACAAGCCTTGAATTTGAATAGTGAGCAATAAAGAGAAAGAGGCACACGGTCATCCGTTCACAGCGTGCCCTGCGGGCAGCAGTCAATGGCAACGGGGATGCGCCAGTCAGCAGCTGGGAGCTGCAGCCGCACACTGCCTGCTCGCAGCTTTTGGGGAAGGGGGAGCCATGGGGGTGGGTTAATGCATTGCAGTGCTCAGAGTTATAAGTCTGGGCTACCCACTCCATGCTGCTGGCACCCGAGGGTCCCACCGTGGTGCCTATGGCTGCACCCACTGTGCCTATGGGTGCAGCCCCTCAACCAGCACCCGGCCAGCCCTTCCACCCCAAACACACAAAACGTGCGCTTTTTTCCACAAAAGCTGCCATTTCTTTGAGATCAGGAGATGCTTTCCCTGCCTGCAATAACGACAAGCTGCTAAATGGTGACAGCCACAGCCTGTCTGTGCTAGTTAAAATAAACCATCGTTTCAACACCCGTGGCATTACGATACGTCCTCAGCACGAGGCTGGCTCAACCTAGGGACAGACATCTCTTTGGCTGTATAAATCGGTCACTTAAGTCACCTAATTCACCCAAAATGCCTGAAAAGTTGTTTTTGCTCTGGTCACCCAATGGTCAGCTGGAAACAAAAGCCACTGGGGGAATGCATCACAAAACAGGGCTGCTTTGGGTGGGTTCTTGCCATTGCTGGCAAAGGTTAATTTGTGCAAATCAAAATCTCCCAGTCCAGAAAAAGAGTGGAGGAAGAGGCAGGAAATGTATATGTTCTTTCTCTAGGCTATTCTTTTGACCATGTGTTCTGCTGGTGCAGCCTTGCAGAGCCTTGTGATTACTCTTTAAGAGCCGAGATGATCAAGCTGTACTGGCTGAAAAAAGAATTTACAAAACTTAAATCTAACCTTTTTTTTTTTTTCAAGTTTACAATACTCATGTGAGTCACAGCAGAGACAGGCCCTTTCTGAATCACTGCGCTGAAATATTTTGCTCTTTTTTTTTTTTTCCTTTTTTTTGAAGACAGTGAATATCTTAACAAAGCCACCAGTAAATTCTTCATTTACCTTCAGCGAAGACTGGGTACATTTCCAGAAGATGTACATTAGATCAGCTGCCAGCTGCAGGTCAAGAAGTGGGGGACCACAGGGGTAGGCACGTGGTGATGGGGACGACCCCATCAGGTGGTCGCAGTACTCTTGTCTGGTGACATCTACGGGTCTACAAGCAGGTGAAATGTTCATCGCTGGCACGTAATTACCTTATCACTGATCTTAATTTCAAATATTTCTCCATGAATCGCTGTCTATTTACATTTCTGCTTCTAAAAATTTCATAGCAGAAATGGCACGATGTCATATTTATATTAATTGGATATTCTGGGTTTACTGCTAGCTCCATGGTGGGGTTAGAAACCACATAATATAGAAAATAAAATAGATGTTTGTATGTACACAGCATATAATTTAATGTATGAGATACACGAGATCTTCCAGCATAGTGTTTTAAACAACAGCATTTTAGCCTCCAAAGCACAGCAGCAAGGGAGACATTTTCCATGCTCAGTTTCTCTGCTATCGGAACATTTGTTTTTTATTCTGAATATTTCAGCACATCTATTTACCTGGCACTATATTTAGTACCACAGTACCAAGATGGCATATATAAAGATTCAATTGCAATTCCCATCTGATGTCCCTTCCCTCTCCTTTTTACCCCTTTTTTTATGTCCGCACTCTGAATTCAGCACAAAGTTGGTGTGTTTAATTTAAAAAGAAGTAAAACGCGCCAGGAGACACCTCAGACCACTGCAAATCACCTACTTTATAGAGGCAGTAAAATTGTGTATCGGATTAAAAGTGATGCTGATCTGAAATTTATGATAACTTTTAATGGCATTATAATTTTTTTTCCCTGTGCGCTCCATCACGGAATCGTTTGGATGCACAGTGCGGCGAGATGAAATTTGTAAGGGAAGAACATTACACAGGCGAGCACTGAGATGGGGATGGGGGGGCAGGCGTTGGGATAATGCAGGGGCCCCTTCCCGGTGTGCAAAGGAAGCAGGGCCACGTGTGCTCTGTGCCATGGGGTGAAAATCACCTCTGCACACAGTGGTTATTTTGGAGAGCACCGGCTCTGGACCATGCTGGGTCTAGACCACTAGCAAAAGTCTGTTGGGGTTCCTCTCCCTCACCCCTTTTCACTCCTCTAGGCAAAGACAGAGGCAGAAACAGACGTCCTTTGCCATGTATCTACCTCAGGAATGCAGGGAACAGCCCTGCAGCACCGTCCCGCAGTGTGGCTGTGGTGGAGGCAACTCTGGTCCTACCCATGCTGAGCTGGTGCCCATTTCTGCTCCATAAGGTTTTGGAGACCCCCAGGGACGAGGCTCCTGCACCTCCCCTGGGCAGCCTGTGCCAGCGCTCTGCTTTGGGCAGGTTCACAACACATCTCCAGCCAGCACCCATCACTGGCAGCTTTGGTGGAGAGAGATGGATGTCAGCAGGGCCCACAGAGAAAGGCCAACCAAAAATTTCCCTTGTGGCGATCCAGGCTTTGGAAGCGTGGCTCAATCCTTTGGTTGGCAGTAATGTGGATATGGCACTAGGGTGTTGGGGTCTAAGGGCATTTTTGGGTGCACAGACACGGGAGGGCAGAGCTCCACCTTGTGCATGAGTGACTGTCTGGCAGAACACCAACACCATACATTACCCATTTTTGGACAGAAACACACCTCCACCTCCTCTGCCCAGCCAAGGAGGAAAAGCACTGTGTGGTCCTGCAATTAAACACTTTGTAGTGAGCATACACGCAAGAAGCCAGAAGCAGTCCTGAAACCTGTCTTTCCTTGATTTCTCAACTGTGCAAAGCAGCTAACATTCACTGACATAAACCTAGACAGTAATGCATTAGTCATGCTAAAATTAGAAAAAGAAGAGTTGTATGTATATGTGCAAATAGTGAAATCATTAACAGCCACAGAAAATTGAATCCCACTATTTTAATTTATAAATATATTTCTGTAAGAGCAAACCCACCTGTCAACAGCTCGGAGTTCTTTGTGAGAAATATCTCTGCATTGAAGGAGCCGAAATGCTTGCACTGTCATCACTCAAGGGATGTGCTGGGGAAGCCAGCAGATGCTGGAGGACAGGTTGTTCCAACCAGACATCTGGCAAGAAGGAGAGCAGCTCGGCAGGGCGAATCTGCATAGGACAGGAGGTGGAAGAACAGGAACTACAATCCCCACAAAGAGAAAATTGCATTGATACTAGGTGCATGCAACCAGATGTCAGCTAAAATCTCTTTAGGAATAGCATGGAAAGAAATCTGAATTATTTATCCACTGGCCATTTGCTTCATAGAACATGAGGGAATAAAAACAGTGGCTTCCCAAGCCTCATTCCCCAGGATGCAGCATATTTTGAGGTACTGGTGCAAGCACAGAGAAAAGGCTACTGCCTCAGTTTCCACTGTGTTTAGGGAGGTGAATATGTGGGTGCAAAAGCCACAGGTGAGACAGCAGCTCTTCTGGAGTGGATTTAACAGTGCAGGAGCTGGTGAGCTGACTTCATCCTGCTGTTGCATTGATTTGCAGTGGGTTCTTTTGCAAAACAAATTTGCAAAAACATAGGAAATTTTACAACACCCTGGTTTTGTTGTCACTGCCTTCGGCAGTGGGCAGTGAAACTTCCATTTTCCCCTCCTTCTGTACCTCATTCTTTTTTCCTCTCCTCCAAACTCTGTGATACTACTCCACAGTAAAATATTAACTGCTGTAAGTGATTGTTTTGCTGTATTACGTGAAGTCAAAAATCTTTTGAATTGTATTTCGCAGTGAACCTGCCTTTGAATCCATGTGTTTTATCATTCCACAGCAACACACATAATTTCAAACAAACAAGTGAACAAACCCAACGATAATGGCCTGAATCTCTTATCAGTCAGTTTTACACTGGCGTAACTCCATAAACTTCAGTGGAATTAATCTTGATTTACACTGTTGGGAGAGCAGAAACAGGCACTGTAAATAGCTGTATACCGATGCAAGGCACTTAAAAGCAAAAGCAGTCGCACCAGAATGCCTGGCAGCAGATGAGGATGAAGGCTTAAAAAAAAAAAAAAAAAAAAAAAAAAGAGCTTTCCTGGTGGTGCTAATCCACAGGCAGTGGGATAAACCCAAAGGACAGCAGGACAGCGATGGAGAAGTCGTGCCATCCAGCCAGCCCTGTGGACATGGCAGCCCTTGATGCTGCAAGCAGAGAGGTGGAGAGGCTTGTTCATGGGACATGTCCCCCGTGGTGGACCCAGCACGGGTCCACCGAGACATGCCACTTGGTGGCACAGCCTCCTGAGAACATTGCTGCAGGAGTAGGACAGACTGTGAGGCAGCTGCTATGGGGTTCATTAGAGGAGGTGTCTGGGGCTGTAGAAGCTCCACAGCTGGAGCTCACCTGGCCGTGGATGCTGGGACACGCCATCAAGCAGAGCCCTACACATCAGGCTGCCCCCACAGCAGAGCCCTGGAGACATCTACTGGCACTGAGGGAATGGGGGACCTAAAAAATCCTTTGGAGGCTCCATCATGGCCCCCCATCATGGGTGTGGGCTCCCACGGTCCCTGGGAACATGGAAGGGATGTGGCCACCCTCAGCCCCACTGTGAGTCCGACAATCCTGTCCCTTCAAACACCTCCTGGGAAACAGCACTGGGAAACATGTCAGAAAAATGTCCCTCACAGGCTGACCCAGAAAGTGAGAAATTTTAAAACCTGTTGATTATAGAGTGAGCTGGCTTTGGGTTCAGATCCCATTGCTGGCCTCAACTGGGATCAATCACATGGAGACCAGGGTAACCTTCTGCAAAATCTTGTGACCACCCCACAGCAGATGGCACCTATTGTGTTCCTTCGAATAAATTATTTTTATCAAGGTCACTTACAACTTGAAAACCAAAATCATCCTTTCAGTTGTACAGTAGCAAGCACTGGCATGTGTTCTTTGTACCACAAACGTGAGGGTAGCAAAAGGATTGTTTTCCTTGCCTGCTGGTTCTTCACCACAAGGGCATTGCCGATATGCCCTTTGCTCCCAGGCAGTCCAAGGAGAGCAAGGTGATGGCTGAGCCCTGCTGACCGAGGTGACATGGCATCTTCCCAGCCATGGATTATTCCCACTTTGTGTTGGATCTTACCTGCTGGCTCAGTCTGGGGAAGAGAAGGGAAGATGTCTGGAACCACCCTCAGAGTGCCTGGATGCTGGTCAAGGCTCCTCTCCATCCTCATCCAGTCCCTGTTGCTAGGACCAGAGCCTCTGGCATCTCCTGAAATGGAGACTGGAAATATTATGAAATTCCAGTACTGGCAATGTGTCAATAGGTTATTTAGGTCCTGAAAAGCACACCGCTGCACTTTACTCCACGCCCACCACCAATTCAAGCAATTCACCATAAGCAGCTCAGCCTTTCCATGTGCACTGATAACATTTTACTCCAGGGCTCCTTGAATGGCATCATCCCCCTTTTATGGGGAGTTAAACAATAAAGTTCTGGTTTTGTTATGGATACTTAATGTTCTTGGTAGTGTTTTTAACACTACAATCTCTGTGCCTAAATGCCTTCCTCAGATGACGTCCTCAGACCTTGTCTTCCTACACCACAGGCTTTGCCTGCATTGCTTTACGGCCCTGTCGCCGTCAGGCAGAGGGAGGGGATCTGGGAGTTGAGGAGGAATGGAAACAGGTCCCTGCTCGACATCGCAGGCGATGCCCTCCCCTTCCGTCCCCACCTTCCCAGGTGCCCTTACATAACAGGTTTGAGGCCCTGGAGCTTGAGAGACCGGTGGGTGAGGAAGAGGTAGCAAGAGTACCCAGGAGGACGACTAGGGCGAGGAGGTCGACTCCACGCCTCAGGACTGCCTCCACCAAGAAAGACAGAAGGGTTATTGTTGTGGGAGACTCTCTCCTCAGGGGAACGGAGGGCCCTATTTGTCGGCCTGACCCTACCCGTAGGGAAGTCTGCTGCCTCCCTGGGGCCAGGGTCAGGGACGTTGCCAAGAAGCTTCCCAACCTGGTTCGCTCCTCTGACTATTATCCTCTTTTGATAGTCCAGGCAGGTAGTGATGACATTGAAGAGAGAAGCCTCAGGGCTATCAAACGAGACTTTAGGGGACTGGGACGGTTAGTGGATGGAGCGGGAGTGCAGGTGGTGTTTTCGTCCATCCCTATGGTGGCAGGGAGGGGTACAAAGTGGACGCAGAAAGCCCACCTGTTAAACACGTGGCTCAGGGGCTGGTGCCAACACAGAAATCTTGGGTTTTTCGACCATGGGGCACTTTACTCGACACCTGGCCTGATGGCTGCAGACGGGTCCCTATCTTTTAGGGGAAAACGGATCCTGGCCCAGGAGCTGGCAGGGCTCATTGAGAGGGCTTTAAACTAGGTAAGAAGGGGGACGGGGCTGAAGCAAGGACTGTTGGAGCTGTGCCAGGGGGAACAATAGCAAGGCCGGGGGATAAGGCAATGGCCCAGCTGAAGTGCATCTACACCAATGCACGCAGCATGGGTAACAAACAGGAGGAGCTGGAAGCCATCGTGCAACAGGCAGGCTATGACTTGGTTGCCATCACGGAGACGTGGTGGGACCACTCTCATGACTGGAGTGCTGCAATGACTGGCTATAAACTCTTCAGAAGGGACAGGCAGCACAGAAGGGGTGGTGGTGTGGCTCTCTATATTAGAGAGTCTTTCGATGTTGTAGAACTCGAGGCTGGGAATGACAAGGTCGAGTCCCTCTGGGTTAGGATCGGCAGGGCCAACAAGGCTAGCGTCCTGGTCGGGGTCTGTTATAGACCGCCGAACCAGGATGAGGAGACGGATGAGGAGTTCTACAGGCAGCTGACAGAAGTTGCGAAATCGTCAGCCCTTGTTCTCGTGGGGGACTTCAACTTCCCTGACATATCCTGGAAGCACAACACAGCCCAGAGAAAGCAGTCTAGGAGGTTTCTAGAGAGCGTGGAAGATAGCTTCCTGACGCAGCTGGTTAGTGAGCCCACCAGGGGTGGCGCCCCGCTAGACCTTCTCTTCACAAACAGGGAAGGACTGGTGGAGGATGTGATTGTCGGGGGCTGTCTTGGGCAGAGTGACCACGAAATGGTGGAGTTCTCTATTCTTGGCGAGGCCAGGAAGGGGACCAGTAAAACCGCTGTATTAGACTTCCGGAGGGCTGACTTTGAGCTGCTGAGGACACTGGTTGGCAGAGTCCCTTGGGAGGCGGTACTGAAGGGCAGAGGAGTCCAGGAAGGCTGGGCGCTCTTCAAGAGGGAAATCTTAATGGCGCAGGAACGGTCTGTCCCCACGTGCCCAAAGACGAGCTGGCGGGGCAGAAGACCAGCCTGGCTGAACAGAGAATTGTGGCTGGAGCTTAGGAGGAAAAGGAGGGTTTATAATCTTTGGAAAAGTGGGCAGGCCACTAAGGAAGACTATAAGGATGTTGCGAAGCTGTGCAGGGACAAAATTAGAAAAGCCAAAGCTCAACTGGAGCTCAATCTGGCTACTGCCGTTAAAGATAACAGAAAATGTTTTTATAAATACATCAATACAAAAAGGAGGACTAAGGAGAATCTCCATCCTTTACTGGATGCGGGGGGAAACTTAGTTACAAGAGATGAGGAAAAGGTGGAGGTGCTTAATGCCTTCTTCGCCTCAGTCTTTAGCGGCAATACCGGTTGTTCTCTGGATACCCAATTCCCTGAACTGGTAGAAGGGGATGGGGAGCAGGATGTGGCCCTCACTATACATGAAGAAATGGTTGGTGACCTGGTACGGCACTTGGAAGTGCACAAGTCGATGGGGCCGGACGGGATCCACCCGAGGGTACTGAGAGAACTGGCAGATGAGCTGACCAAACCGCTTACCATCATTTATCAACAGTCCTGGCTATCGGGGGAGATCCCAGTTGACTGGCGGCTAGCAAACGTGACGCCCATCTACAAGAAGGGCCGGAGGACTGACCCGGGAAACTACAGGCCTGTCAGTTTGACCTCAGTGCCAGGGAAGCTCATGGAGCAGATTATCTTGAGAGTCATCACGCAGCACTTGCGGGGCAAGCAGGTGATCAGGCCCAGTCAGCATGGGTTTATGAAGGGCAGGTCCTGCTTGACGAACCTGATCTCCTTCTATGACAAAGTGACGCGCTGGGTGGACGAGGGAAAGGCTGTGGATGTGGTCTACCTTGACTTCAGCAAGGCTTTTGACACCGTTTCCCACAGCATTCTCCTCAGGAAACTGGCTGCTCTTGGCTTGGACTGGCGCACGCTTCGTTGGGTTAGAAACTGGCTGGATGGCCGGGCCCAAAGAGTCGTG
>CM021773.1:10807581-10820081 GCA_011076525.1 Nettapus auritus
CTGAGGTCAACGGTATGAAGTTCAACAAGGCCAAGTGCCGGGTCCTCCACCTGGGACGCAATAACCCCAAGCAGAGCTACAGGCTGGGAGATGAGTGGTTGGAGAGCTGCCAGGCAGAGAAGGACCTGGGAGTGATGGTTGACAGTCGGCTGAATATGAGCCAGCAGTGTGCTCAGGTGGCCAAGAAGGCCAACAGCATCCTGGCCTGTATAAGAAGCAGTGTGACCAGCAGGGCTAGGGAGGTGATCGTCCCCCTGTACTCGGCTCTGGTGAGGCCGCACCTCGAATACTGTGTTCAGTTTTGGGCCCCTCGCTACAAGAAGGACATCGAGGTGCTTGAGCGAGTTCAGAGAAGAGCGACGAAGCTGGTGAGGGGCCTGGAGAACAAGTCCTACGAGGAGCGGCTGAGGGAGCTGGGATTGTTCAGCCTGGAGAAAAGGAGGCTCAGGGGTGACCTTATCGCTCTCTACAGGTACCTCAAAGGAGGCTGTAGCGAGGTGGCGGTTGGTCTGTTCTCCCACGTGCCTGGTGACAGGACGAGGGGGAATGGGCTTAAGTTGCGCCAGGGGAATTTTAGGTTGGATCTTAGGAAGAACTTCTTTACCGAAAGGGTTGTTAGACATTGGAACGGGCTGCCCAGGGAAGTGGTGGAGTCCCCATCCCTGGAGGTCTTTAAAAGACGTTTAGATGTAGAGCTTAGGGATATGGTTTAGTGGGGACTGTTAGTGTTAGGTCAGAGGTTGGACTCGATGATCTTGAGGTCTCTTCCAACCTAGAAATTCTGTCTGTCATAGCTTTAGCCTGCTGGAATCCAGAAGCACGACTGGGGGACATGAGGCCTCCTCCGTGATCAGTGTCTGACAGCAATGCTGACAGAAGCACCCCACCAGACAGGTCCCCAGGGCTGCACGACAGTGAGCTGCATCCGATGGCCTGCAGCTGCAGCACCCCCAGTACCCCTTCAGGGCAGGGGTCGGGGTGCAGAGCACTACCCGAGTCCCTTCTCACACCTGTGGGGGTCAGAACAATCAATTGGCTCTGCTATTCTGGCTATTTTTAAACTCATTTACTCAAGGTGATGGCAGAAGGCTGATAACAAGATACTATCTATTTTATCAGAGGGATAATATTATTAATTTTTGCTGGGATTGCACTAGATAGGACTAAAGGAAAACATAGGAGATCCAGAAGGGTACACAACTAGGAAGAGATGGGACCTGCCACAAAAAATGACATACTAAATGTGGAGCCTATGTGCTCTCCCAAATATTGCAATTGCTGTCCTCCTTGGAAAAATAAAATAAAATAAAATAAAATAAAATAAAATAAAATAAAATAAAATAAAATAAAATAAAATAAAATAAAATAAAATAAAATAAAATAAAATAAAATAAAATAAAACAGCCAAGAGGCCATAGGGGTCATGGAGCAGCCCCTGGGCTGGGATGGATTCCTCAGCCTGAGGATCCATCCAAGTGGGGCTGGTGAGAGGCTTGCAGGGACGCTGGTGCTGTGGGGACGTCAGGGTGTGGAGGCACCCAAGGGTGCTGGGCACAAGCTGAGCCTGGAGCTGGCTGAGGAGCTTGCAGGGGAGTCCATGCAAGGCAGTGCCGGGCAAGCAGGTGGTTGAAGGTGCCCAGAGACATCTCAGGTTTTTCTACTGGTCCCTTGGGTCAGTGGTAAATGTCCACCCCACAGCACAGGGAATACCTGCTTGTCTGTGATATGCTCTGGCTCCTTGCAGTATACTTGCACATCTCTTTGCATGCTTGAGCATCCCCCCATCCTCATCTGTAAAGCATTTCCTTTATACCCCAAAGTTTTTCACAGGGGAAAAATTAAAAAGTTCCTTAGGATAATAAACACAAACTGTAGCTATTAATTAAAGCTTGAAGCACTGCCACAGTGTAAGGAGAAGGAGCCCCAGGTCCCTGCTTCCCTCCTGGGTGCTGCCAGTGTGCACAGCAGCCAACCTCCACTGCCAGCATGAGGGTAGGAGGGAGGCAAAGGAGCAGCCCAGGCTTTACCCAGTGTCTCTTATCAATCTTCATAACAAAGAGAAAACAACTCGACCATCTCTTGTGGGCAGTAAATTGAGTACACTTCCATACTCTCCTCCGTACTCGTTTCTTTGAGAATTAGGCCTATTGATGAGGCCCAGGTGAAGAGCTCCAGAAGCAATTAAAGCGAGTGCTGCACCTTGAGGTACACCTTGATGATATTTCTATGCTCCTCTTTTCACCCTGACCCTATCTGACGCTAGCATCACCACAAGGTGCATTAGAGATGACGCTTCATGAAGGAAAGCTGTACTTCACACCGAGAAAGCCTTGATCCAAAAGCATTTCAATTAGCAGAGTGCAGGTCCCAGGGACTCCTGGACAAGCTGCAGCTGTAGAGATTAAGACAGAGGGATGCTCCAAGCCAGGGAAGAGGATCCAGGCTGGGGATTTGTTCTATTTTTAACTCCTCTGCTCCCCATTTGGCCACTTCTAGTTGCGCTGCCATGACCACTGCATTCCTGGACCCACCAGGTCTGTCTGAGCAAACACCAGATCTTTGACCAGCGAGATCTGAGCGCTGACCTTGTTCAGATGTTTTCTCAACAAAGGTCAAAACTTATCTGGTTGCTGAGGCCCCCTCAGTTTTATTCACAGAAAGGAAGCATTTTGCTGTTAATTAATTTGTTTGGATGAAACCAGCAAAAATGTCAATGTAACAAATTAGATACTCATTGATTATTGGCTTAAAAAAGAGTTAATGGTTCTGTGCAGGAGAAGGATGATAGGCAGGTCTTTAAAGTGATACAGATACAACCCTCTTGTTCATACGGGCTCTGGAGTTGGCACTCTAGTTGTGAAAATGCATATGGAAATTCTCTATATCTCTGTTCTTTCCTGTTTTGTTGTTGTTTTCCTTCTGCTAGGACAGCTTGCAATCATGATGTGCAGACCCAAAGCAGAAAAGTTCAACCTAATCCAATGCCATCCACCGCTGAGACTCATGTGCAGCCCCCGAGCAGGATGAACAGCATCCCCCTCTCTTACCAGCCTGGAGCTGTGACTTTGTTCATCACAGGACAGCAAACAGGAGGGTGGATGCACAGAGCTAGCCAGAAAAAAAAGGAGCTGTTTGCACATAGGGCAGTGCTCGAGTCAGGAGATGGACAATCGTAGCACGGACAGCGAAGAACAATTCGAGTCAACAGCAGTGACATCTGAGGACGCTGTTTTGAAAACCACAGTGTGGTCACTGTCAAGAGCTGATATAAATTGTGTGTATTTTAACCAAAAATCTGAATTGTGGATTAAATTTTAGAAAGAAATCTCATAGCTGTATTTAATTAATTGAGGCTTTAATTGACCTAAATGGAAATACTCCATGAAGATAACTCCTTTGCTGGCTTAAGACAGTTTGTACAGGGGATACGTATTGTGTTTCCTATGCACTGAAATAATCACAGTGAGTTCCTTACTTGGAAAAGTCATTTTGCCCCAGTAAAACATGTTTAGAGCAACTCTGAAAGTAAAGAGCATTTAACAACGCAAGGCACAGCAGTCAGCTGGTGTGCAGACTCATAGCCTGGAGGTAACTGAGGCCATATGGAAGGGTTGTAACCCCAAAATGGAGGTTTTTAAAGATAGACACCCAAAAGCCAGTCCTCGTATGGTTGAGAGAGCCCTTCCACTGAACTTCTCCCTGTTTGGAGTATAATCAAATATCCAAGAAACAAAAAATTTTGTCTTTATGCAGAGAGCAAGGGAGGAGCCCTCAGAAGAGGGCAGCCAGCACGCAGCCCCGTGGGGCATCCCCCCCATCCCCGGGGCTCTGCACAGCCCCAGCCCCCCTGCCTGCATGCGGTTCGTGTGCTCTAACCCTGAAAACACACCTCGCTTTGCCATCGCCAGTGGTTATCTTCTCGACATCTCTCATTTTTACCTGGCTTTTCACAAGCCAGTAACATGTTTTCTTTCTTTAATAGCAATGGGAGGAAACAGCAAAAATTCTCCCAGCATTTCCAGACCTCTCTGAAAGGGAGCATGACTGCAGTCTACTTTAACTACAACAGGCATGTCCTAGGGTAGCAAGGATGTGATGAAACACATGCTTTACAACCAAGTTTAAAAAAGAAAAGGAAAAGAAAAGAAAAAGAAAGGCTACATTCAACGGCAGAAAAAATTGATTTAACCACATAAAATATTACAAGCGAAAATCAGAGGTTAGAAGTAGAGTTGAAATGCAATCCATTACCTCCATTATCCAAAACAGGCTGTTTATTTACAGCTAGAAACTGTAGAAATGACTTGGCTTAATCGTAATTAAAACCTTTTGGTATCTTTAGAGCAGCAGAAGCTTTCCACGCAAAGGTAGCAGGGCCGTGAGGCGGAGGAGATGCTACGACTTAGAACAAGGACATCTTGGGCTGCAAGGAGAACAAAACAAAACCCTGACAAACAAGATATTAGGCTAAGAACAATTCCAACTGTGGCAAGAAAAGAGGGTTTGTAATTGAATTTGCAAAAGGCCATACAGCACAACTAGAGCTAAACTATTTGCAACATGTATTAGCTGAAAGAAGAATTTCAAGGGAGAAAGGATCATATGCTGGGGATGGCACAAAAGCCGTCTGAGCTTAGTGCCTGCTTTTGCATCCAGGCTGGCACCAAGCAGCTCCCCTTTCCTCCCCGGGGCCCGCCACCCACCACGGTACTAGGTGAGGCTGCTCTTGACTCCCAGGCTTCTGCTGCCCTGTGCTGGCATCCACACAGACACAAATTTCCTCCTTGAAGGGCCTGTTGGGAACAGTAAGGGTGCAAATATTAATATATGGGATCCTGCAGGGTTATGGGTGCCTCTGCAACACCCATATTCTCCTCAGAGGCAGTGATGGGAGTTCTTACCAGTGCTGATGTACTTCACATTTCTCCTGAACTCTTCAAACAATTTTGTTGTTGAGAGAATTGCTGAAGGCAGTTGCTGTGAGAGCAGAAAACCTTCATGAAGGGGTCAAGAGCTCTATTTGCACATGTACAATCAGGCTCTATTTTGCATGTACACAAAGCAGACGTGCTTCTCCATGCCAGATGAACTGAGTTCTTCCTTGTTACGGAAACTTGGTCTTTGACACCATAGGCTTGGCAGCCATGACACAGCTGATCTCTCTGGGATATCTGTGGAGGCTCAGGAATAGACCACCCCATCCAACCCTCATCCACGTCCCACCTACTGTGCAGCCGGGTGATGTCCCCCTGCAGTGCTCCCGTGTGGCAGGGGACCATGCTCAGCCTTCTGGAGCCCCCAGGAGCTCCATTGGTACCCCAAGTGATGTGCAGTCACATACAGTCTCTCCTCACAGAACGTGCAGGCCCATGAGGTGCCCTCCACAACCTGGCTCATGCTAACGGGGTGTACTCCAGAGAAGTCCTCTACACCTTGTCCTCCAGTATCTGGTTCCTCCGAACTGGTCTGGGTGATGCAAGGCATTTGGGAGAAACATAAGTATGCCAGCAGCATCTGCACATTAAACCAAGAACAAAGCTTCAGCTGGGGCTGTATCCAATTCTTTGGCACATCAAGGATGGGAAAGGACACACGGATGGGTTGTTCACTAACCCACGTTCTCCCTGCCAGAGAGCTCTGCCAGAAGTTATCAAGAAAGCTGCAAAATGAAAGCATGATATGCTGTGGTAATTATGTGTGCTTGCATATATTTTTTAACAAGCATTCTGCCTTTTAGTAAATATTCTTTAGCAACTCCGTTGTCCCATCGCAGCGCAATCAGCTGTAAAAATGATCGCCTCATCTTTACTAACTCTATCAGTGCCACAGATGGCCACCCTCTTGCCAGCTGCAAGACGGCTGAAAGCAGCTATGATGTTTGGAGAGACCAAGGAGGCCATCTGGCAGAGCCTAGTGACATCAGTGACTATTCTGTGTCTTTTCAAGGGTGGCAATTATAACATCACCGAGTGGTTACTCAGAGCAGGTTTTCCCCACCTAAAATAAAAGGACAAAATCACCTCCAGATCCCTCCGAGAGACATCTTTGGCATGTGCCACCAGCATCTGTCACTGTCCCTGTACCAGCTAAGCAGGTCACAACACATTTGTAAGAAGCTTTGAAAATTCCTTCCCCTGCATAGTAATAGTCATCTCTTTGAATAAATACACAAACCAGTTGACTAGAGGCATGTAAATATTTACAGGGCGTGCCCAAGGAGGGCCAGAAACCAATATATCACCTGAAGGAAGAATACATGCTCAGCGACCATAAAGACCTGAGCTCACATTTGCTCTGAGCAATTACAGTTAAGTAACTGCAATACAAGCACATATTTAAGTACTTATGCAAGGAAAAGGGCCTGATGACCTCGATTATATTTGCATTGTGTTTCCTGTTGTTAGCACTTCCTTGGCGGAATGGCTGCAATACATCTTGGACTCCAATTTAATCTGCCAGCTCCACGAGGCTGCAGCCAGCCACTGGAAAGATCCAAAAATGCTTAGAAGTTGAGCTGTATTTCTTCTTGAGCTTCTTTCTTCTCCTGTCCTGTCTCAGCAGCTGTTCATGTCTCCATATTGCCATGTAGAGGAGCTTAGCAGAATGAAATTAGCCCCAGACCTCCCCTGTACACCAGGCATCAGCCATGGCAGATGGACAACCACTGCATCCACCACCTGTCCCATGGCCTGCTTGGAAAAGTGGCTACACTGAAATGACACACATCAGAAAAAAATGATTGCTGTTATTTAACATCCTCCCCCCCCCCCCAAAAAAAAAAAAAAAAAAAAAAAAAAAAATGGGGGGCGGGGGGGAAGGACACTTATAAGTTGGTTGTGAGCAAAGCTGCAAAAACTTCATAGTTGTAGCCTGGTGGAGAGCAGCATTTTTATTTTTATTTTTATTTTTATTTTTTCCAAACAATTATAAGTCTTGCACATCATTTTTCACCCAAGGACTCCATGCAGATACACACCCAAAAACATTAACTGTCAAAAGGTTAAAGACTGAGAAGTTGCTAAATGCCATAATTAAGGTGTTTGCCTGAGCCAGGGAAGAAGGTCCCCAGTTACATACAGTTTACACACTATTTTGTCTGCTTCATTCAGCACGTAGGACATCTGGGTTGGGAATGGCAAGGTGGTTTACAGATGATGAGCTCGGCCTATTTCCAGTGCAAAAGTTTCTCCACTTCTGCCTGGAGACTGTACTTCATGGTTTTGGGGTGTCTTCATAGAGCTGTGTCCCATTGCGCGGTGGAGAGAGAGAGAAGGGCAGTCCATGGGCTCCTCCAAAAGCCTTGTGTATGATCTTCTGATCTTTGCCACTGAGCAGAGTTTTACCTTCTTTTAATTTAAACAAAACGCTAAAAAAAGGCAAGTTGTGTCATGGCTTGCTGGGGCACCCATCAGCACAGTGCTCACCCTGCACCCAAAGGTCAGGGTGGCCCAAGGTGGGAGGGGAAAAGCGCTCATGTTCCCAGCTCCTCCTCTGCTCCGCAGGCAGACAGCGCCCCTTGGGCTGTTCCTCCTTACCGTGGGAACAGCCACTTAGAGCACTGTCCTGAAACAGGCATCCAGCCACAGGAGAAGTTAACAGTCCCAATCTTCTCATTAACACAAAACCTTCTGCTTCTGCTAGCTCCACCAGTGCAGCACACGGTGCCATCTCTTGGAGGTCCAGCTGAGATATAGGTATCTCAAGATGCAGGCACATAAGACCTGCCAGACCTGCTCACAACAACACCAGTGTCTGGTACCAGTGTCACCATACAGCAACAGATACCAGAAGGAGATGTGAAAAATTAAAAAGGAGAAAGGCTGCTGTGGAATAAGCTTCCTTAAGTCCTGGAACGTGGAGGTTTATATATTTTGTAATGGCTTTTTTCTGTGTAACGTAACTGGAGAACTTGGTTGCAGCAATATCTTGAGGCAATGAATCCCCTAAGCTATGTATGAATTGCTCACAAAAGTGTCTTTTTATCAGTTTCAGTTCTGATGCCTTTCAAGTTTATTCAGTGTCCCTTTGAATGAGACACTCTTGTAATTGTCTAAAAAATAAATTTGATTGCCTGCTTGACCTTCTTTATGCCATTTATTACAGTCATTTCATTTTCTATTCATTCTCTCTCAGGAAAAAAACAGAGACAATATCATCACTCTTGCCACACTTGGAGTATTTGTATTGCCTGTCTCTAAGCCTTTGTAGTTTCCTTGTTTCATTTTGGATGTGGCACAATCAACTTCACACCAGCTTCAAGGTGGGAGCACACACTCACTCAAGAACAGTAGTAGCAGCTCCTTCTCCACTTAAGGCTTTTTTTATTAAAAAAAAAAAATGTTATAGTTTCATGCTTCTTATTGTCATCAGGGAAGGAATCAAGAATGAAGCAGAGAGCACTGCAGTAATGCTGCACCAGTCCCATGCTGTGTGTGATAGCAGATCTGCTCCTGTTCCCCCAGGTCCCCATGGAAGGTCTGGAGAAGACAGAGACAGCACGGCTGTGAAAAGTTCTGGGAAGCTGCCGTGCAGAAAATGAGTTCACAGAGGAACTGCAAAATTGGTTAGTGGTCTGCAGAGTCAGGAAAAAGTGGTAGAGAATGAACAGCCAGAAGAGAACAAATTGGTATGGGTCACTAAACCACTTCCAGTGCCAGAGCTGGGCATAGCCACCACCACTGGGGGTCAGCAGGCTCGGCACCACCACAAGACACCAGCTTCCACCCATTGCCATTACTGTGTGTTTGATCCCAGACATTCACCAGTGCTGTGTCCAGTTCCCATGTTCTGCTGGGACCTCTGAAGGTCTGTGATGTCCAGAGCTGACCATCCTACCTGCTACAGGATACCTGCAAAGTCAAATACTGACTGAAGACAGTCCTGCTACAGAATTCTACTCGGTACTAACACCAAGGGTTAATCACTTCCAGCCTTTAAGTCCACTTCTAAACAGTGGTGTGTCTTCACCCACCACCCCATCACTGTAGGATGCCATATATTTAACTGCTGGTTTGACATACTGAAAGACTTCAGCTTGGAGATATTTCATCTTCCTTCATGATATCTGGTTCCCCTTGTATTTTTCAAAGGATGCTGCTTGGTTCTGCTTCTGGACTCTGTTCTGAACTGTCACCAAGCTCACCTTTTCAGGTAGCTGTTCTCAGCAACACCCTTTGAGTCTCTTCAAGCTCAGTTCAATGGGGATCGTACAATGGCTCCCCAGTATCAGAGCTGGCACTGCACCCACATGACCATATCTCCCAGCACAACTGCATCGCCATCACTGTGATCCACCACGTCACTCACCAGCTGCTTCCAAAGCTGGTCCTGCTCTGTTGTCTTGATATTTTCCACCCAGAGACAGTATTTCTTCCTGGTCTTGGATGGGTTAGTGATGAATGGTG
Source organism: Nettapus auritus (assembly GCA_011076525.1). Taxonomy (NCBI): domain Eukaryota; kingdom Metazoa; phylum Chordata; class Aves; order Anseriformes; family Anatidae; genus Nettapus; species Nettapus auritus. The sequence continues at coordinate 10,816,986 of CM021773.1, forward strand.
TAAAGCAGCAATGAATAACCGGGCTTCTGCAGAGCAGATACAGGCTGGGGCATGGTCCAGGACCAGCCAAAGCACTTCCCCAGTTATTCAGAGGGGTCGCTGTTCAATGGCAGGCACAAAGCCCTTCCTGTACGCTGGAGGAGTTCTCCCCACAGCACCAGGAGCTTTTGCCAGCCTGAGAACGAGAGACTGAGACTCAAAAGAGGTAATCTTTTAGCACATAAATGGCCAAGCTGATTTACTTCCAAACACACAACAAAAAAATTGCTCTTGGGCAAGGACCTCGCTTGCCAAGTTTCAACAGAGCAAAATTTTACAGCAAAGTTATAGCCACTTTGAATACCTTTGTTGGTTTATAATGGAAAAGCTGGCAGACTGTTATCAAAAACTGCTCTTCCAAGTGATGCTTTACCATGATACATATCCCATGCATGCGTTAAGTTGAAGATCTACATAGTAAGATTTGGAACCCTGTGAAAAAATCACAAAAAAAATTATCCTTAGCCTCTTCCCCTGTGATTTGTTCAGCTCTAGGACATTTCCAGAATTTCCTGCAGAAGTCCCCTCCCCTCTACCAGTCACCTCCCTTAAAAAGCAGTCTGCCCAAGTCAGATTTGTTGCCTCCCGAGGCTGAGAAATTTCCTTCCCAAAGGCAACACAAGAAGAGGAGTAACCACGGTCCTCAGCTGGGCGTTAAGAGATGATCTCTGATAAGTAACAACTAAAATAAAATAAAATAAAATAAAATAAAATAAAATAAAATAAAATAAAATAAAATAAAATAAAATAAATACTTAGATTATGGACAGGAAACCAAACTTGAATGTAGCATTGCTGAAGCATCTACAGTCCTGACATTGACAATAGCAAAGAGACATAGCAATTAATTACAAAAAATGTGTCACTACTCACTCCTCCTTGAAGGAGATGGAAATGCAGGCTCTAAGGGAAGCAAGCTTGTAGAAGAGAGCACAGATCTTGGTGTCTGTTGATTGACCCTTCTGAGGTATCTGGAGAGTGCTAAATTCTGTGTTTTCTGGAAAATCCCTTTGGGAGACCCCAGAGCAAAGCCAACCCCAAAAAAGCAGTCCCGGACCAGCACAGTGAAATCCAAGGGCGCATAGGGTGCAGAAAAAAGAACTCTTGACTACATGTGCGTGGGCCAGGTTCAGCCCCTTCTTGGGTTACTCTTCTGCTGTTTTGTACATCCCTTTCATGAGCTTAGACCCATACTGACATGGGGGGAAGAAGAAGAGCCCCGAGCCCACTTCTTCCCCCCCCCCGGGGTACAGGCTACAGCACCGCGGTACGTGTGTGTTTCGGAGGTGCTGCTGGGGTGCACTTCTACACGGCCCCCGATGGCCTCGTTCTGCAAGTTCATGGGGAAGCTGAGAAAGCTGTTGTAAGCCTCGTGCTTAGTTTGCATTCATTTCCTTCCCAAACTCTCATTATCCGAAAGAGAAAGAGAGAGAGAGAGTGAGTGCATTCAAGTGGAAATGGTTGGAGTGCACTTAGAGGAATTTAGCCAAAAGGAAAAGGATAGATGATGGTGGCTTTTTTTATTTTTTTATTTTTATTCTCAAAAAAAAAAAAAAAATCCTCCAGAACTTAAAACTGTTTTAATCAGCTGAAAAACATACGTGGGCTTTACAGCTCTGAGACAGCTTGCACAGGCTCTGATAAATGCCTATCGCTCATTTGCATACGCTAACAGCTACACTTTAATCAGCCTCCTAATCCCTGATGATATTAATGAATTTTTTTTATGCTCTCTCCCTCTCCCCCCCCTCCCAGTTTTTTTTTAGTATCATGTTTGCTAATTCAAAACCGATCAGCGGCTTCTGTGTGCCTTTTTTTATGCAGGAAATAATGGGTGAGCTTGGTACTCCTGTTATCCTGCTCTCACAAATAATTAAGACTACAAAGGGTACAAATCAGTCTGAATGCACGGCACAAAGGCTCAAGCTATGCAAAGGTCTTTTTCTCTCTCTCTCCTCTCTCTCTCTTTCTCTCTTTTCATTTATTCTCTTCTTCTGACAAGAGGTGGCTTAGAAAGATACTTAGCAAAGCAATGAACTGGTCACTCCCAAAAAAGCAAGAATTTCCCAGCCATTTTAAAGGCTTGCAATACATATTCAATTTTTTTTTTCATGGTTGCCCACTCTACTGCTTGGTGCACCCTGCTCCTGGGGGAGAAGGCTGCCTGTTGGAAGAGTCTTCCCCTGAAATGTTGCACCTTTGTTTTGATGGGTCTGCTTTTCTCCTCGGGAGGGCTTGGCATGGGAGGATACCACAGGTTTTGAGGGAAGGAGATATGGAAAGATTAACAGGGAAAAGGAGCAGCAGAACAGCTGAATCTATTTGAAATGAAAAAAACAGCTGCATGAGCCCAATAAGTGCATGGGAATTCATCCAGCTTCTGAGCAGATAAGGGGCTGTAGGTGTGACCACAGGCACCAGACTACACAGGGACCTCATGAAAGCTCCCAGGCCACCAGGCAATGTCTCCTTGTTGTGGCCAAGGTCAACTGGTAGATCCAGCTGCTTCTATCATGCGGACCCTTCCCTTCTCCTCTCCCTCCCTTGGGTGTTGCCAGGAAGCCTGAAGGTAAAGTGGAGTTTGCATCAGACACACAGAAAATTGCCCCTCTACAAGTCTGGTAGAGAGAATGACCTCCAAGACATCCTTCATTTGGAGCACTTGGTTATACAATGAAAAGACATTGCTTAATGTTTCTTGCAGAAAGTCCAGAACAACCCAAATATATCTGGAAATAGAATAAGTTTTGGTGTGAAGAGAAACTGTCAAAGAAGCATCATCAGGGAGCTTAAGAACCAAGCTGATGCAAAGTCATTTTGGTCAGTGGTTGCCTTGCAAGTTGATATCTGAACAACTGACTAAAACATACCAAAATGTATGCTCCCACTGAAAAAGAAATACTGGCAATTGTTTTAGATCATGAGTATTTTCATGAATATGTTTATGGGAAGAATTCAATCAAGGTAGAAAGAGACCATAAAGCACTAGGAGCTATAGAGCAAAATCCATTGTACAATGAGCCACCTGGACTTCAGAAAAAAATGTAATGAAATTGC
>CM021773.1:10825081-10936397 GCA_011076525.1 Nettapus auritus
TGATGTAAAACATCATCGTTCCTATGAAGTCAACAGAGATACCACAGTTTTTGCTAGCTGAGCATCCGTCTCTCACAGGACTACTAGCATCCAGACATTGAATTTCCACTGGTCTTATGCAACTAAACTTCCAGAAAATAAGGAATTCAACAGATTTGTTATCCAGAAATTTGTGTGAAAATATCTAAATTTCATGTTCATACATTCTTAAATTCAGCTAGCTGAAAAGTAACACAAAGTACTAAAAGGAACATTTACATTTTCAATTTAAATAACTGATATCTTAAAGGTATATGTCTCCTACCATTCCTTCCCTATCACCTCAGCAAGCCTGGTAACTTGCCATTCTGCTCAAAGAATTGCCAGTTTGACCAGGCACCAGTTTAACTGCAGTGTTAGTTCATTTCTACAAGACACTGTAAAAGAGTGAAGTTGTTTTTCCAGATGAAGGAGGGAAGGTGCTTCAAGTGGAGGAGGAGAAGGGTGGGAGAAGTTCCAGGATGCTGGCTCTTTGCAAGGCTTCAACAGCTGGGAGTATCTGCTGACCTCAGTACAATTAGTACAGCAAGAGAGGCCACTGCATTGCAACATCAGATGTTGCACTTGCAAATAATTACGGGAGCATGACTAGCAAATTCACTTGTAAAGTCACTTGGCAATTTTTTCTTTAGCCTGCCTCAAATTGCCTGCTTTACAGTATCTTGACTCAGATTGGTACCCTGGCTGACTCGTTAAAGGCAAATTGCTTTTTCTCAGCATGTTTTCTAAGAAAAGCTGTACTTTTCCAGGGCAAGCCTTGCAAAGACTGCCTTTTGCAAAATTTTAATATGGTTGCTTTTTTTTCCCAACAGTGCTGTGGTTGGAATGGGCAGGCTATTGTAAATGAATATATGCTTCCATTTTCATTCATAAATTATCTCTGAAATATTTCAGATGGGAACCAGGGACAGGAACTTTAAACAGTGCTGTTTCAAATGTACTTCCAGCATTGTCTTCACCGATAAATTAAATTTGCCAAAGAAAGGCGATGGACCAGACAATGAATAAAATCATAAAAGCAAAAATCACTGCCTCTTCCAAGGTCTTATTAGAGCCTAGTATGTAAAAAGATTACTTTTTTTTTTAAGCAAGCAAACAGCCAGATATTTAGTTGTTATAAATCGAAGTAACTTCCGTGAAGTCAAAGGAGCTACAAGCCTAGGTGCATGGAAAGTTTTCCCCATACTCCACCATTCCACTAGCCAGGAAACTTTGGAACACTTTGTACCTGCATGTCTACATACATCTCCATATGGATAGATAGCAATGTAGGTAGGATTACACATGGAAGCACAGGAAGAAAAGATGCTCTAAAGAATCAGAGTGGTTTGTACAATCTGAATTTATCTCTTCTTTTTGTATACCTGATGTCCCTGACAGATCCATATTGTTTCTGGAGTATCTTTGCTTCACCCTGTGCATGTGGCAGCCAGTGCTCCTTCAACTAGCAGCTCTCCAATGTTCCTCAGGGTTTAGCTGCATGATAGGTGGCTCCAGGCCGCTCAGCTCTGCCTTGGCTACAGAAATGATTATTTCCAGTGAGGAAATATTTTTTTGTTTGCAGAGCTAAACCAAAACAAAACACCTAAACAGAGTATTCTGGCTGAAAAAAGTTTTTTGTCATTACAGCAAATTTGACATGACTCAATGTGCTTGGGGAAATAAAAGCCTCAGTGGGAGATTTCCCCAGCTGTAACTGGAACCCTCAGAGAGATGATGCCTCCAAGGAAGGTTCCCCAGGGTGGTTCCTGTCTCAGGACTGTCACTTCAGTAGCCTGGTCATACAGAGTCTCTGGTCTGAGTGAGCATGACCAAAGATGCCAAGGATTTACCCCCCTCGCAGCAGACTGTTACCCTTTCCCCATTCATGCCCTCGTATAATCTCTTCTGTATTCTTTTCTCATGGCAGGAAACCCTTACCTCCGTGCTACCACTGCCCATGTGTCTGTCTCCCTGCTGTGTGAGTCAGCAGAAGAATCACCAGGGTTTGAGAAACCCAGGCTGCCTCCTTCTTATTCCCTGGCCAAACCCCAAAACAGGCTGCTAGCCTGCACAGGGAAGGAGGAACACTGCTTCCCTCCCAACGCCCTGGGCTGCATGACAGCCAGACAGATCTCAGGGCAAACCTTCTCCTGTGCCCAGATCTGTCACAAACCCAAATGTCAAGTCCTTGCAAAAAATAAATAAATAAATAAATAAATAAATAAAAATAAAGCATGAAAGTGCCAGACCTTCTCAACAATGTGGTTGTTAGCATTTTTTCCCTTAAGTAACCATAAAACAATGCCTTTTCCCCATCTCACACTCTTGGATCTGTCTGAACTGTATGTTGCTCACACACGCACATTCATATGTACAAAGACCAGCCTGAGCTAGTGGCCTGCAACTGAAAATTTCAGCCTGAACAGTTATGTTTTGGCAAGGATATAGCTTTGGAAAACAGAATCTTTTAATGGGAAATGTCTGGCAACCTTAATTATAGGCACAACTGCCAGCTCCGCCAATAATTATAGCTTAGTTTCAGCACCATCCATGTGCTAACAAATATATATATAATGACAAGAGCATTTGCCAGTGATATTCACCAGGAAAGACTTCCGACCAGCCATAGGACTGAGTCATAAGATGTGGAAATGTCCTTGCTTTGCCTGTGTGCCTCTAGGTATGGATTTTCATCTGTCTCAGCCACCTCACTGAGCATTTCAGAGGAGCCTCAGGGCTGCTTTGTCTTTTTTCTATCTGTAACCTCCCCAGGCAGAGGGAGGACAATATTTTAGTCTTGTATTTAAGACTGTACCTCTGTCCCCCATGACCACATGCAAGTCAAGACACGCTGGAGTTCTAACCATCTGTAAGAACCTCAAAGAGGAAAATGTTGACTTGTGAATATCTCCAATGATTCAAACCCTTCCAGTGCTCTAGTCCCTGTCCCAGTGCCCTCAGTCTCTCTCCATATGTCTTGGGCTCCAGGACACAACAATGACCAAGGGCCAGATAGTCACCCCCTATGCAAGCCCAGAAGGCAACTCCATCTTGCTAATGTTCCTAATTTTTTTCATTACATTAGAGTAAAAAATAAAATAGGACTCTGTTAACTGCAGAAACATTAATAATTATCTTGCTCAGAAAGTAGTGAGAATTAGTTAAAACAATGTCTTAAAAATGATTATAATTTAAGAGAAAAAGATAGTTTCTCAATGTCTTACACATCTGTGGTTTAAAAACCAGACAGGCAATAAAAAAAGTTTATCAATCATTAACATTTCAGTGTTTGAAATGGAGCATGTTTCCTTTTGCAAGCTTCCTATCCTCACTTGGAGTTGGCTTAGATGTTTTTTTTTTTTCAAACTTTTATTCCTTTTCTTCATCTTTTTTCTTTCTTCCTCTTTTCCACCCTCCACACTTCCAGCCTCAGCTTAGCCCAGCAACCCAGACCCAGAAGATGTCCCTGAAGATAGTAATTTCCATGAGAAAAGGAGAAGCTAGTTTTGGCAAAACCCCTTATTTCACAAAATATTTTGTTGGCTGCTCTAACCAGCTCTTAAATCATCAACCCAGGACCTTTATGGAGGAGAGAAAGAACAATATCAAAGCAAACATGTCAGTGTCTCCCACAGAAATTTGCACATGTCCAGAGAGGAATATTCTCCCAGCCCCTGATATTGAGACGCAGCATTCACCTTCTGCAACCACCCAGAACAAGAAATGCTGACCCCGAGAGTCAAATCTGTTTCACTCAGAGCATCTCATCTGTGAATAGAAACATTCTCAGATGCAATGTTTTACAGATAAACCCTATTTCTATATTTCAGCTAATATTCTAATACCATTTTAAACTCAAATGTTATTATTCTCCCTTTTCTTGAAGACATTAGCAACACTTTTGTCCTTAATTCCACTGTAATAACATCCTTGTTTTAGAATTTTCATGGGTTTTAAATATTGTCATTAGCATTTTAAGTCAGTTTCTAGCGTCTGGCACAGTCTGAGCTTCTGTCAAATCCCAGCCAGTGAGGCCTGAAACCTTCACTCTCCCCATCCATCACAACTGGAAATGGGTCCCATCGTTCAGCCTGGCCAAGCCTATGACCAGTGGATGTGATGCTGGTCACAGAGCTTTGGCTGCTGCAGAAATTAGTGTTTGGGGCACAACCTGGCTAGCAGAGCTGTGACAGCCACCCATTCTGGGCAGCTGGCACCCAGATGGCACTGGAGTTGCTCTGTGATTGCCTACCTCTGCAGCAAGCAAAGGGGATGTGAGCAGGGGTGGCCTGCTCATTGGCAGACACAAAGGATCCAAGGAAGAAGTCCTCTTTTAGAAGCACTGAGATGACTGGACCAGTATGGGGGATGCCACAAGAGGTATAAAATGCCCCAAGAGACATGCTAAGGGATGCCCAAGAAAGGCTGTGGACCTGTGCTGAAGAAGGCTTCTCTTGCAGGACTCAGATGTACTCCTCAATACATAGCTGAATCCACTGTCACAACCCCTAGTGCTTCCACTGAACCTATCCTGGTCAATGTGACTCACCCCATCCTTCTTCATCTGTAACAGCAGCTGAGGCCTCCAAAGCTCCAACACACACACACACTCCCCACCCTGATACCTGGTGTTTTATCAGAGGTCTCACAACAGGAGAAAACCTCTGAAGCATCCCCAGGGAGAAAGCTGTAATCTGGGCCCCTTGTGATCTTATTCCCGGTTTGCATGATGCTGCAATATGTAAATCAAACAAAAAATGACCCTGGTTTCCAGGCATACTTTAAATTTAGTATCTCAGAAGCATTTCATTTAGGCTTAATAAAAGTTATGATATGTTGATTAAATACCAGCTGAAGGCTGAAAGAGTGCTTCCTGAGCTTTATAGGGCTGCAGGCAATAAATTGTGTTGCCACCTAATTATTCTGTCTGACTGCGATCTCCAAAAGAACACAATGCATATTTGTCACAATGCTGGAGGAGGAGGACCCTGGGCATTTTGAACTGTATCCTAGCTCTGTGTTTGTGAGGGAGTCAGAGGGACCTGGGCCCAATCCCACAAAACTCAGACCTACTTCTTCCTGGTCTGCAAGGGCCTCAGCACACAAACAGCAGAACTTGCCTGTGTCTAACTTCCCTGGGAGATTTATGTGATACATGAATTACCCACCCTGAGTCAGAAAGCCCCCAGCAGGCCAATCTGTGCCCCATATGTGAGGAGTTGTGAGGTGTCCGTACCATCCTGTCAGCTTCCTGAAAGGTGGCAATAACCTTCTCTGATGTAAGGCCAAGGAGACCTACAAGCATATTCTCTCTTACAATCTATATGTATCATTACATATACTTGTCACAGTGGTTTCACCTTCCCTATCAGACTAAAAAAAAAAAAAAAAAAAAAAAAAAATGTATAAGAGGGAAAACATCTTATTACTATTCCCATAACCTATCCCAATATTAACAAAACAGCTTTCGCTGCTCTGAGGTCACACTTCAAACTCATCTGCTTCAGACCCCAGTCAGAACATTACATTGTGAGAAGGATCACACATTCAGCAGGGTAAGAAAAACAACCTGATACAAATGATTGGAACAGAACATTGGAACGCAGGATCCAGGTCCAGCTTGGACTCAGTCTGTGACCATGGGCAAGTTATATAATTCTTCATTGTCAACAGGAACCTGCTGCTGTCTTGAAATATATTCATGGGGTACGTACAAGTTGCTGGAGTCCTTCTCCATGGGTACAGCCCCAAAAACAACATGGGCTCATTCTGTTACTCCTGTCGTCTGAAAAACAATTTATCCCAGTCATGAAAGATGATAGAAAGAGAGCTCTTTAAAAAGGGATACAAAAGACTGATTCATCCTGAATTAACCAATCTTTATTTTAATGCAGATGTAATCCACTAATTGTTCCAAGTAAGAAATCTGCTGCATGGTGCCAACCCCAGCTCTCAGAAAGTACGTTTCAGTTCTGTCCACAGGAAATACATCTCCTCCAGGTGCATGCATCCATGCTCTTTACTTGTTGGTGCTGAGCAATCCCATTAGAGCTGAGCAAGAGAGAACTCAGCAACTTGTTCGGGAAGCTTTCAGGATCAGCCCATGAAGAATGAACCGACAGTAAAGATTAGTGTTCTTACCATCTAATTTTGTCAGAGCTGGGAGTTGCAAGAGGGAAGAAAGTCATTGGTTTGTGTTTTTAACACCCTGTAATAGCTTCCACATTCCACATGTCATTTCCAGGTTCAAGTAGGTGGAGTCTTTATCCATCAACTGCCAATTCATTCAATCCCCCAAACGCCAAATTAAGACAATGACACAGAATACCACCCTACAATCACATAACATGCTATCCTGAATCAGCAAGTGCCCTTCAGCAAGGGGGTCCCTCTGGTGAAAAGTGTAAAGTGATCCAGGGCTGGGTGTCAAGCTCTCCCACAATAGAATTCAAAATAATTGTGCAGCTTGACAGGTAGTAAAATTCATGGCGGACTATTAAATCAATGGCAATATAATGTGGAACACTGCAGATTAAAAAAAAGCCAGAGGGTTCACAAAGGGAGGCCGTTGGCAGGAGTCCCTCTGGAGCTCCTAATAGGTTTGATTTGTGGCAAGAAAGGCTGACACACACAGGCCAGAAAAGAGAGAAGGGAAGATAAGAATGGGAAAAGCAGGAATAAAAGGGAAATAAATGTAAACTGAGGGGGTTATGAAATAACTGGAGAAAGTACCAACGAGTTGTTATTGTATGTAGATGCCTTGATCTTACCACCTTTTTTGCATTGTTGCACTGGTGTTTATTTTGTCCCAGCCAGGAGTTCCTTATGCCAGCATCTGAATGCAGTCTGCTCTGGCTGCAGGGAGTATACTTAAGTTCAGAAAGTGAAATCTGCTTTGATTATATTAAGCAGGATTCATCCCAAATGCAGAAAAGCCCTCCAATTTAAAATAAATAAATAAATAAAGTACTTGTCTCAGAGCCAGCATGTCAGGCTGAGACACATTGGCATTGGAAGGGAAGAGCATGATGCCCAGTGGCTGGATGCATCATCTACTCCTGGCTGGAAACCGAGTTTTAAACCCAGGTAAGGGATTCAGGGTGCTTGGTGTCCAGTCTCAGGGCCAGTCAAGGATTACAGCCATCTTGCGTCATATACATTTTAAAACATCATGCGTATTCCTCTCCTCCCGGAAGGAAAGACTCCTGGCAGGCCTGCCCCACCAACATACATAAATCAGTATCTTCATGAGATTACCCTTACTGGTTTCAGAGAAGCAGCTCTAAGTGCCAAAGGTGTTTGAGAAGGAGCTCAGGTATCTCTGAATACATCACACTAAAATGAGTGGGATCTCAGGCTGAAGTAGGCTGTGCTGGCCATGAAGGTCACAGGGGTTCACCTCCCAGGTACTGCAGCGGGAGTTTCACCTTCTTGAGAGACCTGGAGCACATTCCAGAGTGGAGGTTGAACCCAAGCAAACCTTTCAGAGAGCCATTTAGTTGTAAACTAAGAGTCATGCAGTCATGACAGATTCGCTGCTTCTCACGAGAGGCTGTTCCAGCAGTTAATTGCTCTCACTGTCAGCATCTTATTTCCTCTGGAATTTATCACACTTAAGTCCAATCAAGTGCTCATCTCATGAGCACTTTGTTATACGAGTTCAGTGAGAAGTGCTGGGTCTATTAGAGCAAAGATCCGTGTAGTGCCAGATGCCTGTGTTGACATTGAGATTCCACAGCCAAATCATCCTCTGGAGCTTTCTTTTGGCAGGCTGAACACACTGAACACTGCCTCTGTGGGCAGGTGTGTGTGCTGAACCCATAGCTTTAATGCACTTGTGCCCCTCTAGAAGGTGAAGACCCAAACCAAATGCCACCTTTCAGCAATTATGCTATCTTCATTAGTGGATACTATATCAAGTGCTTGCTTAAAATCAGGATGCCTCAGGACGACAACAGGAAGGACACACTCAGCTGTTTATGTACAATTACACCAAAACTTCTTCAAATTTACCACTTGCTGGGATATACCTAGGTTTTAATCTCCTGTAGCCCATCAGTGCTTCCTACATCTTTTCTTTCTAGAATTTTGCCATTGCTTTCCGTGGTGTTGAAACGTGTGTTGTTTGTCTTATGTCCAACTTGCCGAAGTGAAATTCAGAAATCTCTGTGCCCACAATCTGTCTGCACCGTTACTTGTCATACCATCAATCCTGATTGTCTACAAAATCTATTTGAGTTTTTCCACACTATGAATAAAAAAATGTTTCAAAGACCAGGACCTAAATATACTGCACTGACACAATACTGAGCCATGGGCTACAGCACATTACTACTTACTATTTTGGAAATATCAAAGCATTTTATCAGTTCATATGGTCTAGATTAATTTTTTTTAAAACATTTTTTTTCTCCAATCAGAATGCTCCACAGTGCTAACAGTGCAGGTCCCAGAATTCCAATTCAAAGTGTTTTTCTTTTCTTTCTTTCTTCCTTTCTTCCTTTCTTCCTTTCTTCCTTTCTTCCTTTCTTCCTTTTTTTTCTTTCTTTCTTTCTTTTTTTCTTTCTTTCTTTCTCTCTTTCTTTCCTTCTTTCTTTCTTTCCTTCTTTCTTTCTTCCCTTCTTTCTTTCCTTCTTTCTTTTTTCTTAACTGGAAGTTATTATTTCACTGAATAGTTTGGGGATAGCTTTTTTCTGCCCACAAAATGCTTCTGTTTTATTAAAAAATCCTTCCATTTAAAAATAAATAAATAAATAAATAAATAAATAAAAGCTTTGAGGTACCATTTTTATTAGACCAGCTGTGATGGTTGTACAAGCAAAAATCCTACTCTCTCCTATCAGCTTGACTATTGTAAGTATAAAATCACTGTTAGTGTATTACACCTCTATAGTGAGCAACAAGTTTATTTGAAGGCATGCAAGATAAAAATAAAAACTTTTATCCTTTTAGCTCCATTCAAGCTCTGCTGAAGGCTGAAAAACCTGTTTCAGTGAAGTGAAAATTTCAAAATTTCTTTTAATTCTGCTCCCGAACAAGTTCCAAGATTGTAAATCCTACATGTAAATAATTCTAAACATTTTCCTAAGATATTAAAACTGTTTCATTTTGTCCTTAAGCCTTGAAATTCTGCTCACAGTTTACATAAAATTTAATTGGAAAGTGATAATATGATTACATAATTTTTCCATTACCAGAAATCTCAGTGGTTTTCCTTCTTGAGTTAGTGCCTAACACCAGAGTAGCCCATGCAATCATACCTGCTTGCCAAAGCCTCTTCATTTCAAGGGTCATCACGCATTTTAGTCTCGGAGTTCATCTACTTGACACACATTGGAACAGCTCTCACATTTTACTCAGCCAGAAGGAAAGAATACAGCAACTGAGGTTATAAAAAGAGACATTTTCCCAAAGGAATAACCCCCACCACATACTACATCATACCTGGTTTTCATCATTTCATAATGTGTAAGATAAAATGTCAAAATTTAGAAGCCAGGGCTTTCTCAGTGTGGAGTTAATTACTGATGTGGTATTTGGCAACATGCTTATGCTCCCAATGACTACAATATAAAAATAAAACAAGGCAGGACTTGCTGATAGGAGCTCATGGGCTAAGCTGGAGTGAAGGGCTGCCTCACTCCAAAATTTGCAAAAATTTACAATTCTTCAAAGATTTAGGAAGGGTTTATATTAATTTTCTGCCCTTCCTGAGCTCTGGAAGGACCACTGAGCAAATACAGTGCCCACCATCCCACACCAGGCCTCATAACAGGACATGGGGACCACCACAAATGGGCTCTGGGGAAATGAGGGAGGCAGAGAGCTCAAGGACAGCTCTGTGGAGGGGAGAAGCATTGGATGGAAGCACTTGAGAGATAAGACTACTTCCTTTTTGCTACTAAAACACAATGAATTAAATCTGACCCAGCACAAGATGGAAGAGAGAAGTCAAATAAAAGGACTCTGGGTGCACAGAAGACTCTACTCTTTCCCCAAAGGCCCTCATCAGCTCTTGTGATACACAGATCAGCCTGACTATAGCTGGACAAGGGTTAATCATGACCAGCATCACTTGCTGGCAGATCAGAAGCCATATTTTGTTAAAGGAGTCATCCAGTGACCTCACACCAGCCTGCTGTTCCACCTTATCCCCATGAATGGTACAGGCTCCATTTACCTCATGTGCAACCCATTCTGAGCCAGGCCCAACCACAGCCTTTGGGACACATCCACCATACAGATATTAAGTATCGATAACAAATCCCACCCAGCTTTAATAAATCTTGCCGAAATGCAAATCCCTGCTACCCTTAGAGCTAAAGTTATTACCGTGGGGGCTGGTATACAGCAAGTTTCTGCAGAAATAAATAAAACCAGCAGGACACAATTGGTCTGCCAGACTGTTCCTTTCTTTTCAGTTTCTGCTGAAAGCAGCTGTCATGCTTCAAATTTGTATGACTTTCCTGAATTCTCTGAACCTTAAACCTTTAAAAAAAATTACACACAACTAGCTTACATTTGGGGATTCCTCCAAGTAGGTCTCAAACCAGAAGATGCTTTGGTCTTCCACAAACCTCCTGCGTGTTTGAAACTTCAGAACCCCTATCTCATCCACACCCCTCTTCTGTCCAAGGGCTGTTAGGATTTGGTGCCTTACAACTCTCCTGGAGTTCTCTACTTTACCTCACATTTCCTGTCAAACTCAAGCACAAACTTCAAAGCCATCCAGCTGAGGTTCTTCATAGCAAGACTATGGGAAAAGTTATTCAAGACTCAACGCTACTCCCAAATTGAGATATTTATAATAAATACAGCTAGAATACATTATCTGGCTTTTTCAGAAATACGCGTCGACTCTGATTTCCTTTGACCACCAGTGATAACATAAAACTGGAGTATAACTTGTCAAAAACTTATAATAATAATAAAGTTTAAGAGCATTTTTCAGAAAGGTACTTTTCTCTTGCAGTTGTTCAATGAGGGCATCATTAACAAGATAATACAGATGGACAGAAAAATGGTTCCAAATATTTTTAGGATAAGCAGACATAGAATGAGAATTTGTCTTACATTTTCTAAGCCTTAAAATCAATGGAATAACCTACCTGACAAAGCAGGAGGCATACAGAAGCACATATGGATTAATGCATTACAGATACAAATGTGAACCAAACAGCTGTAGGAACTGAGTAACAATGTGTGTGAAGAGTCACTTGGGGATTACATATTAGGAGCATACCATTAGGAGCATGCCACCTGTGAGCTAAAGCAGGAATGCAGCTCTTCAAGGACCTTTGAAGAGACTTGAGAACACTTCGGATTATAAAATACTTCTACTTTTGTCTCTTATTCTTAAAGACATTTTCAGGCATGGTTAATTATATCATGTTTAAAAGTCAGCCAAGCCTTGAATTTAACATTCTACAACAAAGTTAGGAGTTTTGCGAATGAATGTGTATGCTGTCCTTTGGATCCCACTGCAAAGAATTGCTTTGGTTTTAATACTGCTATTGTTAGCTGAAAATCTGTCATTTGCTAGTGGTATCCTTTAGCCACCTATAGAAAACAATTTATACAATAAACCCAGGTACTGCAGAGGTAATTAAAATCCTAAAGCAATTAGCCTTTTGTTTATTTCACTTGGGAATCTGACTAAAACCTCAATGAGAACACACACACAAAAAAAATAAATAAATAAAATAAAATAAATTTCCAGTTTAAGCATAGGCCCAGATGTCTGAATGATGTCCTAATTAAGCTGTACTACAGCATCACAACATAAGCAAGCCCATGTATATGTGTACACAGATATGCATGCACACTTTATTATGTGCTGTACAGTTCTGACAGCCTCAACAATTCATTTCTAAGATCTGAACAGAGGGTGAAAGCAGAGGGGAAAATAATAAGAAATACAAATAAATAAATAAATAAACCTGCATAAAACTTTAAAAGAAATGACCTGGGAACCTGTGTGTCCATCTGTGAGGCTGAGCAAGGTCTGGAAGCTGAGGTCTGACAGAGCCCTGTAAGATTGCTGCACAGGGACAGGTAGGATAGGGACAGGCTGCCAGGTTCAGAAGCAGGAGGTGAAGATGACTGAGGTTGAGTGGAGTTGCACAAAACTTTCACCACTTGTAGGTCAAACCTAAACCTGCCAAAGAGCTTCTTGTCTGCAGAGATTTGTCCCTCCTGACCCACACAGCGGGAAGATGCAGCTCATTTCTACAGACTCTCAGATATGACCTATCTACATTAATATTTCTTAGTCTGCTTCCCAAAGGGGTGGACTCACCTTTCTGGAGATTTTTAAAGGTGGGACAGACCAGGTTCTCAGCAGGAGCCAGACACTCAGGGTTGGTTCAGGGTCCTGGGTTCTGTAAGTGAGCAGAATTAAGACAGGAAATGTTTTCCAAGAGCAGAAGAGCACCTATGGAGAAGAACTGGTTTGGGAGCAGGGAAAAAAAAAAAAAAAAAAAAAAAAAAGGAAATTAATTCTTTTTGCCATGCACCAGGCCCAGAAAACCCCCCTGGAAACGCTGTACTTGACTGCAGAAACCAGCTAAATAATACCTTGATGATATCAACTGCCTGACTGTACTCCCATATTCAGTAAAATCACATGCAATACTCAGGAATATTCTTATGCATGAAAATATCACCACCATGGAGCACGTCCCCCAACCTCTTCCTTGTGCATTATTAATATCAACCCCCAGATTTGCATAGCTGCATACTCTACGTGTGTTTATGAACAAATTTACCTGCAAATGTCTCTAGGAAAACTGAAGGATCACTGCTTGCTCTTGGTTATCATGTTGCAAATCTGAGCTGCAAGCATGGAGGGAGGAGCAACAACCGATTCTAGCAGTGCAAAAAGAGAGTAAAAGTGAGGATTTTTAACCAAAATGTACATGCTCAGAATGGGTATTTGCTTTTTAGGGTACTCTATTTAAATAGAGTTCCATTGCCTTTAATAAGTCACAGTAAACACGTTCAGCTTTACATCATATTTCAAGACTTAGGAAGATGCTGAGCAAGAGAGATGATAAACCAGCTCTTCTATTCCTGCTACAGCCGAAATGCACAGAGGGAGGTGAGCTGTTAGGTGAGGTTAGCAGGAGAGCTGAACACAGCCAGATAAAACACTCTGCTGTCAGAACTGGTCACTAGTGACCCGTTTGTGAAGGAGTTTAAAGCAGGTTGGTTATGCACAGCTTGGATCTGCCTGAAAACATGACAGCATTTACCCATGCCCAGTTCCACACCAGGATGGCCTTGTGCCATACTGGTGCATGGTTATCCTGTTAAATGCTTTGCTTGCATCTTGCTTCATGGAGCAAACTTTGCTGATATAAGCACATTGCTTTATCAGCTCAGGGATGTCAGAAGTACCAGCCATGCCTTTGTCCCTTGTGCTCCAGACATCCTTTATCTGCCCCCAGACATTTTGGGTAACATTTCTATTTTTCTCCTCCTGGAGGAAAGCAGAGTCAGACATTGTCCAGCTCCATTTTTCCCCCCAGCCTCTACAATATTCTTTATGGGCTGTCTCTGAAATTATCTCATACCATCTCCTGTCTGTGGCAGGCATCCAAGCTGACAATTGTGTTTCAGAGAAAGAACATCAGCATGGCTTTTCTAGGAGTGGCCTAGTCCTTCCAGAGGCTTTCCAAGAAGTCCTCAGCAGAGCAGACAAGCTGGTTTTCCCAATCTTTCCTGATGTACTCCAGCTACAATCCCCACTTCCAGCCATTTTTCCCTCTCTGAGGATATTGGAGTTTTGTGGGCTCTCGTAACCTGTGAGGAAGGCAATCGGTGCTTTAGCATTGATATAGTTTGCACTGAACCTCCTGAAGGTCTTCAGCGCAAACATGCCACAAGGCTCATGCTTCAAAGTGTGCCCAGGCTGGGCTCAGATCTTGCAGCACTGCCTGCGGGCTCCCCATTCTCAGCTTCACACAAACCAGCCCCAGCTTTTACCTTCCACTGAAGAGTTAATCAAGAGCACCTGGACACAACGTGCATGCAAACAGCAAAAACAATGAAATTAAGTCAAACTCCGAAAAGATCCCAGACTCTTCCTGTGGGTTTTTCTTTCCTCTTTTCTGTTGCCTCCATCTTCCTCCACCTCCAAAACATTCATTTTGCTCTCCACTTTGATGGAACAACTAGCTCAAGCAGAGAAAGGGATAAAATAAACACAAATACAGAAAATAAAAATAAAAAGAAAAGGAAAAAAAAAATCCATAACAAACCCCTTTCAAATATTCACCCTTCAAAAGGATAAAATGATTTCAATTTTGGTCTGTCTCATTCTCTTCCCTCCCCCCCCCCCCACGCCCTCCTAAGGTGTATATACATATCTGTATATTTAGAGAGTGTTTTTTTTCGGTATTATTTAGTTAATATGAATTACAGGCCTCAAGCTGCCTCCCCTCTAAACCCAAAATGAAGAAGCTCTCTTTTTTTCTCTTTTTTTCCCCCTCTTCTTTCCCCCTCACCAACACGATTTACATTCTCAATGTAATGTATTAAAAAGTTGACAGGGCCGAAAGGATTCACATGATGTCGGCTAAGAAACCCAATTTCCATGATGAATTGCCCGGAGCCCCTGAATCACAAACCATTTTTTCCGCTGCTCAGAAGTTGATTTTTTTTTTTTTTAAATCTTCTTAAAGCTTCTCTCCTAATCTTCGGCTAGAAGAGATGGGTGAAAGGATTTTTTTTTCTAAACTAAGGAAAGTATTAGCATCTTGGTTGTTGTGCATCAAATTTGAAAATGCAAGGTTAGTAATATTTCAAATCGGCTACGGTCCAAGCCACTTGATAAGTATGCTTGCTGTCTCCCTCTCCCCCCTCACGCCAAGTTTCTGCTGGCAGGAGCGCAGTACTCCCGCAGGGACTGCGTGTGCAGGTAGGGCAGTGGGAAGGGACCTTCAGCCACCCCCCTTTTCCCCTTCCTCCCCTCTTCCCATACCGCACAATTTCCAGAGGAGACCAGGCCATTCCTATTCATGATGGGAGATGGGCATCATGTAAGACATCACCTTACATGATCAGTAAACAAAGCAACAGTCAAATCCAGCGCCAACATTTCCCATTTGGGTGCTGGGATAGGAGCCCCACACCCCGCAGGCATGCTGACACACACATTTGTTTATAAATGAACTCCTTCCCCCCGTGGAGTTCTCGGGAATAGTCATTTTGCCCACTCTAATGAGACACTCAACCATTCCCAACAGCAAGGTCTTTAATGAGATTTCCCTCCCTGCTCCCCTCCTTCACC
Source organism: Nettapus auritus (assembly GCA_011076525.1). NCBI lineage: Eukaryota > Metazoa > Chordata > Aves > Anseriformes > Anatidae > Nettapus > Nettapus auritus. The sequence continues at coordinate 10,840,395 of CM021773.1, forward strand.
AGCACATGAAAACCAGGCACTGATCAGAAGGGCTGTGTGGATTTAGAAGGACAGCAGGATCAAGGAAAGGCAGCTTCTTTCCCTGAAAGCTGCCACTTCCAAGCCTCTGCATTCCTGTCTCCATCACTTGTAGGGCGCCCCTACAGCTTATCCCCAAAGGAGGAATATGCTGGCAAAGGCACTCCAGCCAGCAGCCCGAAGCGCTCGAGGCTTTCAGGAAATGGCTCACGCTGCAAGTGCCAGATACAGACCCCAGGAAGATGAAGGAGCACAGACGTGAAGGACTCCCAGCAGCAAGTTCTGCATACAAAGAGTGGGGTCAGAGACAGGGTTAGCATAGCAAGCCATTTCCAGGGTATGCAATGCATTTTTCCTACTTTATGCTTCAAGACAAAAGGCCTGGGACACTCAAGTGGTCCATCAAGTCATGCTTTGCCTCTTTATCACTTGGGGTGAACAGGACAATAGCTGACAATGGTAGCCCATCTGTGGCCATTTATTGAGTATGAGAAGGAAACTGCAAATGCCACAGAAAATTCCAGGGCCAGGAGGAAGTCACCAGGACAGACACAGCACCTGCACCATCAGGGGCTGGAAGTGACCCAAAACACCTGCACACCTGTGGGATGGTTATCCAGCACTGCAAGAGCCAGCAGCTTAAATATGCACTGTGCACAGAAACACCCCCCTTTGTCCACCTGTCTCCTTACCAGCATCATCTCACATTGTTGGTTCTCATGCTGGAAGAGACACCAGACCTCCTGCTTCTGACAATGGCAAGTTGTTGTAAACCAGCAACGTGTCTCACCTTGCCAACCACGGATCACCAAGCTTGCCTTCCCCAGTGTTCTCCATCTCTTTTAGCCATTTCCATAGATGCCTAAAGGCAGGGAGTCAATTGTATTCATCACTTTGCATACCAATTTCTCCAACTGAGGGGGAAAAAAAAGCCTCAAATGCCAATTTATTTTTTAACTGGGTGTGGTTCTTTTATGGGATATTGCCAGAGATGCTGGAAGGAGTGAGCCTCTCATGACCTTGGCAGAGCTCCTGCATGAGCCTCTTCTACCTCTATATCATGACTGTTCTTTCTCTTTCTCTTGGTCTGGTTGCCTCCAAGACAGGCTGCATCGCAATACTTGCCTCCAGTACTCAAAAAAAAACCATTTCTCAGGAAGCATGTTGTTGGAACTTTGGAGTAGCACACTGCAGTACATTATCAAAGCCCAGTTTTCTTTGCTAGAGACATGTTTGTTAGCCCCGTCTCATGCAGAGCTGTAGGATCTGTGTCTGACAGTCATCTCAACCACTTTCCCTGGTGCTAACATTACTTTCATTGCAGAGGCACTTCTGAAAATTACGGCCCAAAGCTAAGCTTGATGATGTCTTCCAGATACAAATTTTAAGGCACAGCTGCCCAGGTGGCAAATTCTCAGCACTGCCTTGAGCAATTCCAGCCCTTACAATTTCAGGAGGAGCACAGAACTTCAGCAGCTGGGCTTAGGAGCTAACAAAGTTGAGCTCTGCTCCCACAGACCCACCACTAGACTTTCCTTCCCTGGATTTCCCCAGGAACACGCAAGCAAAGCAGCAGCCGGAGGGGGCTGACCCAGCAAGCACTGCTAGGAGCTAATCCAGTCTGCTCAGAGAGATGAAGGCCCCTTCCTGTGTCCTGAGCCCTAGATCCCTGCATGGTTCTGCCTCTCAGATGGGCCGGTGGAGTTCCCAGATCCCACCACCCCCCTCCTCCTTCATTGCTGTTGATGCTGGAGATGCCCAAAGCATCACACAGTGGGTGCCTGCCAGTCCCCCTGCCAGCCCTGGCTCACAGCCCCCCTGCAAGGTGTCCGTCATTTATTTATGCTCCTACCCAAAGCCACCAGCCCTGGCCATCTGCCCTTCCAGGGCAGGGCCCCAGCTCTGCTTCTCCAGCCCCCCACCATCCCGGAGCTTCACCACCAGCCAGATCAAGGGCATTCAGTGAGGCATTAGATGAAGAAGACTATCTAGACACCTGCGAGAAGGTAAGAAACATTACCTGCAGTCACTGAAACCTTGTCAGAACCCACGCTGTGAAGGCACCTGAATGCAAGACCTGGACCCCTTGTAACTTAAGGGGTTTTGCCATCCACCCTCAGGGCTTGATCAAATTATAGCAGGCAAAAGCCCAGGGGACTGCTTCAAAAGCAATCCACAAAACCTCAGTTATAATTTTTGGAGAACTACAGAAGTGCTTTCCTTAGACTTAACATGCATTGATATCTTTCAGTGGGGTTGTCCCTCCCTGCCTACTGGGGAAAATATCCCCAAAGTCAAGCAGATAAATTATCAGCATCCTTACAAGCTATGCCCTTTTTCCAGAACTTTGTGTCCTCTATGTCTGAAACAATTATTGCCTGTTTTTTTTTTTTTTGTTTGTTTGTTTGTTTTGTTTGTTTTTGTTTGTTTGTTTGTTTGTTTTTATGATTTGCCTGCTCTGCAATCACTGCAGAAACTCCTGAAAACCAGAACATCATCCATACCCTTCTTACTTACTCCAGACAGCAGCAGAGAACCTACATGGCTTGCAGTTCCCACAGGTGCCACCTTTTGTCTAATACAACGACTATTGGCCATAACATTGACAAAGTCTCACCACAGCTTTGGATGTCCAATTTGGCATTTGCTTCACACCTAAGCTTTAAACCTGGTGCTTTTGCAGGGTGTCCCTCATCTAGATCTTATTCCTTGCCGAGGAACTTCATAGTGATGAGAAGAATGAGCGTGGGGAGGTTAGGCTGAAGGAAGAAAGATGTTTGTTCCTTACCAGGCTCCTCGGCAGCTGGGGTGGCTGCACGTGGTGCTGAGCTGGAGGCAGCAGCACTGTGTTACGGGGCAGGACAAGCTCGGGGCCATGGGTGAGCCAGCACCTCGCCCACCGAGATGCAGTCCCACAGCTCCTGAACATGGCAGCCTGTGACTTGGTTTAATTTTTTTTTTAGCATTTTCTGCCAAGAAGGGAGGATACTTTCCGGCCCTACTGAGCTATGGGCTGCTGGAGGAGACCCAGGTGGCTACCACTGTATCTCGTGTCTACACGGTGCTGCCTGGGCAAAGCTCCCGGGGGTGATCAGAGCTTGCAGGCAGCTGCCTGCGACTGCAAAGACAGCAGCAGCCTCCAGCGGCCAGCTGGCAAACAGCACAAGCACGGTTATGTGTCCCGTGTCCCACCGTGAACACCCGTGGGGCCTCATGTCCAACATCCCACGGCAAGCACCAACGTGGCCTCACATCCAACATCACACAGTGAACACCACCATGGCCTCACGTCTGACATCCCATGGTGAAACTATGGCTTCATGCCCCATGTCCCACAGCACACCCAAGCGTGACTTTGCGCCCAGTGTCCTTGCGTGGCATGGCACCATCAGCCCCCCCAACAGATGGGGTATCACAGTTGGCCCATAACCAGAAGAGCATAAATGATGCCCTTGTAACCAAAAAGGCATCTTTTTGACCACAGCAATGTGAAGGGGGCTCATTCCTTTTCATTTCCCTTCATGGCACTATCCTGTCAGCAATTACATGATTGCATTCTTGGCCAAGCATGGCTATAAATGTGGCCGTAGGATCCTGGGGTCTCCTCACTGGGCATCCCTTGCTCTCTTCCAGGAGAATGGCCTTCAAGTCCTCAGTGTCACCATGCCACTAAAGCCCTGCCTCAGCCTTAAGTGATCTTCATGACCACGCTGTCCCCATGTTCTTACCCTTCCCCAGCATCTCCCCCCATGTGTTTCCAGGTTGTCCTCCAGCAAAAACATCCTGCAGAGGAGGAGCCCACCCAGGTGCCTGGAGAAGCTGCAAAATGGGAGTGGATGAGCGTGTTTTCTTGTTGTCTCCTTTTTCTTAGTCCTTTGAAATAATCACAAACATAGCAATTATTGCAGAGATAAAATAGCAAGGATTATTAAATCCTTACAGGCAAAGCTCTCCATCAATTAACTAAATCAATCCTTGCCTTAAAATATAATCCACAACATGGAGCCACAGCAAGATACAATTAGAAAAAAACGACAATAATAACAACAACAAATATCTTTGTGGAAGAGAAGAGTGGGGAGGAGAAAGGAGATTTTTATCAGAGAGCAGAATAGTTTTGGGTTGTTGCATACAATGTAGAAGTACCAAAAATATCTCCACAAGCAGCACACCAAGATGTGCTGCCGAGGCTTTGAAACGAGGCTGAGGGACCTGGGGGGTGTCATGACTTTGGAGATACACCAAAAAAAAAAAAAAAAAAAAAAAAAGGCTTAGATCAAGATTTTTAAATGCAGTGAATAAAATTAGATCCCAAAGTCCACATTTAGAGACGTATAACCAGAAAAGCTCTATAGGACCACAAAACCCAGTCCCCCACAGCATGAGCAGTGCTGGTGTCACCACTCACCAATGTCAGGGTGCATCCATCCCTGGGCAAGGTGCTGAGCCGGGTGGGGGCTCCTCCACAGCCTCCTCCTTTCTCTGCGATCAAAACGCAGTTACTGGTGGTCAGCTCAAGTTTCTCCCAGCTCTGCCCCATTTCTTCTAGTATCAATGACCGCTTCTAGCTGAATTAGCTGCCAGCTGCTCCAGTGCCTCTGTTTTGGGAGGAAAGCAAGCAACCTGCTTCTTGGCAGCACAAGGTCTCCTGCAGCAACTACGGATGAGGTTGAGTGCTTGCTTGATTCATCAATTATTATTTAAAGTTATGCCTAGTGACTCCAGACAGGGACCAAACTACAACAGAGCTATGGTGAGTCCCTGCCCTGAGTCCCTCCTGTCCACACAACCCCAAACACTTGAGCAACACAGAGCCCAAGGCTTGCATTCCAGAAGTGCTCCCCCATGAAACCCACGGCACCCCATGGTGCCCCACACATGGAGGTGGTGCAGTCCCATGGCAGGATCCACCATGGACAGGGGAGATGCCAACCTGGAATCAGTGACGGGACTTGCACCCTTCTGGGGCACCCCAAAAACAGTTTACACGTGAAGGACACTGGGTGGTGGGCACTGCTGAGCACCATATGAGGCCTTGGGGATGTGTCCATCAAAAGCTGTAGGTCCCCATGACACTCAGTTTTGACCCTGCAAGACAGAAGCAAAGCAATGCTGATGTGCCATAGAGTTTTAGCACCGGGCTGGGGCCTTGAACAAGGATCAGTATCCTATGTTTCACCAGGCAGGTTTGGGTTTATGGCCCAAAAAAAAAAAAAAAATCCTTCTGTGCTGGAAGAGCAGGGAGAGCCCTGTGCTTGCCAGGCAGGCAGGGTTGCATCTCCAACCTCGTGCCTGCTTTGTCTTCCTTCTCAAACCCAGAGCTCTTCTGCTGCGGTGGAGAAAAACCATAAGAGACAATCAGAAAGGTTAATAAAAAGTTGAAAATATTCTTAAATGACAGCTTGGGCTAGAAATGTGAGTCTTCTGTTTGTTTTTCTTTGTAGCTTGACTTGAATATCCCTGCTAATTTTTTGAATATTGCTGTAGTGTACAGAAGAATTGCTGATGACACATTTTCCCAACGTGCGCATTACACAAAAGGAGATTATATTTTAGCCTCTTTTAGAGACTATAAAATCAGATTCATCCTAATGAAACAGCAAATAAAAAGGGTTTTCCCTTTTCTTTCTCAATCTCTTGGCATTTTTTCCTCCTGTGGTTTTATTCTTCTCCTCCCCGCTCCTCTTTCTTACTTTATCTGTGTTTCCTGCTCATTTCAACTTGATGACATGTTGCTGGGACAACTAAGTCTCGTAACCTTCTTAACTTTGCCATTGTTACTGCCTGGAGTGTATTTAGGAGGAGTGTTTTAATTTCTTTTCGAATGCACAGCGCCTGCCCCATAGAAAGATATTAGAAATGGGGGGGGGGGGGGGGAAGAAGGCTTTTCTTCTATAAATGTATGCTATTCAAATCATCTCTTTTTTTTATTTCCTTTAAACCCATCATTTGTATGCTGTAGGTCGCTACTTTAAAACCCGGCTCGCTGTCGCTGAAAGGATCACCCGTATAATGATGTCATCCATATTCAGCTGAAACCTCGGCTCCGACAGAGCCCAGCGCTTCCCCCGCATCCCCAGCCTCATCCCCATCCCTGTTCCCAGCCCCAGCCCTATACCCAGCCCCAGGCTCCTGAACTCACCCCAGATTTCCCGTGGGACATGTCAGGCTCCCCGACAGGACAGTAAAGGCACTGGAGCTACATGCACCAGGCTGAGAGCGTGCAGTTTTTATAGGAGTATCTTCCCTACCACCACCAACCATGCACCATGATGATTTTGGGAGAAGGGACTGGCTCCTTTCTGCAGGTTATCCCATGGAGGAGAACTGGTTGCTCGCACCGAGACGAAGGCATCCACCACGCCAGGATTCACCTGACCTGTCTCTCCCTGCACCCTTATAGCATGAGGAGAACCAGGTCCTGCAAAAGGGGTTTCACGGTACAGCACAGCATCACCCCAGACACAGGTGCCCAACCATCCACTGCAACCTGACTGCATCAAAATCCTAATCCTAAGTGAGTTGTTTGCACCATCCCTTCGGTGTCGCCCTGACACACTTATTGTACCTGGATCAATGCTCTTTTAACAACTAATTGATCTTTTATTAACATATAATAACTTACTTATTAAATCTAAATTAAAGACTTAATTGAGACGCTTAATCTAGAGTGGCTCTGTATATCACCCTCATAAGCATAATGTATAATTTAATTAATTGACGGAGCTGATAATAGCATGTCATCCGTCACCGTTCTCCTGACCTGGGAACTGCAGTCAGGAGGGGCTCTGCGGGGCTCAGGCTGTGTCTCTCGATCCGCCTGTGGGCCAGTTCCCCCTTCGAAATGCACACAAACGAATCGTCCCCCGCCTCGGATTGCAAATCGATGTTAAAATGTTATCTGCTCAGGAGGAGAAAGCGGGGAAACATGTACCACGGTACAGGCAAGGGCACCGCTGCTCTGCCTCTCCCCTCCCTTTGAGCAGAGGTTTCGGCTCCTCTCCCTCCCTGCTGCTGCCCCAAAGGGCGAGAGATTTCCAAAATCACCTTCACCTCCTCTCCCCATGCATCTGCCACGAAAATGGGGCCGAGGCGGTGAGGAAGCGTCCCGGCGGGCTGTGCTCCTGTGCCTCCCCCCAGTGCTATTCCTTCTGCTGCGGCTCGGATTTGGGTCCGTGCACCATTTTTTGCAGCAATTTCCGTCGCTTTCCTTCCCCCCCCCAGCCCACCGCCGACTCCCCGCAACGGAGAATTTCATTTTAAAAACGGCAAGATTTAATTTAAAAATACAAAATGGCAAAGGGAGGGTTTCTTAAATAAAAAAATAAAGGTAAAGAGATGATGGTTGGAACAAAATGTTCCGGAAGAAAGCTGTTCCCTTGGGGTTTCTTTTCTTTAAGCTTTGCATATTACAATTTGAAATTTTTGTAAAGAGATCCCCATTTTATATTCACACTGGTAGCCTGAATTTAAATATCTCTCTCACCTGAGATTAATACAGGCTTCACCCTGAATTACTTCCCGGCTCTGAAGTACAGCTCTGGAGAGCTCAACTCTCCACAAATTCACTTCTCTTTTAGAGGCATAAAAGCTTAGGAAATATATGAAATATTAAAATAGCACGTGTGCCGGGGCAGAGAGGGGGAGAGAGAAGGCTGGGTCATGGAGGGGCTCCTTTGATATGAAAACCCACTTTTCCTCAAATGAAAGCACAGATCTGCCAGCGCAGGACAAGAGCTCCATTAAACTCCAAAGGCAAATATTTCAGCCCAAAGATGACACTCTTTGTTTTATTTTTAAATTTTATTTTACTATATTTTTTAAGCCCTGCAAGGGGAGCAGAATGCAAACCATATCGTGTGCTTAAGAAATTGACATTTCTGTCGGCAACAGAAAATATCAAGTTTCTCTGGAGCAAAACAACATATTCCCCATAAATGAGGTTATAAACAAAGTTGAAAATGCCAGCTCCGTATTGTGCTAACTCAATATTAACCAAATCCACCTGATGGGGGAAAAGTGCCTTGTTTTACGTGCTGAGGGCCCATTAGCTAATTGCCATAGAAATCCAGCATTTTATATAATGATTTAACCCTTGCAGAGCCATCGCGCCGGTGGAGGAGGGCACCACAGGGTCACAGAACGGTCAGGGCTGGAGGGCATGTCTGGGTCCCTCTGGTCCAACCTCATGCCCGAGCAGGGCCACCCCGAGCATGTCATGGGCCATCAGTGGGAGATGCAGAGAGGGAAACTGCTGGAGACCAATGGAGAGGCAGGGACAGCCCAGAAGGTGCTGCCAATGGCACCTGGTGCCACCAGCCCCACCGCTGCTTCCCAGCCTGGGCAGGTTTACCACTTTCTTTAGAAGGAGAGCCCTCTCAGGCTGTGCAGAAGCTTTTACCCTGCTCTTTTTAGGCTCTGCTTCATGCAGTAGCTCCACTTGCAGTCACTTGAGAGCACACAGAGCTTCAGACAGCCAGAGGGAGGGTGCTGCCTTCGTGCTGCGGTGCTGAGGTGCTCTGGGGCTGCACTCACCCCCACCACAGTGACCTCCCTTCAGACACATGGCTCCCTTAGAAACCTTCCTCAGGGGATCACCAGCATTAAAAACGCTACCTCCTGGTGCTCCCTGGAGTCTCCAGGGCTTGCAGGGTGCCCGCAGCAGCCCCAGAAGACATGACGTTCACAAACCAAACCCGAACGGACATGGATGGCCCCCCCATGTGGATGACCCACACGTCTCCACGAGCATCAGGACCAAACAAATTCACAAATCAGCTCAGCTCCAGTGCGGGACGTGCCAGCAGACCCCACTCCCGGACAACCCTGGGGCAAGCATCACCGCCAGCTCTGGAGCCTGGCGCTCCCCCAGTGCTGCTGGGGCCGGGTGAGGATGTGCCAGGACCAGTGCAAGGCTCGGTCACACCACTCTCCCTTCACAGTTGCATTACTCCACGTGCGTGTGCGTCCGTGTGCGCACGGCTTCGCTCCAAAGGCGCTGGCAGCCACGGCAGGAGGACTGGTGTGCCGCAGCTCCCTTCTGCCAGCTGCAATAAATTTCTTTGCTCGTGCTTCTCCTCTGAATCGAATAGAGTTTGTTTCATTTTAAGAAGTCCTCTTTTTTTTTTTTTTTTTTTTTCATTTCAGGAAAATGAATGTTAGAGCCAGATAAGAAACTATAGTCTGCTTTCAAGAAGGTTACAAGAAAACTGCATCTTGCATTACTAATCCTTTATCTTTCATGTTAACAAAAAGATTACTGACATATTTTTGAATGAAAGAAAATAAAATAGCAAATGCATCTAAAGAACTGTGTAACTTTCATGCAACACACAAATCGGATGTTAAACGTGGAGGAAAAAAGGAGGGGAATGAAGGGAAGATTCATTATACATTTCCTTTTGTAAAGTGAGCAAACCAACTTTCTGTAATAAGAGAAACTATTGCAGGACCAGAGGAGGCTCTTTTATTAGCAGAGAACAATGTTTCTGTTTAACCAGAGGCCAGATTCGGAGGGGAGAGGAGCAAATCTCCCCTGTCCAGGTCCCTGCTCTGGGGGTCTCAGCAGGAGTAGGGATTGGGAAGTGCCACCCCCAGGGGCAGGGTGGCCTCCGGGGAGTCACGTCCACCAGCCCCAGTGTCAGAGGAGCCTTTGGCAGGGCAAAACCCATATATAGGGTGACGGCTTTTGGTAGGGGATGGGTGACACGGGCACTGGCCCCCGAGGACGAGCTGTGCTGGGGCTTCTCAGCCCCAATCCCAGCCCTGCTTCTCCAGGAGGAAACAGCCCCCTGCTTTGGCACATGGTGCTTCATTAGGAAACCCGTAATTGAATTCCCTGACCATTCAGCTCTAAAACCCCTTTGATCAGGAATTAGTTAATTACACTGGGCCCGGTACATTCCTTGTTACAAATTTTGCCCGTGTCCCCCTGATATTCAGTTGCAGGCTTCTCTCACATTGTGTCCTTTAAAATGCACTGAGGAGCCTTTGAAGCTCTCCCCCCTTAATGACGCATTGTTCCTTAATAAGTCTCCCGTAACACTTCCCCATTAGGAAATAGCTGCCTGCCGCTCGCTTGGGCTCAGAAAAGGAATAATAATCCCAATGTAATTGATGATGTTGCTGTATAAATGGGGATACGCGCTACCTGAAGCAGGGCCAGGGGGAGCACGGCTCCCCGCCACCGACCTTGGCTCCGAGCTCCCTGCCAAAAATCCGTTTGACTTTCAGACAGGCCCAAATCGGGCCGATAAGAGCCGGAGAGACAGCAGGGAGCGTGGCAGAGAGCTGGGAAGATGGGCAGGAAAGGAGGCAGATGGGAAGATAGCGGTGAGATGGGGAGATTGCACCTCGCTTGTGTTGGCAGGGAGGGGGTTAAGGAGGTGATTTCTGTCTCCCCCCCCCCCCCCCCCCCAAAAAAAAGAAGAAAAAAAATGGAAAAAAAAAAAAAGTCTGTGCCTCTATGTCTCTGTACCCAGACAGCAGCACAGCCCTGTGTGTCGATGCAGAGCTCCCGTCCTGGCCAGGAGGGTATCTGCAGAATCACGGATTTCCTGCCATGGAAACCTTTCCGTGGTTTCCTTGGCTAAGACACCCCCGGGTAAACCCAAGGAGACAGGGATGGCACTGTCACGGCAGCACTTTTCACTTTAAAAGTGACCCAAATTCAAGGAAGTTTAACCAAAGTGGTTAAATACCTCCTCTTCCTTCCAAATATCTCCTTCTCCCTCTAAACACAAAGCGATTCAGTTTGGTCTCATGAAAGCATCATTTCACTTTAACTCCTGCCAAAATACCCTTGAATCACTCTGTTTTGCTTCAACCTCCTTCTCAAGCCCTGCCAAACATTGTTCGCCTTGTACATTGGTCCTGCCCGCACATCACATCCCCATGCATTGCTCTGTTTGCACATCACCTCCACTTGTACGTTGCTCCCATTTGCACCTGGCTCTGCTTGCACATTATTTTGCTTGTACATAACCCCACTTGCACATGACTCTGCTTGTACATGACTCTGCTTGCACATCGCTCTGTACATCATCCTGCTTGCACACCCATCTGCTTGCATGTTAATTTGCCTGCTTTCATGTCACTGGCTCAAAAACTGTTCCTCTTGCACATCTCTTGCAGAGTCTTGTCTCTTCCATTTGCTTCTATTGCCCTCTGCTGGGGACTGCCAAAGAGACGGCTGATCCCTCAGACACTGCCTTCACCTCTCCCTCTTAAATTTCAGGGGAGTCCCAAGCTGGGGTGCCAGAGCACTGGGGACACAGCCTCATGCAAGGCTCGGAGCAGCTTGGCGCTGCTGCTGCATCTACTTGTGCATGGCTTGGAAGCTGTCCATGCCCAGAGCTGGGCCCTTTGTCGGTGGAGGAAAGGTTTCTCATTGAGTTTGTAGATGTCCGGAGGCTGAAGAGCATCACCAAGTCCTCCAGGGGATGGAGGGCACGTAGGAGGCTACCAGGTCATGGTGGGAGCCCCAGCCAAACCATTCTGTGTCCCCAAGTTCACGCCGTTAATGCCTGGCAGAAATTTTGAGGGGCAAAGCAGAGTCCAAGCATCTCACTGGGGCCACACAGTGACCTCCCTGAAACTGCAGAAACCCCAAGGTGCATTGCTCGGTCATGGAAATAACCCTGCCTCACTGGGCAGCTTGGCAAGGGAACAAATGGGCAGCATCGGGAGGAACATTCTGCCTTTCCAACCATGTCATTACTGTCCTCTGGCAGAAACAGGGGAAAAAGAATCAGTAGAACAGACAGGCAGAGGAGGGGACACCCACCCTACAGCTCCTGCTTCAAGTCCTCGCACACCCGCTGGATTACGGATGATGGAGGAGAGGTACACCTTACAGCAATTAATTCCCAGAGTGTAATTAACATCTGGGCCAGCTCTGTTCGATCCCCAGCTGCTAATGAAGCATGGCACCGCTTTAATTCCTGCAGTGCTGCACCATCTTCTTATTAAATCCAGGAGTAGGCTCCAGCACATTTCCCTTCAAGGGAAAAAGGGGAAGGAAATGGAGCAGGATTTGTCTCAATGCAATTTGATAGATTAGAGTTTTCGGGATAAAGAAAGTGTGTGTGTGGGGGGGGGGAATTTCACATTTCGTACATGCGCACCCACATATTCTCTTTTGCAATGACCTCCTTATGCCCCATCCATCAGCCTGGGGTTGGCTTATTCTAACTAGCAGAGTCTTTTCTCGTGTAGAACAGGCCCATCAGACACAATCTGCATGCCAATTACTGGAGCAGACCCCCTGATACCGAAAAATGGAAATTAGCTGTCAAGCAATGGCATCAGCGGGCTGGGTTGGATTGCCTGCGTTCCCCGCTGCTCATATGCATACAGGCTCGGCTGTGCCGTGACAAGGGAGCCCCCGATGGAAAAAGTAATCTAGAATAATAATAAAATAAAATAAAAACCACACAACTAGCATATTTTATTGTTATTTGCCTTGGTTGCCAGCACTAGGGGCACAATGCAAAATTCACTGGAGGGCAAAAGCCAGTCGGAGGACGGGGAGGGGAAAGAGCTGGGATAATTGCATTCTGGCAGTGGGTACCTTGAGCGATGGATTGGAAGGACACGGGGAGGAAACGTGACCATAAGGGCAAAGCAGAGCCTGGTTTGTTTGATGCCCCACACTGAAGGTGCTCCAGAAGCCCCAGCACCCAAAGGCACTCACAGCAGTGCAGGACAAATCCCACCACAGGGCACAGGGGTGGGGAGGCACCACAACCAGGCAGAGTCCCCAAAATCAGAGTGGGAGATGATTGGGAAGGCAGTAGCGGGCACGCACCTGCCTGCAGGAGTCCTTCGTGCAGAAAGGGGGATGGCAACAGGCCTTTGCAGGGGGCTGCGTCCTTCGCAGGGGGCTGCGCTCCCAGGGGGCACGGTGCCTGCGGCTTGACAAGCTCCGCTTAGCCTGCCTCCCTCTCCATAATAACCTCATACATCAGCCGGGGGGAGATGGCTGGGGGGGCTCTGCTTCTGCCACCATCATTATCCCAGCGTCCCTCTGCTCCGCCTGAAAATGGACTGGGCATCCCCGGGAGGAGAAGGCCCTGTGCAGCCAGCATCACTTATCCTGCATGGGCATGCATCCAGCCTGACATCTAGCGGCACTGGGCAAAACAGGGCCTTCCAAACTGGGCTGACTGGGAGCAATGGCGAGCCTGACAGCCCCCTCAGCTCCCTGCATGTCTCAGGAGCCTGGGGACCAACATCTTGCCTTCCCCTCCCCCGGCTCTTTGGGACCACCCAGCAGCAATCTCATATCTCAGGGTAGTTTTGAGGGGTGCTCACTATCTCGGTCCACATCCAGCCTCTTTTTCCTCTTCTAACTGCCCTGCTTTTTGTGGCTCTCTCTTCAACTCACACCTCCAGGAAGCATCCTGACACTCAGGGCAGCCAGGGTCCCCACAGTGGCTGTGGCTGTCACCCTCCTGCTCTGTTCCCTCTGCCTCCCACCCTGGTCCCAGTGCCCTGTGCACCACAAGAGAGACACGCTCCTCACGACACAGGACAGCCACAGCCACCCGACCCAGGAGCAGAAGGACAGAGGGGACAGGGCCAGCACAGAGGAGGAGGACAGAGGAGATGGAGGCTGTGCCTGGAGGAGTCTCAGCTCCACATCACCTCCACCAGGGCAGGGACTACTGGGAGGCAGGCTCACAGGCAGGGAAGAAACAGGACAGGCTGAGCTGAGTGACTCAACTGCTTTATTGGGGTGGGGGACGGCTCCTCTCCACTCACTCAGCAATGCTGCGGAAGGACTGGACGGCGGGGCTTACAGCTCCCCACTCCACGGGCTGGCGGTACTCCCCCTTGGGCAGCAGGTACTGCCTGCCCCGGTAGTTGGGGTGCTCGTAGAAAACCCAGACACCTTCCAGCACCCGGCAGGCATGGACCTCACAGATGCGGCACTCATCCATGATGGAAGGGCAGTCTTCGGTGGCTTCGAACATCTGCCCGCCAAAATCTCCCTTCTCAAACACCTGGATGTGGCCCCGGCCTCCGCTCGGCTGCAAGAAAAGGGGAGAAAATTGCAGGGTGTTTGCTGAGACACTGACGAATTCTCCGAGGGATGGGAGCGAAGCCAAGGCACAGCTGGGCTCAGATCAGGCACCAAGCACCCCCAGCACACCAGGACCGTGCAGAACAGCTCCATCAGCCCCCAAAAGCACAGCACGGGGTAATGCCCAACCACGTATCCCATGCAAAGAGGGCACTGAGCCCAAGCTGAGCAATTTCAGCTCAAAGCCCCACCACAGCCCTGCTACAGGATGGGCTTAGGGAGGACAAACAAGTGCCGGGCTCTGTCTCAGACAAGCCGTTTGCGCAAACCTTTTAAGCCGCTCGGCAAGAGCTGAGTGGAGCGATGCACCCCCTCCACTCCCCGCTCCTCCGGGCAATGAGGAGTTTAATGAGCTGGTGACCCCAGCTGAGCTGTATTACAGCAGAACGCAGCGCGGGTATTTTCCACTGTGATTTCAAGCGCTGCATTGCCTGAAGGCACTGCAGCGGTTTTAATCTGCAGCTGCCTGGACACCGTCTTCCCCCGCCTCCCCTCCCATCCACGCTGCTTGCTGGCCCCAGCAGAGCTCTGCGGGATCTCGCAGATCCATGACACTGCTCTGGGTCCTCTGACCCTACACCGGCAAGCGGCCGGTCCCTGTGCACGGGAGAGGAGGCCAGGCACCGGTGGACGTGCAGCATTTCATGCTGACAGAGGGAGCTGCGCTGCTGTTACACCTCCCGCATGCTCCTGCTCCATCCCTTGCACCAGACCGGAGCTCTGAGCTGGCTGGAAACCCTCCCTGCCCTGTGCCAAGGGACTTACACCCAGCTCGAACCCACAACAGGCTCAAAGTGGCATTAGACCTCCAGACAAAAGCAAGCCCCCCTTGCTCCATGCAGTGCCAAACCGTGGCAGTGCTGCTCACGTTGGTGATGCCCAGATCCCCACCAGAGTCTGCTCCACCGCTGGCAAAGACACAGCAACAGCAGCAACAGTGCTGGTGTCTCAGCCTCACACAGCCATGCTCCCATCCCAGCTGGTTTTAAGGCTGCTACTCCAGGGCCTGCTTCCCCCGCATGCCCTGCAGGGACTCAGCACCACTTAGATTCTGTCCCCTGGGTCAGGAGGGAGCCGTGGCTTGCCAGAGGCAACCAAGTGCCCTCATCCCTGGGTGATCCTGCAAAATCTACACCCCACTGCTCCCTGCCCTGTGCCTGCTGTCAGAGCCAGATCAGATGGCAGCAAGGAAGGGGGAGGCAAGAGGCAGACCTCAGAGGGACCCGGCCGGACAACAAAGTCCCTGGAGGAAGATGTAGATAAAACTGCACTGTTCCTATGGAAACCCCCCTGCAGAGCAGTCAGAGGGAGCTGCTTTCCACCACTGAGCTTCAGAGCGGAGGAGATCTGCCTTCCCTGCTCCCCAAACTCTGTGCTGTCCCCAGAGCAGGGAGCGCTCTGTGGGAGAGAGCCCCCTCCCGCTCTCCTCTTCCCAGGCTCACCAGGAGGACAGGGGCCACGTGCAAACACACCCAAAGTGGCAGGCACGTAACCACAGATGCCCCTCGGGCAGCACCACACTTACAATCTGGACAGCTCTGCAGGAACCAAGGCGGTCGTTCAGGCCCATCCAGTGGTGGTAGTCGGGATACTCGCCCTGCGTCAGCACGTACATGTTCCCCGAGAAGTCGGGCCTCTCGTAAGCCGCCCAGGTGCCTCCTTCCACCCGTATGGAGTTGCAGCGGCTCAGGTAGGTGTGGAAGTCGGGGCAGTCGCTGTCGCATTCGTAGCGACGGCCCAGGAAATTCTTGTCTTCGTAGAAGGTGATCTGAAACACAAGGAATGGAGGGAAATGGGATGGTTCCCCATCCCACCGTGCAGGGGGAGGCACGAGCAGCCTGCATGCAGGCACACCAGTGCAGGCAGCCACCAGCAGCATCGGCATTGCTGATGGAAACATCACTCCATAACACACAGCCACAGTCAGAAGTGTTCTGTAACCCCTCCTACTTCTAACTTGAAGAGGAACAGAAAAAGAAGACAAAAAATTTAGTCTCCAAACCTCACTTTTCCAGGGAAAAGGCAATCTTCCCAAGTTCTTTTCCAGAGTCTGTATCCTATAGAATCAGACTGGTTTGGGCTGGAACACACCTTGAAGATCATCTTCCACTAGAGCCATTCCTAGCCACATCATGGTTTGAAATATATGCAAACAGAGCCTTCAGGATGTCTGCAAATCATCCAGCCCACCCACAGAGCAGGATCAGCTGCATCCAAACAACCCCAGCAGCAGGATCCACCAGTCTGGCCCCAACATCTCCAACCACTGCCCTTCTCCAACTCCTCGCCCTCCCTAGCACCTAGCTTTGTCCCAGTCCAACCCCTGGTAAAGCCCCTGTTCTCTTTGCAGCAAGTGCTGTTAAGATGTTCCCCTCCCACCTTCTCTAGATCAATAGTAACTAAACTACAGCCAAGGAAGCCGTAAGTAGTCAATGGACTGTACCAGGCAGTTGGTTTATTGAGCATTTGTATTTAGACCTCTATGACAAGGGAGTGGTGAGGTCTCTTCCCTCCTGGGTCATGTTTTCAAGCCCTGTGATCATTTTCCTTGTCCCCACCTGACCTGGTCCACAGTTTGTTTTTGAGAAAGTCAGTGCCAACAACTGGACATCACTTGAGCATTACCAATGAAAAAAAAAAAAAAAAAAAAAAAAAAAAAAAAAAAAAGTACTTCAAGTATGTGGGCAGCTCAGTTCGTATCGATGATTGTGTTTGCAGTTGGCTTGTTCTGCTTTGCGGCTTTGCTGTTGTCAGAAGTCTGACATGGCCAACGAATTCCCGATTCATCACCGCACTTTTTTCCAAAGATCTGCACTACGGCCGAGCTGATGGCAAAGCACTTCACTTAGGGGTGCTTTTTCCCTTTGCTTCATCACAACCTGTTCCAACCTGATCTTGAGAGCTGGTGAGCAAATCCCGTCCCTCTTGACTGAGGTGTCAACACCCAGCCAGGCCTGAAGAAGTGATGTCCACGGACTTCACAAATCCTTCAGTCACCAAGTCCTGGAGCAGCCCTTTGTGCAGCCCTCATTTTCAGTCCTTCCAGATGACAGTTGCTCAAGAGCTGCTCTTTGGAGTAAGGGCTGCAAACCACCATGTCTATTTTTGACTATATCCCTTACTTGTTTATGGTATAGTGAAGTCAGACCATGCCAAAAGCATTCCTACTATGAAGTGCTATCAAATTTCTCCTAGAGAAAATTACATCGGTTTGACGTGAATCAGTCTCTTACTCCAGTGTCTTCTAGACTTGCACTGAACCAACTGATGTGCAGGTCAGTTGATCCAACACACCGCAAACTCAGACAGCATTCAACCTTTCCCAGCCTCCCTAGGATGGCATCAGCCCCATACGTGCTGCCTGGGTTATTTGGTAGCATCAGAGATGGTCTCAGCCAATTCCCCCAGCTGCTCCAGAAATAATTTTTCTGCCCCCTGTGATTTAAACACCTAACACACAGGGCTTCGAAATCCATTTTTCCCACATGCCAGCCTGACTTCTCACCTTCTGTCCCCAGCTAAGACTGAGGCAGAGCAGACACTCCAGCAGTCTCAGTATCCCCTGTTCATAGCTCTTTTAGTTGTTAAAAACCACTGGGTGGCTAATTCCTTAGTTTTTCCAAAGCTGTAGTATTGAGATATGTGATCACCTTTTGCTCCTAGCCAGGTGTACTTCACCCACAGTCCTTTGGCTTTGGGTATTGATTTATCATCATTGCTGTTAAAAACGCTGTTCATTGTCACAACCTCAGCTTTGGAGCTAGACCCAGATCTAGGACAACCTGCTCACTATGTTTTCGGTGGATTTTTTTGTATTTACTTTATGTAAAGAAAAAAAAAAAAAAAAAAAAAAAAAAAAAAAAAGTCACAGTTTTCCTAGAGGTGGAGAGGTGGTTGGTTGTTCAGTGTGCCCCTTCAGCCCAACCCTAGTCTGGGGAGAGGATTTATGTCCTTGGTATTGTGTCCTGTCACAGCAACAACATTTTGTCTGCTGAATTAGTTAAGCTGGCCCTCTGTTTCTAACAGAGGAGAGCTCATTTGATGTTCCTTCCCCACCTCAGGGAACACAAGGGAATTTCCATTTTGCAATGCTACCCGCTGCTCCTTGAGAGATCTCCCTGGACTTATAAAACCACAAAGCCTAAAACAAATCCAAGAACACATCAAGGAGCAGTGACCAACTAGAAGTGTGGTTTGTTGGTTTATTCTTCGAGCACTTACGGGAAGATGTAAGGAGAGGGCTCCTCCCCACCCATTCCCCACTGTCGCCCTTTGCACACCCCCTCAGCTCATTCCAGACCCTCAGACTTGGCACCCCTCAGCTTTCCTCCAGGGCTGTGGGCACAAGCAGAGCAGACTGATGGTTCTCATCAGCAGGATAACAACAGGTGAATTACAGATTTCAATTCCAGATCAGTCGTTTTGCTTCAGTTGCACCTTACTGGGACGCAAATCACCTCTGTTGAGCTGCCTGCTTGCAGCACCATCCCGTTAACTGCTCGCTGCCCAAACATTGCTCTGGGGCTTACCTGGCAGATAACAGATTTGCCACAGCAGATCTTCCTTACACAACTGCAAAACTCTCACTCCCTCAGCCACCTCATAGCAGTTATCACTTCTATTCCCAACAGCAGGTCTGTTTGACGGAAACTTGTGAACAATACCTGTAAGCAATACCTGGCAGCACCCACGGTGTGCTACAAAGGCAGCATGGGGACAGTGATTCTTTTCTAGGGCAGACCACTTTCTTACGCTGTGGGAAATAGCACTTAATTCCCTCCTTTGCCTTTTTCTTCTCTCCCTGGTACATGCTACATGAGAGCACAGCACAGAGACCAGAGGAGATTTGGGCTCATTCGCTGACTTAACTCATCCCAGACATTTTGCTACACCACAGCACATAATCAACCAGGGCAAAGCACCCTAACAGAGGACAGGGCTTCCAGCAGGGACAGGACACATTTAAGTGTCTTCATGCAGATGGCAGGCAGATTCTGCAGCACCTTCATGCACGGGTACATAAAGCCTGCACAGCTGCAGCCCCCAGGTTGGAGGCAGTGGCACACCACACTCAGTTTCTAAAGATTGCTCGGAAATAGCTCAATCACTTCGAACCAGACAAAAGGAGCAGGGAAGCAGAGAGCGAGTCCAGACCTCCCGCAGCACAGACCAGTGCCTGCAAAACCACTCTGCCCCTGAGCTCTCTGCCCACTGGGCCTTACAGCCTCCACAGGCTAAGAGGGATGTAACCAGACAAAGGAATACAAGGGGATGACGTTCAGCTGTTCACAGGCTCTTGCAGTTGTTCAACACTTCCCAGCAGAAGCAGTCCACAAGCCCCAGGTTCTCACCCTTACCAGTGCCCCAGTCCCAAGCCTACAGGAAGGCCTGCGTGAACAGCCAGCAGGGCTTTGCCACCTCCACACCGAAGATCCCGGCATCCAAGCTGGATCCCCATCTAACATACACTGCCCCAGCTGAAGGTGAGCTTATGACCTACCTCTTCAGTTTAAGGCATCCCTCCTGATTCCACCAGATCAAAAATGGTTCTCCTCCCTCTGGGAATGCTACTGCCTTTGGTGTTATGGCCACGATTCAGGCATCGGTCTGTGCCTTTGCTCCACTATGGAAGGGGGATGCAGCAGCTGCTGCTGGGACTCAGTTCATCCCAGGGAAGCTTTCCACAAGACCTTGTTCTGCAAACACACCTCATCATGCTCACTGCTGGCACCGCAGCCTCCGCCGCCAATTTACAGGGCATCAAAGCTCGGTGCACTTTAAAATACCGTGTGTAGGATGCAAATAAACTTACCTTGGTTCCAGCTCTGGACATTTTCTGTTCCAACCAAACTTCCCGGTGCCGGAGGCACGTCAGGACCTCTTACAAACAGCCAGGCTGCGAGGCTCCCCTTTTATAGTGGGCTTGTTTTAAACCAGCCAGCCGCTTTGTCATGAGAATAGGATCCAAAAATTGAGTCAGTGATTCTGAGGCTATAGTCGGTTTCCAGAAAAATAAACGGGATTATGGAATAAAGGAAGGCTTCACCGTCCTCCCTTTGTTACCATTTGCTGAGTCAGAACACCAAAACTCTGCCAAACGCACTCAAAGCACACAGCGCCCTGCCAAGCCCTGGAGGATGGGGCAGGGGGGAGGGTATTTTGGCTGCTCTCCCTTTTAAGCGTGTTAAACAAGAAGGCATCCTAGTCAGCTCTAAAAAGGCCCATCCCCGTTTGCAAGGACGAAACAAATATTTATTAGAGAGCATTCCCATTGTGAGAAAACTCTCAAATAATTTTCTTCAGACAGGATCTTCTGTGAAGCTATTTTACTCGCAATTGCAATGGTGGGCATCGTGTCAATCAGGAGCACATTTTAGTAAACAAATCATAACCTTTTATTCCCTATTACCCAACACCTGATCACCTCCCGTTTCCTCATTGGCTGAGTACTACAGGTTCACAAGCTACTCGACGCTCCTCTATACCATATATGTACAATTTTTCTTTTTATTTCAACCCTTTAATTTCTCCTTTCTTATGCTTTGAGAACTTGTGGTCTTTGTTTTACTGTTCTCACACTGCTCATCCTCTTTTTCTCAAGCTTATTTTCAGAAACAGTGAGGCCTTCTACTGTCCACTTACCTACTTAGCTTTTCTCCTTATTATGACTACACACCTACTTTGGAATAAAGAAAAATAATTATCTACTGCAAAAATACAACTCTGTTTCTCACAATTCCCCCCTCTTCTTTTCTTACTCCTGTTGTTGTTTTTGCACCTCTTCACATACCGCACTCTTGAGGTTTTCCAACATTAAGGTGCACTATTCTTCTTCGGATGTCACGGGGGATGATAGAAATACAATGCCATTATTATTACAATACAAACAAATAGTTGTTTGAGCCAATTCTATTCAGGTAACCACAAAGTCAGTTTCTCCCAAATGTTTCTAAATCCCCAGGAATTGTCATCTTGAGCTACTCCGTGTAGGATCTTGTTGTGTTTTTTTGTTTGTTTGTTTTTCCCCCAAAATATTTTTGAGATTAGTTAAATTCATCCCATTTGATGAATTCATCTACATATATACAGCAACTAGTAATAATTACAGTGCATGATCCTCCTTATGAGGTTATTAATAAATCTAATATTATTTCATTCTAGAGTACTATTTTTGCAAACTTAGCAAACTTATTTTCTAATTCTCCAATTATAGCTGAGATATTTACAATAGCGTTTTCTAACTCACACACCATTCATTTTTTTCTCTCCCAGGTTTACTATTTTTTCAAGTATCTACACAAAAGCAGAATTAATTTTCATTTTTGAAGTAGTAAAACTCAATGATATCAACTGGATATTAGAAAACATATTTAGAAAAAAGATCAAATATTAACAATAATTATTAAATTAATTAATATTAACAAAATATTGATAATATATAATATATTATAGATAATATTAATAATATATAACAGGTAAGAAAGAGCAGTCAGGCGCTGGAACGGGTTGCCCAGGGAGGTGGTGGAGTCACCGTCCCTGGGGGTCTTCAAGGAAAGATTGGATGTGGTGCTTGGGGACATAGGTTATTGGGTGACATTGGTGGTAGGGGGTAGTTGGGCCAGATGACCTCAGGGTGGAACAGGTCAACCCCCTGGTGTGGCACCCTGGCCAGAAAACATGCCAAATCAAAGGCATCCTGTTTGGGCAGTCCCAGGCAAAGGGTGGCTCATCCTCCTGCCCAACACCGTGGAGCCCTTTGAGCTGGCTCCACCAGAAGATACAGAGGAGGCAATGGAAGTGGATTCACCGCAGCCAGAACAGACCTGGGACTACCCCAGCACATCTTCACTCTGTGCCATCAGAAAGCACAAACTGCATCACAGGAATGCCCAGCCAGCTCCCTACTCGTTGCTCAGGCCCTATCCCAAGCATTAGCTTGGAGCCCCCAAATCTCACGGACATCCCGCAGGCTTGCCTGCAAGCTGTCCCGACAATAAACAACTCTTGCCAGTTCTCAGGGGTTGTGTGAATGTTTCTTTCTCATCCCCCAGCCCTCATGCGACAGGTGGCATCCGTTCTGCACAGAGCCTCGAGGAGGAGCACAAGAGAGGACAAAGCTCCCTTTGGGCTGCTGGAGGAGTCCCCGAGGGCCACCATGCACCTTTACCACTTGTGAAAATAGTTTGAGGGGTGAAAATGGTAGTGTGTAAGCAATTATAGGTGGCTAATTTCTTATTTTAGGAGTGAGTTTCTATGGTAGTGTGTAAGCAATTATAGGTGGCTAATTTCTTATTTTAGGAGTGAGTTTCTATATCTGAGTAATTGGTAATGACAGGCATGGGGAAGGCTGAGGTACTCAGCAACTTTTCTGCCTGCATCTGCACTGGTAGACGGGCCTCCCAGGTCTTTCATTTCCCTGAACCCATAGATGGAGGATGGGGGATCAAAGTCCCACCCGCTGTAAGTGAAGAGCAGATTCAACACCACCTGATGAATCTAAACAGGTACAAGTCTATGGGACATCAAGGAGAGGAAGTATTTCTGGCCATACACCCCAAAACACAAATTTAACTCAGAATTCTTACCCCACTGCTTGCAGTTTATTAAGCAAGGGATCATTTCTTTTAACTGGCCCACCAAGCAGGGAGGGAGAGGAACGCTTGCTTCTGTACACCCACACACCCCTGAGCCTCCACATTATAAAAACCACCTCTGCAGCTATTCACTGCACCAACCCCACAGCTTAGCAGAACAAAGGCACAACTGTGGCACCGCTGCGCCTGAAGCACACAGACCCTACTTCAAATCTGTCAGGGCAAGCACTCTCAGGACAGCAGCTCTGTGTACCGTCCCACACACACTGCTGCAGCCCTGTTGAACTCTGAAGGAATTTGCAGTCAGGTATGACAGTCGGAGACAGACAAATGCTCAGCAGCATCTCATCCTCCTCCCATTTTAGGTGTCTTCAATCATCTAGCACTGCTGCTCACATCTCTTACTGCTAGGAAGCTGTGAAGCCACTCACAGATATTTCATTTTTTAAATCCAAATGCTGTCTTGCAACAACCAAAGTCCAACCAAGACCAAGATCCTGTTATAAAGCAACCCAGTAGGTCCAGGACATCTCCACTGCAGTCACTCTACACACCTCTCCTTTAAAAGTTGGCTAAATATCATAAACTCACCTTGCATTGCCTAGAATTAAATCTCAGAGCTTTATACAGTACTAAAATAGAGGTGGAACTAGAACTAACATTGGTCCCAGAGAATGAAAGCTGCAGGTGAATATAATCGTGCTTTCACTCAGACAGACCCACAGCCCAGCTGTCAGACAAAACGCAAAGCAAGCACTGGTACTCAGGTGACACTGAGCAGCTGAGATGACAGAGGACAGATGAAGAAAGTCTGTAAGAACCACCACCATCGGGCACTAACAGCTCAGCTTTACCCTGCGATGTGGGAATGCCTAACTTATTCAGGCACAACTTCCAAAAGCACCAAATCTTCACCTGGTGACAACGGGCACACCTCCATCCAGCCCCAGGTTAGCACCTGACCCCATACCCTTTGTTCTCTCTTCAAAGTATGATTCAGATGAGCCGCCACCCCAGGGCATGGGACTCATTCAAGTTTATAATCTTTGCAAGAAACAAAGGCAGAAAACTGTGTTTGTATCAAAACGATGCACTAAGATAACCATCAAAGTCTTCAGCTCCTTTGCTGCTAAGAATTTGGTACTTTTCTCTCAGCTAATCAGTTCACCTTTCATCAAAGCTGTGAAGATGCTGTGTCCCTCTAACATCAACTGTATAAGTAAAACTCATTCCCTAGCACATGTGCCAGTCTTATCTGAGAACTCTATTTTATTGACACTTGTCAAAACAAAGCAAATGTACAAGAAAGGTAATTCCACAAAAATCACATTGCTTAAGTGCCATCTTCATATTAAAAAAAAATCTATAGAATTTCATTCATAAAAAAAAAAATCAAAACATTTGCTTTTCACATTTATAAAACCAGTGCAGCTGGCTTGTATCGTAAGGATGCATGGGACAGCCAGGGCCCTACATCCAGCACTGCACCAAGAGAGGCTCCTCTGGTGGATGCCTGCACACTGCAGATGCTACCTGACACCAGCTGCCCTGCAACAAGGGGCTGGCAGGCGTGCTCATCATCCTCCAGCAGCATGCACTTTCTCAGTTACCCACAGAATAGTTACAGCACATTCCTGGGAAAGTGGCAACAACTGAAATCCTAAACCAGAGAGATGTCCAAATCCACACCGAGGCCGGGCCATCAGATCCACGTGTTCAGTCAGGACAGCCGCAGAGTGGTGATGAGAACTGCCTTCGGGGTACTGCTTTCTCTTCCCACAACTCTGTAACAAAGCAGAGGAGCAAATTTTATGCCCAACACCAGCAAAGAGAAAACAACATGAAGACTAAGGGGGGAAGACGGGGAAAAAAAGTTTGGTACGGTTTGAAATATGCAATAGTAGAAGAACAAGACAGGGGCCTGCCCCTTTCTTCTAAACCACTTCTGCTTGGGAAGAGAAAGAGACTGCAAAATAATGGAAGTCTCGCCCAGTTCTCTTAAACCAAAAGTGAGACAGGTGAGTACAGACATTAACACACAGCTTATTTAAAAAGGCAGCTGTTCAAACAAGTTTTTACTTCAGATTATGTACAATAAGCCTATCTGCCTGCACAGACGCACACACATGACCCCAGCAAATCAAACACCACCTGTGGAGAACAAGGGAGGTGCTGAGTACACACTGAACAGGCTCAAATTAAAAGAGGTTTTGACTGCAAAATGAATACTAAAACCAAATGCACAGTTCTTAGGAGAATCTCCACCAAGCAGCTTCCAGCTTCTTCCTCCTCTGCCTAGGCTGTACACACAAACACGGGACAAGTCTTCTAGATACAGAAGAATCAAGAGAGAAGCCCTGTACTCACCCTTCCTTTTGTTGCACAGGAACACGATGCTATCCTGCTGCCTGCTTGGAGCCCACAGCTGGAGGGACGAGGCTATCCAGCTGCTGACGGTTCCCTGTCTGAATCAGCCATTCATAGAACTTGCTTTCCACCAGCATCTGGAACTTCTTCCTCTGATCCCTGCAACCAAAAGAAGACAATCAGCAATGAAGCATGCAAAAGTCCTACTTTCTTATAGTACTATTATTCTAAACCCCACCATCTCTACCGAAACAAGCCTCTAAACACATCAGCTAAGAGCTGGGCTTGGTTCAAGAACTGCCTGTACCAAGAAGAGAAGGTTTTTACCACATGAACGTAACTAAAATTAACCCCAGAGGTAGAACTCAGCAGAGTTACAGGAGTGACACAAGCTTCCCACTCCTTTAGCAGAAACCCTGCTCCATAAGGCTTCCCCTGCTTTAACCTCAGAGTACAGATTAAAAACCATCTGAAAACGTAGAAAAAGATCAGTAATGAGTGTTCAAGCAATGGAGACAGAAAATTTTGTTCTGACAGCATCTGGAAAAGAGAGAATGGAGACGGGGAAAAAATGTACGTATAAACACCACACCTCAAATAATTCCCTTTACTAGTAAATAACTTCTTTTTTTTTTTGGCAAGACCAACAATAACAGGGTATATCGCCTCTATCACTCTCTCTCTGGCAGTGATGAAATGTCCAAGAGCAGCACAGTCTCATGGCAGTATTTCTCCAGAACTTCCCAGCCATCTGGGATCTCTTCAGCTCCTGAATTTCTTACGCCAAAGGTGGCGTTAGTGTTGAATAGCTCCTGACAGACTTCTTTTTCTATGAGCTTACACAATACATTTCTGAACCTAAGTAAAACATGAACATCTTCAATATCCTTTGGAGATTTTGTGTGGTTTTGCTTTGACTCATTCCTAATTTGTTTTGATGCTCCTATCCTGTACTGGGAAAAGCAGCAAACCATCCCTATTCATTTCTGTGCCACTCAGCTTCAGAGGGGCCCAGTTTACCCACACCCTTTTTTCAACTTAAAGGCTCTTCTTCTTTGTACTGTCACTTCCATTGGAGACATTCACTGACAAATTCCCCAGAAAGCAGGCTTCTAGGCTGGAAACTAACCTAAATTCCTCCTCAGTGAACGTGAACACAAAGGCAGTCACTCCTTTCTTCTCTCATGGTTTTATCTTCTCCAAGTGCTTATTATAGACCTCAATCTGCTGCAGATCCTGAAAGGCTTTCTGTCTGATGTGCTCAGAAAACAAGCAAGCAGGATTTTATGCTTTTGCAAGTTGTTCCTCAAGCTCTCTTACTGGTCCTGTCTTACCGGGTTTTTACCTTTAGCCTGGCGGGATTTACATTCTTTTTTTTTTTTTTTTTAGCCCACTTTCCTCATTCGGACAACTTCAAGTTTTTGAAAGATGGCTTTCACTGATAACCGTTTGTCTCACCTCCCCATTCAAGCACCAACAGTTTTTTTCCTTTCTGCACACCTGATAAACTGCTTGCTCCAAGTTGTTTGCCTAGTCGTCTCCCTGCCTGCAGGGGACAGACACACTTTACACTGTCAACTGCCCAGCTTCTTTTCAGCAACCTTCTAAACCTGGCCCCCTTTCCCCCCCTTTTATGAAATAAAACAATCCAGTACCAAGCTCCCACCTCCTGTGACTGCCACAGAGGACACTAAAACTAAGTGCATCATCCCTATCTTCTCACACTTCTTCAGCTTTAAGATTTTGATGGGCAAAACACTTTTGTAAAACCCTGTGGGAAGAGCAACAGTGCTGGGAGGACAATGGCTGCAGAGACGAGAAGCACCTCAGATGAGGCTGATAAACACAAGGATGACTCCAGCACAACAGTCAAGGTTCAGATTTTCCTCTCTGCTGTTCTTCAAGATTCAAGAACTGTTGACTGTTTGACCCAACAGGAGGTTTTCATATTCTGTGTCCCACAGACCAACCCCCTCTGAGATCCCTGCTTCTCAGCACCCAGTTACAAGCCCACTGCAACTCATCAGCTGAGCACAGAATACGAAGAAAATATATACAGTGCAAGCACAGCTTAGGGATCAAAAGTTGCTTTCATCTCTTCAGGTCTTTAAAATCGACTACCTGCACTCCTACCCCCATTCTCTGTTTGTCCTGAAGCCAAGTCCTTCAGGATGCTGCATCAAAACAGTTCACAAAAGATAACAGCAGCAAAACTGAAGGTGACAGCTTTTTACACCTGACCAATCTGGCTGGCTGCTCAAGAAAGCACGTTGACAAAGGAAGCAAGGTGAACTCTTTCAGAACATCCCAGCAGGTGCTGAGAAAGCAAACAGATGTGTATCAGCACACGAGATGGGCTAGGCTGGGCCTAGTTAGAACAGTAAAAGCTGGGCAGAGGATTTTAAAGAGAACTTTAAAAGCTACTGTCCGTGAGGTGATCTATGGTAATGGTGCACATGCATATTGTTAGCTCACCTCAACAACAGATGGGACAGTAATTTAAAGCTTCAATCTCATTGTAAAGGATGGGGCTAAGAATGATCACCAATCAGCTGCAGGCCAATAATTTGTGGAGCTGTTGTTCAGGGTGCGTGCCCAGATCTCACCCACGTCAGCATGCGGCACTGGAAGCAGAACAGAGACAGCAAGGAGACAGTACCCAGCATGAGGTAAGCTGTAGACTCGTGCCACCAGGACAGATCCCTCGCCTCAGCCCTCAGCTGCATCTAGGCATGCTTCCCCTTGAGTTTTGCAAGCGAGGAAAATGCAATCAGGAGAAAGCACCTCCTGCAGAGTTAACTGTGCACATTATTCCCCTCATTATAATACCAAAGATCAGGATCTCAAGATTGCTAAGTACTCGCACTTTAGGACTGGCATGCAAGACATATCTCACACAAACCAACCCATTACTAAAGCATTTTTGCAGAACCACACCAAACAAAACTTATTTGTATGACCCACACACCCGTCGGACGCAGCACTCACTTGCTCAGGCATGCCTCCTTCACCATTTTCTGCCAGATCTGTACCTTCTGCTCCCGCTGACTCAGTGCCTTCTGATACGCGTGGGGAAGCCCTCCCGGTGTCTCCATGGTGTCTCCTTCCATCTCAAAGGGAATCACGAAGGTGTAGAAGTCCGAGGGCGGCAGGAGGCGGAAGACACTCGTGTCGCTGCTCTCCTTGCCCAGCAGCATGGGGTTGTCCCAGTAGTTGGGCAGAGTGGCCAGGCCCACCTGAGCCATGTGGTCTTCCAGCATGGGATAGTGCGTGTGGAACGGGGCGAGGCTGACCGCTTGGTTACCCGCGAGGATAAGGGGCTGGGTGGGTGTCAGAACATGGAAAGTACAGCCGGTGGTGGAAGAAAGGGACAAGCTATAGCACACCGCGATGACCTTGACGTTGTCACAGCTGTGGACGTGAACGGACACCTGCACAGGGCCTAGCACAAAAGTGCTGTTCCGGCACTTCTCAATGGTCACAGAGCTGCAAAAGAACAACAGAACAAAGACACAGTGAGCAGGAAAGACTACACATAGAACTTTCACGCTACTTAATCCATCTAACAAGAGCTTAGCACTTGCACAAACGCTGAAAAAATATTTGGCTGAGCCTCAAGGGAACGAGAACTCACCGAAGAGGAGAGAGGAGATAAATGAAGGACTCGTTGCAGCGATGAATTCTTACGTGAGCCCCCACCAAGGTGTCCGAGCTCTTGGCCAGCGTCTGTTTGTACACCTGGCTCATTATCACCATGGGGAATACCTCTGGCACCACACGAGTGTTGCAGGCAATCTTTGCTCTCCTGGTTGTTCCCTCAACTGCAAAATAAAGTTAACCGATACATTTCAAATGAAGAAAAACAAAGAGGCTATACGTGCCTCCTACAGAGACACAGACACAGTGGTTCACCATCCACATCGCCTGGCAATCCCTCACGAAAGTAACTGGCCCAAAACATGACAGTAGCACAGTGACACCGAGTCACCACGCAACAGTCGTAACACCCACAGGTGCCTACTGGGCAGGACACAGCAGTCAGAAGCTCCAGGGCACACTGAAAGGTCAAAAGACCTTCAAAACTATTCAGGGCAACCAAAGCCTCCCGCAAGCCAGGGCATGGGCATCTCCATTTCCAGTTCCCAGACACAAATCTGAGCTTGGCATGAAGGTCTTTAGGGCAAGTGTTCAGCGTTGTGCTGAAAGTGTGGACAGTACACTAAGATATACTAAACCAACAAAATGCTCCTTCTACAGCACAATCCTTGAGCAACCTCACTGTTCTACCTAACATACTGCCACTCTTGCTATTGTGCGGTCAAATTAAAAAAATAATCTTTTTATTCCTAAGTGGGAAGGTGCCTTGGCTCCCTGCAACGCTCTTGTGGGTGAAGGGCTGGAAGTTGAGGCGTGAAAAATCCCAGTCAGTTCTCAGCTTTACCACAAACACATCACATGATCTATTTTCTGTGTTTGGCTGTATTTGAACAAGGAAGGTAGAAATACTGACCTTGTTCAGGGGGGACTTTGAAAACCAAGTCATTAATATTGGTCACAAAAGAGATCCGAGGACTAGAAAAACACATGCAAGTGTCACACAGCACCCTCTACTCCTGCAGATTCGCCCCTAAGCTCTCACTTTCCCCATCGTCACTATCAGCTGGTGGAAAAAAAGGCAAGCGCCTGCCAGATCCTTGCTAAACAAGAGGAATCAAGGCTGGAAAGTTATTTCTAAAAGTAAAAGCAGGGCCCGCAGATACCTTGCTGTGCCCAGGCAAGCTTCTTCCCAGACCTGAGGCAGGCAGTCATTCCAAAAGGGTTTGTCGTCAGGCAGGAGCGCAGCCAGCTCTCTAGCTTGGGAAAGGAGAAGGCGTTGTTGCTCTTTGAGTAGCCGTTCTTCCCTTGACAGGGCTGCCAGAGGGCAAGCTCATGCAGAGGATGGACAGTCCCAGAGCCTTCCACAGTCCCTTCGATGAGAAAGCTGAGGGCACAGACAGCTTCGAAAGACACCAAGCTGTTGCTGGTGGCATGGGAAGAGGCGCTGAGCTGCTCCGGCTCCAGCAGCAGTTCCAGCATGTCTGAGAGGTGGGCAAGCAAGAAGGCATGGTGGTCCTGGTCGTTCCAGTTCTTAGAGGGCAGAAAAATAAACAAGAGTGAGGCGAGTTCTTAGAGAGATTACAAGCTCCATCAGTACTGTACAAACACCCTTGCCTAAGCTCGCTCTAAAGGAGGGGAAAATGGTCAGACATGGTGCCTGGTCCCTCTGCTCTGCCCTTCCCAAACATAGAAAGGAAACCAGAATTATCAGCAAGCTCCCCCAAAAAAAGAAAAGTGTTCTTATTCTAACTCCAAATACCAGTTATTTCATTCTAGAAAGCAGATACGGATTCCCCTACAATCCCTCCCACACAAACTCAGGTGGCTACTGCTAGCACTGAAGGTAGGAAACAAATCAATAGCTGACAGCCAAGGTCTTGCAACTGCTCTGCTGGAAAATCACTGCATCTGCTCCAGACCTTCAGCTATGATTAATTGCTTCTGATGAGGAGCCGCAGAAAAAAAAAAGCAGGGGGTCATTTCTTCAGAGGCAAGCAGACCGATAATGCAAACAACCTCGGAAAGAAGCACTAGTTCAAATTGTAAAGGGTTCCATACCAAGAAGAGTAAAATACTGGAGCTGCAGCAGATGTTAGTAAAGACAACCTTTGCTGGCCTGCGAGCTGCAGAATTAACACCCAACTGCAATTAGAGGTTGTCCTCACCACGTGCAAGGGCACAACATGCAGCCACAAGCATCTCATCTGCGGCAGGAGAGCCCAGCATTATGACAGAGACCCTCTCATGCACAGAACAGCCCTTGTTCCTCTTCAGAGTTTTAGGTGGGCAGCTGACCGACTGCATTTCATCCTCTCTGAAGCACGACCTCATATAATTTTGTTAGGGAGCGCCCTGGGACCCCCTCGCCCTGTAATAGGAGATGGGGCAGCAGCCTCCAAGGAAGGAAGAGCTTCCTGAACATCAAGGAGGCTGCTGCTTCTTAAACAGAGAGCCGGGAGGCTCAGAGCGAGCTCCCGCAGCCAGCCACAGCGTGGGAAGCACCTGCGTGGATTCCCACATCCCTCGTCCCGCTTACCGCAGCGCTCCCGGCTCAGCACTACCACCACAGGCAGCGCCTCTCTCCCGCAGCCCAAAACTGCCGCTTTTCCCCCCAGAACCCGAGGCAGAACCCCTCAGCGCCATCACCTTGCTCTGCCCGGCGGCTTTCCCCGCCGGCCCGGGGGCTGCGGCCGCGGGGCTGGGCCATTGCTCGCCGCGGAGCGCCGTGCGCAGGGACACGCGGCTGAGCTGCTGCAGGTAGAGGAAGAGCAGGAACTGCAGCGTGTCCACCGAGAGCTGCGGGGGAACGGGAGACGCGGCCGTTAGGAGGACACACGCGGGCGCTAGGAGGGCGCCGCCGGGCCCCGACCCCCACCCCCAGCCCCATTCCTGCCTTGCTCCGCTCCCGCTCCAGCTCCTCGGCGCTGCCGCACGCCGCCTCCGCCTCCGCTCTCCGCAGGCTGCTGGGCGGCCGGGCCGGGAGGAGGCGGAGGAAGCGCTGGAAGTAGAGCCAGGCCAGGCCGCGGCCCAGCCGCAGCTTGCCGCAGGCGATGTGCCTCCAGCGCGGCCACCGCAGCCGCGGGAAGCAGCCCTCGGCCGCCCGCCGCCGCGCGTACGCCGCCATCTTGCGCAGGTAGGGGCGGCCCAGCCGGGCGGGCGGCGGCACCGGCAGCGCGCCCAGCAGCGGCGGCTCCGTACGGACCCACAGCGCCACGGCGGCCGCCATGACGGCCGGCCTACGCCGTACGCCGTCCCCCCCCCCCTCGGAACGCGCTTCCCATTGGCCGCCGCCGAGGCGCCGGTGAAGTGTGCGCCGGGGATTGGCTGGCCGAAGAGGGCGGGGCGCGCTGCTATTGGCTGGAGGCGTGAGGCGGGCGGCCGGGACGGAAGCGGCGCCTCCTCCTCGTCGCCCCGCTGCCGGCCCGCCGCCGCCATGGCCCCCGGGCGGCTCGGCCGCCTCAGCCTGCTGCTGCCGCTGCTGCTCTGCCTCTGCGGGGAGGCCGCCGCCGGGTGAGTGCCCTCCGCCCCCCCTCAGCCTCCCCTCGGCTTCCCCTCAGCCCCCCCGAGGCGCTGACGGGGCCCTGTCGCCCCCCGTCCCCTCCCCGTGTCTCCCCGCTGCAGGAGGGATTTCTACAAGATCCTGGGGGTGTCCCGCGGCGCCTCGGTGAAGGACATCAAGAAGGCGTACCGCAAGCTGGCGCTGCAGCTGCACCCCGACAGGAACCCCGACGACCCCCGGGCGCAGGAGAAGTTCCAGGACCTGGGAGCCGCCTACGAGGTGAGGGCCAGGGCCGGGGCCGGGCCGGGGAAATCGGCCTCTGGGAGACGTAAACCCCCCTCTGCGAGGCTCTGGGGACACTCGGCCTCCCCTGCTCCTGCGCTGGATCTCAGGTGTTCTGCCTAGTGAAAACAGGCTGGCAGAGAGGCTGCCGGGCTGACCAGAAAAAGTCGTTTTATAATTGTTAGTCCCATAACCATAAGGAGTTCTGTTCCATGACAATAGAGCAGCATACAAACAATAGCCAATAGCGTAACATATCACGTAAATTGTGTATGAAACATTAGCCAAGCTTTTTAAGTCAAAGCCTGCTTTCTGCTCAGCCACGTGCATGAGCATTGACAGGACTAACGCAGGGCAGCTGCTTCTGTTTCTTTCCTTTTGCTTCCCTCTGCCCCTGCCAGCCCCTTCCTGCTCCTGCCACCCCCTGGAGAAAAGGGCTCCTGAGGACTGACCAGCAGGGAGCCAGGTGGGGGCTTGGTGTTCACTGGGAGGAGTCGGGCTGTAGGATGAGCTGGAACCAAGAGCTGTGCTCAGAAGGAAAGGGGCTGTCACCCCCGTGCAGCCTGCTGCTGCCCCGATGCTGCTCTGTCCTTCCAACAAAATGAATGAAGAAGTGAGGTGAGAAATAGCACATCAGAGTCCAAGCATAAAATTGGGAGCTCTGGTGTCAGCACAGGAAAAACAAACGCAGCATGCTCTCACTTAAGCCAGGGTGGTTTTTTATAAAACATCAGCCTCTATACTACTGCTCAAGGTTTGTTTCACTGAGTATCTAGAGCAAAGTCTTCAGGAAACAACCATGGGGGAAGTAGGTTAATTAAACCGCTCAGTGTCCTTCCTTCAAACAGCCTGAGTGATTTTTTAACACGCCAGCTGAATGGTACAGACACAGATGCTTCAATTAAAGGAGACTCCTACATGTAACAGCAGCTGTTAGTCTCAGGATGGTTTGGGGATTGTTTTTGCTGTCTTTTCTTTTTCTGAGCTTACCCACTGTAGCTGCTTTGCTTTTGAGGCAACCTAGCATAACAAACAAGAGGTCTCCTCGTGGTATTGGGAGTGGTGTGTTCCACTGAAGCCTGCAGAAAGAAGCAAAATGAATGGAAGGGCAAATGTTTTATTCTTTATTTCTTTCTTATTAATTGTGATACTGTCAGTAGTCCACCAGAAGAATTCTGTTCCTTCACCAACAGATCACAGAAGGGAAAATTTATCCCACTTCTATGAAACAGGTGCTGTAATGCAAATATTAGACGCAGAACTGAGCTCTTATCTCTAGTCCTGGAAAGATGAAGCTGATAGTTAAAGTCACTGTTTTGTGGGTTTTTCTTTTTCCTCTCCTTCCCCTTTGTTGCTGACGCTTATCACAGGCTATGATTTCAGACTGTTTATCATGAATGAACCAGCTTCTCCACCTGTTTCCATTCTTTTCCAGTCTTCTGAAAGCTAACCTGGCAATTGTGACCTTCCAAAACATCAGCAACTGGTCAGGAAGGGGAAGGGAGGCCAAATCTGGCTGCAGATTCGCAGGTCTCTGGGTGAGGAGCAAGAGCAAAGATTGGAATTAAAACTTTAGGAATTAAAACCTAGGAATTAAAACTTTAAAGCTTTACAGCCTTGAGTGCTGTGTGTTGGGATGTGTTATTGTACTGAGGTTGCTCCTTTTGCATTTGGCTGCTCTTAGAAGTGAGGGTCAGTGTTCGAGCTGGTGCAGAGTTAGGCAGATTCAACTGGGTAGGCAAACGTGCATTCATTGCTAATTGTTAGGAAACACTTGTCAGAGGAATACGTGTTCTACATGCTTAAAGAACAAGTAGAGAAACGAGGGGGGACGTGGAGTGTTGTTTTGTTTTATTGAGAAGCAGTTCCTGCCTTGTAAGAGCTGGCTTTGAATTATTATTCCCTTCTGAGTCTTTCTCAGCTCATTAAGATAAACTCAGTATTGTTCGTATCTTCTGCATTGCTTCTGCTGTTTTAATAAACCAGTTTTAACTTAGGGGCTTAACCAATAAACACTTAACTGCGCAGCGCAGCGAGCAAGTTGTAGCCAATGCTTCTGTGCCCTGAAGCGTCGCTGCTCGACCCTTGCTAAGAGCCTGGCACGGCTCTTCTCTGCCCCTTGTTAAAACAGCCCGGTTCAGCTGTGGGCAAAAGCCTAGTCCCTCTGTGTCCCGCTGCCAGGTGCTGTCGGACGAGGAGAAGAGGAAGCAGTACGACGCCTATGGTGAGGAGGGGTTGAAGGACGGGCACCAGAGTTCCCACGGAGACATCTTCTCGCAGTAAGACTTTGCCTCTTCACGTTACTCTGTAGTCGGAGCTCTGATTCTGTGATGCTCGTGCATACGTTTGACATAGGCAAACTCTGTGTTGAGGGCTTTTACCTGGTCAGGGGCACTGATCTGAGGTGACAGCTGAGGGTTTTAAGAAATTTACAGTGGATATCCCACATGCCGTTATATTTGTCTGTCTTGTGTTGCTCTTTTCTCCAAGAGCAGGGAGAGGGAACCAGCGATGTCCGTCCACACAGACGGCTGTTGCTCACGCGGGTGACTTGTGAGGTGCTGCAGCTGCATTAAACACGTGGCATCTTCCCTGCATTTTCTGCTGCGTGATCATTTAACCTTTTATCACAGACTGTGTGCACCTGGGGGTTCTTTTCTTCCCTTTGCAAAGTAATGCTGGAGTGACTTCCAGAGAGCAACCTGATCTCGTGGTTATTTCAAGGCCCTTTTGGTTCTGCTAGGAACAAATTTGCTAAAATAATTCGTTAAGTTGTTCTTCCCGTGTAATCCTTCTGGGTGAGAACTCTGACTGTCTGCTGGTCCATTTGGGGAAGAACATTCAGACTTGTCAGGGTTGTTTTTCTCATACTGCTTGTCCTTAAACTTGTGAAAACCAACCTGCTAGCGCTGACTTGCAGTGCTCAGAGCTTGTGCCTCGGGGTGCGGGTAGCTGAGCAGCAGAGCCATGCGGAGAGGCCTCCCGTTAGGCAGCTGTCAGGTTCTGAGGCAGCGCTGCTGCCTTGGGAGGCTCTCTTCAGCAAAGCCACCTTTGATCAGAATTCCTTCCTGAGCTAACCGATGTCCTTCACTCTAGCTTTTTTGGGGACTTCGGGTTCATGTTTGGAGGTAACCCTCGCCAACAGGACAGGAACATCCCGCGGGGCAGCGACATCATCGTGGACCTGGAGGTTACACTGGAGGAGGTGTATTCAGGAAACTTTGTAGAGGTGAGTCTGCGGCCTGTTGGGCTCTCCCAGTTCTCGGATGTCTGGCCAGGCCACTCTCTCTTCTCCAGAAGAAGAGAACTAAAACAGATGGCTTCTGTTCTCGGTGTCTGTCAGTGGGTGATGTTATGATGCTGTTTGGTAGCAGATGAACAAATACATTGTTCCGTCAGTTATCTTTGCCATCTGGCAACTTGCCTATATGATGCTTCTTGTGATGGTAACTTATTGCCCATCAGGGCCTAGCTGTGGCCAGTCTGCACTAGCCTGGCTGGAAAAGGTGTTAGTGGTTTCTCTCCAGAATTTGTTGTTGTGTGAGGCTAAAACACGTAATTTAGTTCTCTGGTTTTCAGCAGTCCTTAGAGAACCATGCTGTGGATTTTTGTCACTTTTTTATGTGGCCAAGCACGTCATTATGAATCTCTGGATTGCATACTTAACAAACACATAGTGGCAATTTAATTATTTTTTAAGCAAGCTGTATTTCTGGTGCTCACAATCTCTGCTGTACTGTGTTAGAGTTCAAAATGCTCAAATTTGTGCTGTGAGTGAGTAAATGAGAAACTCAAAATATTTTTGCCCAGTGTGTGGAATGAGGAAGCTATCGTAACCAAAGGCGTCAGGTTTCAGCCTAGTGCCACCTTTCCTAGTTAGGAAGGTGGCAGTAGGACCTCGGAGATGGTTTTCTGGTGCTTGGGAGTTTAGTGTGTGATCAGCGGGAGGCATGCGGTGAAAACCGCTTAGAGAAATGTTTTGCCAAGATCACATGCAGCTACTGTGGAGGCAGCAGAGTGCGCAAAAAGCAAGTGACGTTCAGACTGTTTGGGGAGTTAAGGCCCAGGGGTGCTGCTTCATCTGCTTACGTCAGCCTCTTTCGTGCAGGTGGTTAGGAACAAGCCAGTGGCAAGGCAGGCACCTGGCAAACGGAAATGCAACTGCCGGCAGGAGATGAGGACCACGCAGCTGGCCCCTGGACGTTTCCAGATGACTCAAGAAGTTGTTTGTGATGAATGTCCCAATGTCAAGTGAGTTTTGTGCTCTTCAGTGCTGTGTGGATGTTTATTCAGAAGCTGCCGCTAGATGGAGAAAAGCGCCTGTACAACCAGGAAGACCTGGGCAATCTAGGAGCACTTAACCCAGGTTTCTCGTGGCTAAGGAGAGAGAGTCTTTATTTTTAGAGTAGAAAGGGCCAGCTCTATTAGATGAAGAGCTTAACAATTCTCTCTTTCAGTTCTTATTCCTTGAACAATCGGTCATTGCGGCAGAAAATCCGTATTGATACCTGCAACCTGCACTGGCAAAGTTGGAAAAGCCCACAGTTTCCAGCTGGGGACAGCTGGATGTGGAACACCGTGTTGTAGCCGCGTATCCAGATGCTGGCTGTGCGTTTAGGAGCTTAACTTTGCCCTCTCTTCTAGATGAGTTTTAGTGTGCAAGAAAAGCAGCACTTGGCCTCCAGTTTTAGATGTGAGCAAGGAGCGTGTTAACATGTGGGGGTGCTCTTATTCTCCCAGAAACATAAGTAGCTGCTGCCACCTGATGCTGGAAACTCGGCACTTGCTTCTTCTTCCCCTTTGCAGGCTCGTGAATGAAGAGCGAACGCTAGAAGTGGAGATAGAGCCGGGTGTGAGGGACGGCATGGAGTATCCCTTCATCGGGGAAGGTCTGTACACAGGCGCTGCCCAGCTGTGACTTGCTCCTTTTCCTTGATGCAAGGCTGGTCATTGTGACAGTGGAAGTGTCCGAGCCCTGCTTTGGGTAACTGATCAGCACGTGTTATTTGAAGTGCTGCGTCCAGTGCGTGCTGCTGGAATCCAGGAGCACAGAGTGTTAGCCACAATTAGCAAAGACTGAGATCCACTCTGTTTGGTGGTACTGGGTAGACACAGAAAAAAAAAGCCTAAATCCGGTGTTTCAGATGGTAACTTGAACAGGTACATCTGCTTCTGACTTGAGTATGTATGACAAGAAAAGGATGGGTATCGTTAGTGTGTGGGCAAGTCTTTACAACAGCAGACAGGTATGAATTCATTGAGGGATAGCTCTGAAAATCCTGGGTTGTTTAGCAAAAAATACTTGTTATCAGGGTTGTAGTCATAAGAATCAGCTAGTTGCTTTTTTCCCTTGAACATGTGAGCTGCAAATCTCTATCGTGTATAGGTATTTGCTGTTTGTTGTAAAGAAACAATGCGCTGCTTGTTTCTTCAGTTGTGCTAACTAGATCCTTTAAACAGAGCTCTTCTTTCTTTCACAGGTGAACCCCATGTGGATGGGGAGCCAGGAGACCTGCGCTTCCGAATAAAAGTTCTTAAGTAAGTGGCTGGCCCTGTTAGACCACTCTTTCTGGTTACTGTAGAGGAAGTTTGCAAGCAATTTTCTGGCTGGCGTTGCCTGCTTGGCTGGTGTGTAGCTTACCCTTCAGCAGAGCTGGTACAGCCAGGGGTCCGGTAGTCAGGGCTGCGCAGGATGTTCAGCCCCAAGGATGCTAGAGGGTTCACTGCTGGGATGCTGCAGTTGTATTCTGCTTTTGTTGTGTTTGGCCCGAGTTCTGGCGTGAGTTAGCTCCTGCCTGAATCACATGAAGTATCTCCTTTTTCCATAAACATGCGATCTCCCTATTGTAGGAGTATGTCCTACTAAGAAAGATTGCCGGGTGAGTCACGACTTCTTGACACACCTCGCCACTCATTGCCCTAGAAATAGAAAGGTTATTAGTAGTAGGCACCTCACACAGGAAAATGAAGCTAAATTTCATTCATTCTTCACTTCCTCTCTGACTTCTGTGAAATCTCTACGCCCTTTCACAAAGAGGGGAGGAAGCTAGAGGACCCGCTTTTCCTGTGGGAAAGAAGGGATGTTCCAGTCTCCTATTTCCACAGGCACCCAGTCTTTGAAAGAAGAGGAGATGACTTGTATACAAACGTGACAATCTCGCTGGTCGAGGCACTTACAGGCTTTGAAATGGATATCACCCACTTGGATGGGCACAAGGTGAGGAAACGGTTTGCTTTCCTGCTCTGTGTAAATAAAATTTAGCTCCCAGGCCTGTTGTGCTGAGGGCTAGTTCGCACGGGGGCTGCGCAGCCGCTGGCTGTGCCCAACATCCCCTCGGCTAGAGGCTTCCACACCAGTTCCTCCAGAGCCGAAGCGCCTTGTACAAGGTGCGTGGTGAGGACCTGGGTTGCAGGCTGCCAGAGCAGTATTGCATGTGCTGTCTTTGGTGTTAGTACTGTCACGTGTCCTGGCAGTAACACTGCCTGGACCCCTTGCATGTCGCTAACTTTGGCAAGGAATCAATAGCAGCTGAAGTTGTTCCGTGGGCTGCAAAGGGCATTTGAGGGGGGTTGGGGTAATACGCACAGAAAAATAGTTGTGATATAAAACTTCTTTTGTCTCTAGGTCCATGTTGCTCGGGATAAAATTACAAAACCTGGAGCCAAGCTGTGGAAGAAAGGAGAAGGTCTTCCAAATTTCGATAACAATAACATCAAAGGCTCACTAATAATCACATTTGATGTGGAGTTCCCCAAAGAGCAGCTGACAAACGAACAGCGAGAAGGTGGGTGTCTGAGAGCTGTCGCGGCTTTGGGCTGCGCAGTTCTCTTGCGAAAGCTGATTAGAAGTTGGCATAACTGAACCAGGGGCCCGTAGTGGTCAGGAGGGGCTTTCCTTTCCTTGGACCTCTTGTACAACACAACTTGCTTGGCCCAGCGCCCTGTGAATAACTTTCATTTTCTCCTGAAGCATGTGAGCTTGGCTGCTGCAGTCATAGGGAGCAGGACGGCGTTGGGATGTGCCACTACTGGAATGTTGCACTTGGCAAACCTGCCGGCGCTTTGTTTTGTAGCTGGCCATCTGTCTGAAGCGAAGGACTTACTGGGCTTAGCCCGTCTGCTTTGCCTTTCCTGGAGCAGGATCACAAGCTGCTTTCCAGCCACTGCTTCTACCTGGGGGCAGTGCTTCTGAAAATCCCTCTGCAGTCAAGGGTAAACAGTGCCGGGCAGCGTTCAGGGGGTTTGTCCCTCCGTACATCCCCCTGTACCCTCAGTGCTTCGGGCGCACACGGGGAGGATGTGTGCAGTGCAGACCTGCGTGGTTGGAGAGATCAGCTACTCAGCTCTCAGTGCTGGAACGGAAGCTCGTGGGTGAGGTGTGTAGGAATCCTAAAACCAATGGGAGGGCAGATGCTGTACTCCTAGCCGGAAATTCATCTCTGCTTCAGTGGCTTCTGCAGTAGGATCTGCTGCTCTGCTCAAGGCATCACCGTAGATGTCAAGGCAAGACGTCTTTGCCCCATCCTCTGCTGGGGGTTAAAGAAGTTCCTGGCTCACAGCAGTGCAGCTCTCCTGTAGAAAACCCTGCTCCCCAGCACTTCTTCCTGCTGGTCAGGGCTATCGTACCTCCTTCTGAATGTGCCATTTTAGTGGCCTCTGTCAGCTGTCCTGGTGGAGAGAAGCAAATGTGCAGCTTTCCTGGACTCCTAGAGTTTGGAGAGGGCAGCCAAGCCCCGTGTGGTCTCTTCTCAGCCCTTCCTGCTGCGTCAACACCGCTGTGTGAGCTACCAGCGCGAGTCCAGCTGGTGGCTGCAGCTCCAGGGCTGGCCCGTCTTCTGCGGCTCTTCTGCTGCAGTCAGGTCTGCAGCTGCTCAGGCTGTGAGGTCTGTGTCCGCAGCAGTGCGAGGTGTTCTCCTTCCAGGCTCTGCTCTCCTTCTCAAGCCTGCATAAGGCAGCAGCGCGTCTTGCTTGGACGTGAAGTTCTTCGGGCTGCTGCTGGTGGCATTTTGAGGAGAGGCTGAGGGCAAGAAGCGGTGACCGAGCCCTGCGTGTTTGTCAGAACCGCTAGCTAGCGTGCCAGGGATCTGGGAGGTGATGGTGCTGGCACGGGTGTGTTCAGGCACAGGGTCTTTGGGTGTTTCATACCCTCCTAAAGCAATTCCACCCTTCCGAGGGGAAGGTGACTGGGGAAGCAGTCAAATGCATTCCTGTGCACTAGAACATCTGCAAACATCCAGAGATTTCAGGGGGTTTATGAGGGAATAGGTCTGCTCGTGTTGTGTGGGAGCAGCTCAGTGTACGCACTCAAAGGAAGACTGTAGGCCTCGGAATTCAAAACATCCCTTTTCTTGTTGTTGGCGCTGTTCCTAATTTCTTATCTCCTAACCGTATGGATGGCTCCTGGGGCAGTCAGAAGGCACTGAGACTGAGAGCACTGCTCTGGTCCGTCTGAGCTCCAGGGTCAGAAGCAGTACGCTCTCCTTCCTGTCTGCTTAGTGTCAGGGAACTTACTGCCTGCTGATCCAAAGTGACTTTCTCTCTTGTTTCTTATACATCTCTACTGGCACGCGTTTTCTGTCTTTGGGGACCCTTAAATCTCCCTCCAGAGTGCTCAGAGAGCACCAGCAGGCAGCAAAGTGCCCGTGTTGTGTTGTAACCTGTCACCAGCCAGTGGTGCAGGAAAACTAAGCTGGCTCTAGTGAACGACTGAGAGTGCAGTGGCACCAAACGTCAGGCTTCCTGGCTGCCAGGACCAGATCCCCAACATGGGGGTTGGGGCATCAGATAAGTGTTAAAGCTTCCTGTGCACTAATGAGGCTATCTTTGGGGCCAGCGTGCATCTGCCTAAGAGCTATTCAGCAGGAAGCAAGGTACAGGAGTGGTGCAAATCCCCCTTTTTTCAGGGTTGCTGGAGCTCACCTTTCTTCAGCTACGTCCTTCCTTTTGAAAGGCTGCACGGCCAGGAGATACATCCTCTTACACATGGGCCAGGAAGTAGCTTCCAGCCTCCTATTTCCAGTTCTTCCCAGGATGGTTTTTCAGTATTTTAACGGAACTTCTGTGACCTTGTGTGCATCAGATAACCGGTCCTGAAGGACTGTGGTGTCTGTAGCCAGAACGGGTTAAGGGCAGGTGAGCAGGGCAGGGTTTGCAGGGAGATGTACTGTCCTTCAGCCAGTTCTCCTAACAAAGGACTTGCATGCCTGCAAGCTTGTGTGTTGTTTTTTTTTTTATTGTTGTTGTTTTGTTTTGTTCTTTGAGTACGTTTGTTGATCTTAATAACTGGTCTGCCTCTCCTTGCTTATGCACCCTGCCTGAAGGTGGCAACCACCGCAGAATTTTCCAGGCAGCTGAATGTGCTCTGTTTTGCAGACAGGCCCAGCACCTGTCCCCTCCACCAGGACTCTGGCTGCAGCTCAGCAGGCTAGTCTGAGGCAGGACAGCAATCCTCTCTCCTGTCACATCGCGGTGCAAGCCAGTGTGCTTGTTTTGAGGCTGATGCTGTTTTGGGGATGTCTAACATCAGAATTAAAGCAATTTAGCCTTTATTTATTTGAAACTTTGCTCTCACAGTCTTGGACCCAGCACAATCCTTTCTGGTGCTGGTCAGAGCAGAGGTGCTGCTGTGCCCCGAGGGGCCCCACGGCCAGGGCTGGCAGTGCTGGCACTGTGGGTGACCAGGCTGACGCTGAAGAGGGAGTCCCCTCTGATTTATCCCTGGAAAAAGTGTGACATGATGTTCTTGCCAGTCTGCTTCCTCTGGTCAGTGCGAATATGACCCTTAAGCAGCAGTAAAGCCCTGCCAGTCTTTTCCTGAACGCGCTGACCCCAGTAGATTAGCTGCTGTGGTTTCAGTGCTGACTCACCCTCCGTTCTCTTATCTTGCTCTGGATGCTGACAGGACATCAGGGCATGAATTCTTTAGGGTGTTTTATGAATGGGTTTTCAAGGGTGGGGAGGATGGCATTTGTAAAGCCTGAATCCAGCCTAGTGATGCTCATCTAGTTACAAACACCGGCTTTCAAAACAGAAATGCAGGCTTTCTGTACAGCACTCAACTCCACAGATACGAGCAGGAGAACAAACTTGCTCTCTAGGGACTACTTGCAGTGAACAGTACAGTCCCCAGGCAGCACGCACCGGTGTGAAAACCCCTGCTCTGTAATTATTCACCTGGCTTTCTGTAGCTGGCAGTTTCGGGACCCAGACGAAGCCTTCCCAAACGCGCTGCCAGAGGGTTTCAGTTGGGCTGTAGAGGGAGCCTGGGGAGACAAGCTAGACGACTGGAATTAAACTCTGGAAATGCTCTCAAAGCCGTTTCTTGGTGCAGTTATACTTAAGATGGCAAACTTGTTCTCGACTTCAATAGCAAAATGGCTCTGGGAGTCGGAGCTTTATCTCTAGCTTTATCCCTCACAGAGCTGTGAGGATCTCAAGGTGGTGCTCAAGCCTTTGAAGTGATAGCAGAGATTTTCTCCCTGGAATCACTGCCTTTTTGTGGTCCAGAGAGCGTACGAAAGCATTGTTCTGGCACTATTAACTTCGCTCCTATTTCTCCTTGTAGAAATGCTGAAGGAGCACGAGTAAAGCTGTTGCACCTCGGGGTTTGGTGTTGTTTTTTGTTTAAATCATGCTCAGAGTGTCGGTGTTTGACTGCGTTACTCAGATATGTGGGCTCAGCCTCGAGAGGCTCGTGCCAGGGGGCCTACAAGTCGATGTAAATGTAGCAGGGACTGCTAAATGCAGCAGCTGCAGCGTCCTCCTGCTCGTGCTGTGCAGTAACGCCTTCGTTTCTTTTGCAGGTCTCAAACAGCTGTTGAAACAAGGATCTGTGCAGAAGGTGTACAACGGATTGCAGGGATATTGATGTGGGGGGGAAAAAAAGGACTTAAAGCAAAAGTCAGATTTGTTTGCAGTTTTTTTCTCCTGCCCATTGTAGAATGGAAAAGAGGGAGGGTGGGGTGATTGTTGAGGTATATGTGTCTTTTTTTTAAACGGTGGAAGCATTCAGACTGCCCTGTTCAGGACACAATTGGTGCTGCCTATCCTGTTCCACGTCCCGGAACAACAAAGACTCCTTGAGGAGGAAAAAAAAGGGGGGGAAAGGAGTTTTAAATTCCACGCAGAATGGAATTTCTGTTTTTTAAATATATTTTGATGTGACCTTTTCTTCACCATCTCAGCATATTTTCATAGCTTCTTCTGTTTTTGATGTCCTTTGTGTCAGTCTCTTCTGAGTTGCTTTTGTATTTTTTCTAATCCCAGTCCTTCCCCTCTGAGTCCAGAGTGTGGTATTGCTTCAGAGTGTGTGTTTCTGGGGCAGGAGTACAGCTGCTGTTGGGAGTGGACTGGCAGGAGGGCCTTTAAAGAACGTATTAGACCCACACGCGACTGGGAAAGCTGGGGAAAAAGCTTTCTGAAAGATCCTGTGGGCTCTCATCACTACCAAGCAGTCCTCTTGTCCCAAAAGTTAATGCTCATTTTTAGATTCAAAGTCACAACGGTTTAGCAAACATTCTTTGGACCTTCAGCATGAAATTTCAGGGAAAATGATGGGAACGGCTCCTCGTGGTCTTGGTTCCTCCCTGCCCCCAGACGTAACCAGGGGCTTGTCTGGAAAAGTTCACACACCTCCTGCACTCTGTCCTCCGTGAGGACGGGGAAGCTAACGGCGCAGAAATAAAGATATTTGAGTTGGAATGGCAAAAACTACCTGCTTCTGTGTCTCAGCAGCCCTTGTCCTCATACAGCTGCAAGTCATTGGACTAACGAGGTAGGGTCCCTTCAGAGATCTAAGCCATGAGCTGCCGTAAAGGGGGACAGTACTGCTGCCAACACCAGCAGCAGCTCCGTAGCCGCTTTATTTGGATCAAGGGATGTGTGACTCAGCAGGGCCATACCTGTGCTGCTCTGG
This sequence comes from Nettapus auritus, assembly GCA_011076525.1. NCBI lineage: Eukaryota > Metazoa > Chordata > Aves > Anseriformes > Anatidae > Nettapus > Nettapus auritus. The sequence continues at coordinate 10,884,752 of CM021773.1, forward strand.
TGAAGCAGCTTCACCCTCGAGTCCCTGCTCCTTTAAGCATCCGTCAGAAATGCTCATCTCTGCGTGTTATTTGTAAGTAATTTTGGGAGTGGTAGCAAAGAAAGTTCCCAGAGGTGCCTGCGTCAGTCAGTCTCGTGCTGCTGCGCTGTGACAGGGATGTAGGAGCAAGATGAGTCAGCTGCTGTAGGACGGTGCTCTGCTCCTTTATCCCATGCTCCATGGGGCTGTACAGTGGGATCCCTCCAGCTGCTGCTCGATGCCACGTCCCCTGGGAACTGGGAGCTGGGAGATGGATGGGATCTGCCTTTTCCACGTGGAAATGCTTGCCGGGGAAAAGCAGCAGGAGATGCAAGGTTGCTTTTTGGGTTTTTCTTTTGTTTTCAAGTTGGAGTAGCACAGATCTGAGCTTGGGGAGGTGGGGAGCAGTGGCCCAGCCATTGTGTGCCGCGGTGGTCCAGCTGCGTCCCGCCCAGCCCTTGAAGTCCAGCAGCAGCAGGAGCTGACGCAGCGGAAGCAGCAGCACCGGGAAGGTTTCCTGTTGGATCCTTTGTGCGTTTGCTTTGGCAGAGCAAAGCTGGGGCTTCGGGAACAGCCGGGAGAGGGGTGAGGTGAACCCAGGTTGCCAGACCCTCGGTCTCAGTGCTCATCTTCCTCGAAATCCTCACTCAAGCCTAAGGCATTCATCCTGGCTGAGGCTGCTAGAAGAGCATCTGCCCCTTTGGCCAGGTGTTTCCAGGTCTCTGTAGGCAGCTCTGTGCCCCCCTTCCCCACTCTGATTATGCTTTGAAACCTCTGATTGCACAGACATGCACCTGATGGCCCTGTGCATGGGGCTGCTTTGTGTTGTCAGCCCCGCGAGGATCCCTTTGCTGACTGCTCTGTGGCCCTTGTCTTTCTATCCTACCAACGTGCCCCACACTGCCAGCACAGCAATAAAGCCAAAAACCTTACAGCAAGGTCTCAGCTTCTGCACGAGATTTTGGCTGCGACGTGACCCTTCCTACCCCTGCCCCCAGCAGCAGGCTGCGCATTTATTCTGAGCACAAGTACTTGTGCTTGCCGCTGCTTTTCCTTTCCAAGCTAATTCTTTTCCTTCCTGTAGGGTTTTATTTTTTTCCTTTCCATTGTGGATTTGTGCTGCTCCGAGAGGCCCATGCTGTGCTGAACAGCAACAGGAGCTGCCAACCCACGGCTTTATCAGGGCGAGAGTGAGACACAAGGCAGCAGAGACCGGCTCCGTTGTTGTGGTGCAAGTTATTCACTGAGACGTGAAAGAGAAAGAGCCCGAAGCCCTGCCAGGCAGCCCTGCTTCCTTCCAGCCTCCTTGCCCTGCTGCGCGGTGTGGTCCCTGCCTTCAGGCCGGGCACCCAGGGCTTCCACGCTCCATTCCCGAGCAGCAGCACGTGTTGGCGCTTGCGGCTCGTACAGACACTCCGCTTGTTGCTCTTCAATCCACTCGCTTCAGGAGAGCTGGGCACCTTCTGCGACAGCGCGAGGTGTGTTCCCAGATGGTGGGGCTGCTGGGATGCGGGTCGGTGGCCGTGACATCCCGTGCCCTCTGCGCCAGTAAAGGTGCCAGCGCGGGTGAGTCCTGGCGCCTGGGGACTCCGCTATCTCACAGGGCCTGAAGCTGCGCACAAGCCAAGGATTGTTGACCCTTCAGACATGGGCACATTGTTCTACTCCTTCAGCAAGATGCTTGACCTCGAAATGTGCTTCTAGAAGTTCCTGCCCCTTTGAGGAGGGTTCAATAAGCAAGTGGCTACTGCCTGGCTAACATGGGATCCTGCTGCACAAAGTGATCACTTCTGATCGTCTCCTGAAGGTGTGTTTTTTCCACGTTGCACCGTCGGCACACTGTTGCCCTCCTTTGGCTGGATCCCTGCTGCGTGTGGATGGGGTGAGGACCCCCCAGCTGTGTCAGACCCGGCTGTCCCAGCCATCACCTGGGAGGGGATGCTCCAGCAGAAGCCAGGAGCAGGTAACTGCAGCTCTTCTCACCAAGCAAGCACGTGCCTCTGGCTCGCTGTTTGCCACGAGATAACTGGGCAAAGGGTCCCTTCGGTTCTTTGTAGGACAAATATCTCTCACAGAGCACTTGGCACGGGGAGGGAGAGGAGGCTTCCCGGTAACTGCTTCATGACGTCTAAGCCTCGTCAGGCTCTGTCCCTCCACGCTCTGGGCTTGCTGCCTGCAAAGCCACGTCGCCTGTCCCACAGCAGATGTTGTGGTTTGGAGATCACACGCAGGAGCAGCAGCGTTGGGCACACGGGTCCCGAGGAGCCATCTGGCCCCAGGGGATCGTTCCCCATGCCCTCAGCCCCACGGAGCTGCTGCTCCCCCGTTTCTCACCCCAACGAGCCAAGCTGCTGCCCGGAGCATCCTCTCCTCCCTGAGTGCAGGCAGGGGCTGACAGCATTCCCAAACAGCAGTTTCTCTGCCATGGAAACTTCTGGAAGCGCGGCGTAGGCTGGCTTGTTTTTTCCTAAGAGCTTGTTATTTTAAAGCACTTATCTGTACCTAAACTCATCTGTGTCTGAGGGACAGGCGGCGGAGATAGGAGGGGAGCGACCGCTGCCAGGAGAAAACCGCTGTCCTGAAGGCGCAGACTTGCCGCGGTCCCCGTGTGCAGCTGTGCAAACAAGGCTGGGGACCTCAGGAAGGTGAAGTGACAGATCCTCACCAGCCTCTCTTACACGATTTTAGGTGGTTTTTAGGTGATCAGCTGTCGGGCAGGGGCTGGCTTGCTCAGACCAGAGCTTTCCCCGGCGTGGGGACAGCAGCGGGGATGTTAGTGCTGCAGGTGCTGCTCCTGCCCCAAAAACCTCCGCTTGCCCGCCTGCCACATCACCGCCCGGTGTTGACTGTGGCCGGGGTCCAGCTTTCCCCTCCTGTTTCCGTAGGCTCGGTCAGGCACGCTGACCTGGGAGGCGAGAGAAAAGGGAAGAGGGCAGTGGTGGGTCCTGGGCACCCCCGTGCCCTGCGGCGGGATGTGTCAGCTCTGCCCCTTCGGCCACTGGAGCTTTCCATGCATGCTGCCCACTCTCCCCTGGGAGCAGGAGGCACGGCTGGGCAGTGGCAGTGTGGTGGAAGAGGGCCTGGGTGCTTCCCGGTATCCCAAACGAGGCAAAAATACGTTACATAAAAAACCGCCAAACCACCCCCTCCCTAGGGGCACTGGCTAATAGCAAACGCGCTCGCTCCGGTGCAGGAGCAGGGCTAACAGGGATGTCTGGAAACTGGAAACTCCGCGCACGAAACCAGCTGGGGCTGCCGCGGCGTGACCTCTGAGGGCAGCTCAGCACACGGAGCCTGTGGAGGCCGGCCCAGTGCTGACACCAGCGCAGGCACTGCGTGCGTAGGATGTGTTTGTGAGGATCAGCCCTTCTTCCTGCCCTGGTGACGAGCAGACGGTGCTGTAACCTCAGCTGGGGCGAGGGGGAGCTGGATCTGGGGATGGGGAGAGAGGGACACAGTGTGCAGGGGAAATGGGGGGGGGGGGTGTCACCTGCCCAGCAGCATCTCCACCGGTGTGGGGAGCGCTCGTCCCTCTTGTTCCGCCAGGCAGCCCCTTGTCCCAGGGCTGGGGATGGGCAGGATGCGGCCACCAGCTGGGCACGGGGCTGATGCCTCTTGGCTGGGGGCTCCTCAGGGACATGGTGTGGAGGCAAAGGGGAAACCTGCCCCTACCACATGGGCATCACCTTATTCCCTGGAACGCCATGCGGTGCTCAGCACCTTATCTCATCCTGTGCCCCGAGCAGCGATAGTAGCCGGAGTGATGGAAACCATGCGGCACACGGAAAGAAACCTCGTGGGGAGGCTGGCTGTGTTTGCCTTTAGTGTTTGCTTTCAGGGAGATGCCTTGTGGGGGGCTGGGGAAAGCCTCTGGGGGGCTGTGGGGAAAATAAAATGAGGAGCAAACCGCGTTTGCCCCTTGGATGTGTGCGGCTAAGCGCTGGCACTCGTCCTGCGGGGGGAGCACGGCCAGATTTTAGAAAGGACGGGCCCTGGATGCGGCTCCCAGCTCCCAGAGAGATGGTAAATATTTAAGCAGTGTCTTGGAGCTGGCTGCGGCCAGCCCTTCCCTGCGTGTGACCCGGAATGCCACATGTCCCCAGCGTGCTGGTGCAGGGGCAAGCGGCGGTGACCCCGTGATGAGGCACTTTGGGAGTGGAAAGAGGAATTTTGGGGCTGGGAGGGGCGCGGATGCCGCTGCGATAACCTTTCTCTCCGCTCTGTGTCACGCGTTGGGCGCGGGTGCTGGTCACCGCAGGGGAGGTGGCTCAGGGACAGAGGGGTGGTGGCTTTGGGTGCCCGGGGACGGCCGGGAGCCCTCCTGGGGACACGGCGGGGTGGCAGCAGCCACGGCTCACTTTCTCTGTGCTGGCAGCACAGCCACTTTCTGGAGCGCCCGGCTGTGCCCAGAACGCAGGGGGCTGGCAGATGGGAAAAGGCTTCCCCAGAGCTGCTTCAGGTGGAGACTTCCCCAGCCATCCCAAAGCTGATGCATTTCAGAAGTGAACCAAGCCCTGTCCTTCCAGCCCCAGGTCTGGGTGCCCCCCAGCTGAGGACCTGGCAGGAGCCCTGGAACCCCTTGGGAGAAACGTGCGGCTCGAGGCACCGTGGTGCACAACCCGCTGTGCCGCGGTGGATACGGCGATGCCCCGTGTGCCAAAACAGAGCCCACAGGGATGTGGACATGGCCATTGTGCCCTGCTGGAGGCTGTTCTCCTCTGAGCGCTGACGCTCGCCTGCTGTGGTGTCAGCGCTTTGGATGCTCGGGCCTCTTGCGCTCTGGCCGAGGAGCCCCCTGAAGGGTGGGGAGCAGCAGGGCGGCCGAGCGTGCCACAGCTCCAGTGATCAGATGAGGTTTTTGGAGACCTTCTTCAGCCTTCGCTGTGGACGCGGCCATGTCATCTCCCCATCCCGTTCCCCTTTCTTTCTCCATCTCCCCCTTCCCATGCCCCACTGCCGGCTCCCACGAGGGATTTTGAGTTTGCAGCTGTGCTTTCACACGAGGATGTGCTTCACTAACAATCCTTCTTTTCTTTGTCCCCCCCAAAGCCCCTTCTGTCCCCACTCCCCATTTCTTCCTTCAGCCGCTGGGCAGCCGGTGTCTGTAGGTGACAGCGGTGAACGCTTCAGTCAGCCCAGGAAAACTGCCCGCTCGTCTCCAGCCCCCCTTGGTGTGCCAGAGGGAGATAAGGGAAAGAAAAACAAATTGAGCCGGCTGGCCCCGGGGAAAAAATCCCTGCTGCAGTGAAAACAAAGCGGCACGGGGGTCACGACGAGTTCAGGTGGCGCGAGTCCCATGAGCCTCCCCCAGGGCCGAGCGAACTCGGGGTGCTCAGCCCCAAAGCAAGGCAAGGCGGCACAAGGCGGTGGGCAGGAGGGGTTTTATTGCACCAAAACCGAAGCAGGGCTGTCGTGGGTGGAGGTGGATGGCCACCGGTGGGTCCTCGCCCAGGTGTGCCACCCTTCCTCCCCGTTTCGCCCCCAGCAGAATGGGAACAAGTGATGGTTTGAGTGCCAGCCTTTTAACACTTTCTTCTCTTAACACTCCCTTCCCCATTTTTTCCATCCCGGCCAAGCGTGGTGTTGCGTTAAGCCTCGGACACGGCGTGGGGACTGTCCCCGGGGCAGGGGAGGGACATCCCAGCCGGGGGACCCGCCAGCGAGGGGCTTGCAGCGCGCAAGATCTGTCCCCTGCCCCCGTGGGGTGACGCTGGGTCGGTCCCCTGCCTCCGTGGGGTGACGTGGGACGGCCATAGCCTCTGCTAGCAGCTGCCACCCGTGCACAAGAAGATGCCTCCAGCCATGCCCACCACCGCCAAGACCCCCAGGGTCAGACCCAGCACCAGCGGGGTATGCGACCGGCTGCTCTGCTTTCCTGCAAGAGGTGAGAGGAGGTGACAAGGGCAGGCCACCCTGACCCCCTGCTCTCAAGGGATGAGCGCCGGGAGCAGGGGGACGATCCCCGACCACCCCCATCGTCCCCGGCACGGACCTGTCTCGGTGCTCTGAGCCCGCAGGATGTCCACACAGGTGGTGTTGAGGAAATGCTGCAGGTCCCGGGTGGTCTCTGGGTACTTCATCAGCTCCCGCTGGGCGAAGGAGGCCACCGCGTCCCTGCCGGGCCAGCGGCGCTCCCAGGTGGCGGTGGGGACGTGGAAGGTGAGGAAGGCCGTCCCGTTGAGGGTGACCTCGTAGAAGCTGTGGGCTGTGCCGTTGGGGAAGAGGCAGCAGCCCAGGCGGCAGCACAGGCTCTGCGTGTCTGCGGGAGGCAGGGGGGCCGTGAGGACGGGCAGGGGATCATAACCACCCTCAACACCCCCAGCACCGAGCCGCCCTCCGTTCACCGAGTCTTCACGGCCCCGTTTGCAGCCCCCCGTCGCCCCGCCGCTCACAGTTGATGGGCCTCTCCTTGTTGAAGACCTGCACCAGCTGGCTGAAGTGGGTCAGGTAGCTGCCCACCGTGTCCCGCCGCCGCTCCCAGGCGGCCGGGGGCTCCAGCGGCAGCACCTGGGTGACGTTGTGGCCCTCCAGGAGGTGGCTGAGCCGCCCGCCCAGCGTGGCGTTGCCCCAGAAGACGGAGCTGCCCTTGGACACCCGCGTCTGCTGCAGCATGGTGAAGGCGAGCGGGGCTGCTGGGAGACGTCGGTGTCACCGCGGCCAGCGGTGGCTGGGTGACGCCGAGCCTGACGCTCGCCCGCCAGCCCGCTGCTGGCCCCCATGGCCCCATGAGGCCTTACCCGCGCCCTGCGCCCCGCAGCCCAGGGCCCCGCAGAGCAGCAGCAGCAGCCGCAGCATGGCAGGACAGGACGGGACACGGCACGGGATGCGCGGGGACGGAGGCGGCCGGGGAATTTAGCGGGGCCGGGGAGGTGTGGCTGGAGGAGGAGGACGATGGTGGGAGTCCGGCCAAGGCGCTCCCATTTCCTTAGCCTGAGACAGCCGCACCCCTTCCCTGCCGGGCGCGATGGGGGGCTCGGGGGGGTTGGAGGGACTGGGGGGGACTGGGAGGGACTGGGGGGAACTGGGAAGGACTGGGGGGGAACTGGGAGGGACTGGGGGGAACTGGGAAGGACTGGGGGAGAACTGGGGAGAACGGGGAAGGACTGGGGGGAACTGGGAGGGACTGGGGGAACTGGGAAGGACTGGGGGGAACTGGGGGAAACTGGGGAGAACTGGGAGGGACTGGGGGGAACCAGGCTGGTGGCACGGGTGCTTCTTTAGCAGCTGCAGAGTGGCCCGGTATGGGCACGGGAACTGCACGGCGGGCCGGTGCTGGCACGGCATGGCTCGGTACGGTTCGACACGGCTCGGTACGGCACGGCTCGGCACGGCACGGCTCGACCCGGCTCGGCACGGCTCAGCCCATCGGGCCCCCGCGGGCCTTGGCCCGGCTCGGCTCAGCCCGGCCCGGTTCGGCTCTGCCCCAGGCGTGGGCGTGGCCACCTGGAGGGGCGTGGCCGCCAATGGGCGTGCCCCTGTCGGGGGCGTGGCCACGCGGGGGCGGGGCGGCGGCGGCGCCGGTGCCGGGAGCGCAGCGATGGCGGCGGCGGAGCTGGAGCGGCTGCGGATGGCGGGGGCCGGCATGGCCATCGCCGTGCTCACCAGCGGCGGCGACGCCCAAGGTGGGGCCCGCAGGGGGCTGGGGGGACGCTGCCGAGTCCCCCGTGGGCCGCGGGGATGCGGCGGATCCAGAGTCCTCGGGGCCGCGGGGGCCTCTGGGACGCGCCACGGGGACACGGGACGCGGGGACACGGGGTGTGGGGACGTGGGATGTGGGGGACATGGGATGTGGGGACGTGGGACACGGGAGACACAAGATATGGGCACATGGAACATGGGTTACAAGGGATATGGGGACATGGGATATGGGATACAAGAGATATGGGGACATGGAACACGGGAAACAAGGGATATGGGGACAAGGGTCATAGGGGACACGGGATATGGGGACTTGGGACATGGAGGACACAAGATATGGGGACAAGGGTCATGGGGGACACAAGATATGGGGACATAGGACATGGGGGCATGGGGTATGGGGACTTGGGACATGGGGGACACATATGAGGGCACGGGAAATGGGGGACATGGGATATGGGGGACACGAGATATGGGGACATGGACCATGGGAGACAGGGGATATGTGGACATGAAACACATGGGATACGGGACACATGGGATACAGGACACGGGAGACATGGGTTATGGGAACATGAGGGACAGGACACATGGGGACAACCATGCCCCAGCACGATAGAACTGTAGGGGGTCCCCTCCTCGCTGGAGGGAGTTCCCCGGGGAGCCCCCCAGTGCCTCTCACCGTCGCGTCTCCGCTCGGCAGGCATGAACGCCGCCGTCCGTGCTGTCACCCGCATGGGCATCTACGTGGGAGCCAAGGTCTTCCTCATCTATGAGGTTCGCCCACCCCCCGCTCCCCCAAAAGCCGCTTGGCCCCATTTTCATTCATTTACCTGTTTGTTCTGCGCTCGGGGACCTCACCTCCATGTCCCTGCAGGGCTACGAGGGGCTGGTGGAAGGAGGTGACAACATCAAGCAGGCCACCTGGCTCAGCGTCTCCAACATCATCCAGCTGGTAAGCCTCCCCCGGTGCCCCTAACCCTAAACCCCAATCTGCGAGAGGAGCCGGGGGCCGTCACCCCCTCCCGTGTCCCCCCCTCCCCGTCCCCGGCAGGGCGGCACGGTCATCGGCAGCGCCCGCTGCAAGGCCTTCACCACCCGGGAGGGCCGCCTGCGGGCCGCCCGCAACCTGGTGGAGCACGGCATCACCAACCTGTGCGTCATCGGCGGCGACGGCAGCCTGACGGGTGCCGACATCTTCCGCGCCGAGTGGGGCGGGCTGCTGGACGAGCTGCTGCGGGACGGTGCGTGGCGAGGGGGGCAGGGGGGGTCCCCTGGGACGGGAGGTCGGAAGGGCTCGAGCTCAAAGCCCGGCGCTGTGGGAATCGGGGAGCAGGGCAGATCAGCGAGGAGGTGGCGAAGGCCAACGGGCGGCTGAACATCGTGGGGCTGGTGGGCTCCATCGACAACGACTTCTGCGGCACCGACATGACCATTGGCACCGACTCGGCGCTGCACCGCATCATGGAGGTGATCGATGCCATCACCACCACGGCGCAGAGGTGAGCGGGACACACTGCCCCTGGCCCCGGCTGCCGACACCCGTGGGCGCACGCCCAACCTCCCTTCTCTTCCTCCCTTCACTCTCCTTGCAGTCACCAGCGGACGTTCGTGCTGGAGGTGATGGGCCGGCACTGCGGGTGAGGACCACCGCGGGGGGCAGCTCCGCCACTGCTGCATTTTGGGACCCTGGGGACATGCGGGTGTCAACACCGCTCCCCGCAGGTACCTGGCGCTGGTGTCCGGGCTGGCCTCAGGGGCCGACTGGCTCTTCATCCCCGAATCCCCTCCGGAGGACGGCTGGGAGGACATGATGTGCGAGAGGCTCGGGGAGGTGAGAGGGGACCCATCCCCTGCAACCCACACTGGGGACCACGGGAAGGGTGCTCGGGGCGGTGACGGACCCACATAACACTGATTTTGCTGACGTGTTTTTTCTTTCCCCCTCCCCACGCCACACCAGACGCGCAGCCGAGGGTCGCGGCTCAACATCATCATCATCGCGGAGGGCGCCATCGACCGCAACGGCAAGCCCATCTCCTCCAACTACGTGAAGGACGTAAGGCCCCGCTCCACCAGCACCCACTCCCCCGGCCGCAGCCGGATCCTGCCCAGCCTGACAGCCTCTCCGCTCCACAGCTGGTGGTGCAGCGCCTGGGCTTCGACACGCGGGTCACCGTCCTGGGCCACGTGCAGCGCGGCGGGACGCCCTCAGCCTTCGACCGCGTGCTGGTGGGTCCTGGGCAGGGGGGCTGCCGCGGGAGGGGGCCAGGAGCTCGGAGAAGGGCTGGGAGCAGGGCAGAAGGGGGCCCTGGGTGAACCCTGCCTGATGACAAGGATGTGCCAGCTTGGATCAAGCTCACACAGTCCCCCCAGGCGCAGGCCCATTTCCCTTAATTTGCTGCAAAATCACCACTCAATAATTTGGTGGCTTTCTGGCCATGAATAGGAAGCGATCAAACAAGCCCTGCTGCTTGATTTGCAAGCACGCACACCCATAGCAAGGTGCAGGCATTGGCGAAGGTGGCCCCGGAGTGATGCCCCGATGGGTGTCCCCCCCGCCCCAAAACCCTTTTCAGAGCAGCAAGATGGGGATGGAGGCGGTGATGGCGCTGTTGGAGGCCACCCCGGACACCCCCGCCTGCGTGGTGAGCCTGTCGGGGAACCAGTCGGTGCGGCTGCCTCTGATGGAGTGCGTCCAGGTGGTGAGTACGCGGTGGCACCGGGGGTCCCCGGGGGCGTGGAGCCGGTGGCGGCCCTGGTTTTGCCTCCCGGCCCCGGAAGGTTGGGGTGGGCGCTGGGGTCGTCCTGCTCCCATCACCCCAGGCACAGGCGTCACAGCGCTCATCTCTCCCCCAAGACGAAGGACGTGCAGAAGGCCATGGATGAGAAGAGGTTTGAGGAGGCGATCCAGCTCCGCGGGAGGTGAGGAGTGGCGTGGTGGCCACCACAGGGGACTGGGAGGTGTCCCCAGAGGGTCCCGCTGGGGAGGGGGCTCTCCACTAGAGCCATCATTGTCCTGGCAGGAGCTTTGAAAACAACTGGAACATCTACAAGATGCTGGCACACCAGAAGCCAGCGCAGGAGAAGGTAAGGGACAGTGGTGGGACCTCCATCATCACCTCCACTTCCGAGGGCAATGGGCGCGTGTGGTGGCCAAGGTGCCGTCCCCATGGTGCCACTGCTGTCCCCGCAGAGCCCCTTCAGCTTGGCCATCCTGAACGTGGGTGCCCCCGCCGCCGGCATGAACGCGGCTGTCCGGTCGGCCGTGCGCATCAGCATCTGCCAGGGCCACACCGTCTACGCGGTGAACGACGGCTTCGAGGGCTTGGCCAAGGGACAGGTCAGCATGCCGGCTCTGAAAGGCCCAAATGGCTTGTGAGAAGGGTGGCCAGGCTGTCCCCAGCCCCAAAAACGGGCACTGCTTCTTGCAGATCCGCGAGGTGGGCTGGCACGATGTGGCGGGCTGGCTGGGACGCGGTGGGTCCATGCTGGGCACCAAGCGGTAAGTGGTCTGTGCCGGGGGACACCGCTGTCACCCGGCCTCTCGAGGACCTCATGGTCCTCACCCCGCCGTCCTTCCCTTCCTCAGCACTCTGCCCAAGACCTGCATGGAAAAGATCGTGGAGAACGTGCGGAAATTCAACATCCAGGCTCTGCTGGTCATCGGGGGCTTTGAGGTGCGGGGAGAGCCTTTTCCACGGGCTGGGGAGGGCAGGGCTTTGAAAGCACCCTGTGGTGTCACCAGAGGGGTGGTTTGGGACCCTGCTGATGGCCATGCCCATGGCAGGCGTACGAGGGGGTGCTGCAGCTGGTGGAAGCCCGCGGGCAGTACGAGGAGCTGTGCATCATCATGTGCGTCATCCCCGCCACCATCAGCAACAACGTGCCCGGCACCGACTTCAGCCTGGGCTCGGACACGGCCGTCAACGCAGCCATGGAGGTGAGGGGCTGTGGCGAGGGGTCCCCCGCTCACCCCCGGTGGGCTTTGCCCACGCAACCCTGTCCCTGACTTTGTCCCGGCGCAGAGCTGCGACCGCATCAAGCAGTCAGCATCGGGCACCAAGCGCCGCGTCTTCATTGTGGAGACCATGGGAGGCTACTGCGGGTACCTGTCCACTGTCACCGGCATCGCGGTGGGCGCCGACGCCGCCTACGTGTACGAAGACCCCTTCACCATCCACGACCTGAAGGTGAGCAGCCCCCGGGCTCCTGACGGCATCGTTGGGGTGAAAAAAAGAAAGGAAAACGAGGACAGGGCAGGCTCCGGAGGAGGTCTGGTGGGATCAGGGGGACGTGGGGTGGACGCAGGAGGCCTGAGATGTGCCGGTGGTTTGTCTCGCAGGCCAACGTGGAGCACTTGACTGACAAAATGAAGACAGACATCCAGAGAGGGCTGGTGCTGCGGTGAGTTGGGGTTCCCCGGGGCTCAGGAACACCTTGGGGATGCCGAGTGAAGGAGCAGCCCCCACACCCCTTCCCTCTGCTCCCCCAGCAACGAGAAGTGTCACGAGCACTACACCACCGAGTTCCTCTACAACCTCTACTCCTCCGAGGGCAAAGGGATCTTCGACTGCAGGATCAACGTCCTGGGCCACCTCCAGCAGGTTCTGCGGGGGACGGGGGCCACCAGCACCGTGCCAGGTGCCGCGGGGGCTTGACATCTGTGTTTATTTGCACCCAGGGCGGTGCCCCGACCCCCTTTGACCGCAACTACGGGACCAAGCTGGGGGTCAAGGCCGTGCTGTGGATGTCAGAGAAGCTGCACGAGGTCTACCGCAAGGGTGAGCCAAGGGTCGGGGGGACACCAGTGGCACCGTGCAGTTGGGCCGTTGTCCCCACTGTGAAGTGACTGCAGCCGGCCGTGTCCCCCCAGGGCGCGTGTTCGCCAACTCGGCCGACTCTGCCTGCGTGATCGGGCTGAGGAAGAAGGTGGTAGCCTTCAGCCCCGTGACGGAGCTCAAGAAAGTCACGGATTTTGAGTAAGTCCCCGTCCCCTGTCGGTGGGGACCTTCCCGATGCTGGTGGCGAGGGCCATCGTCCCCAGGGGCCACTGGAGAGCCGTGTTCCCCCTCGTAGGCACCGGCTGCCCCAGGAGCAGTGGTGGCTGAACCTGCGGCTGATGCTGAAGATGCTGGCCAACTACCAGATCAGCCTGACCGAGTACATCTCGGGGACGATGGAGCATGTCACCCGGCGCACGCTCAGCATCGAGAAGGGCTTCTAGGGGCTGTCCCCGAGCACGTCCTCCCCAGACCCTGCCTGAAATCACTGGTACAAGGGCCGGGCCCTGCGCGGACGGGGACAAGGAGGCTTCCTGGAGCCCAGCTGCGCAGCCCAGCCCCATAATCATCCTCTTCTAGTTTATTCCTGTTATTTAATGATGGGGTTATCCTGATTCCTTCTTTCGTGGCTTGACCAACCCAACCAAGTGCTGCTTTTAGCTGAGTGCGCTCGGCGCAGGAGGGGAGCGGAGGAGCAGGCGCCGCTGTGCCGGAGCGGGCAGGGGATGGCCCTGGGGGCTTCCTCTGCCCGGTGAAGCCCCCGGCTCCATCCCCCCGAGTTGTTTCGGCACAGAGGTCCCGGCAAGCCCCTGTCCCCGGCCACCTTGCATGACGCTTGGCTGTGACCACCACCACCGCGAGGCCCTGGGGCCGTTGCCCGTCATCTCACCGCCGCTCCGTGACCCCGCCGCGTCTCGTACCATCGCGGCGTCGCTCGCGTCTTAGAGATTAAACCCGCTGGAGCCAAAGCTGCCTCGCCGGTGTGGTCACTTGGCGCTGCGTCCCCGCAGGGAGGACCGGGGCCAATTGTCCCCGTGGGGTGGGCATTGGGACTGGGGGACAGTCTTGCACTGAGACTGGTTTCTGGGGAGCAGGCGTGAGAAAGGTGAGCTGCAGACGACTTGCCAGAGCTGGGTTAACGCCAGGACGGGAGGTTTCCCTGGTGTGTGCATACCAAGCAGGGGTCCTGGGAGAGCAGGACCACGGGCGGCCTCTCCCATGCGCGGGTCCCTCCGGCGGGTGCAAAGTCAGAATCCCTCTGCGGGGTGACCTCACAACCCTGGAGGAAAATTGCTTCTCCCTTGCTTTGGTTCCCACCTTCAAGGGAAGTTCAAAGCTGACTTCTCGGGGCGACACGCGTGGCTTTCACGCAGTTTCTCAGGGTGGCTGCCAAGCGCCACGGCCCCGGCTCGCAGCACTGGGGCTCGGCCGATGCCAGACATCAAATTTCCCAGGATTTATCCCTCCTGGGGCCAGGCCGATGGGACATCACCAGCACGGGGATGTGTCACAGTGCTGGGGTTTGGATACAGAGTTGTTTTCTTTCCCGTGGAGTTGTCCCCAGTGGCGAGCCCCTTTTGATTTTAAGGACAACAGAGTTTTCCCCCAGCTGGCCACGGTGCTTATTTTAAGCTCTGGACAAAGACGATAATTAGCGCATTGTCCCTGCCAGAGCTGAGCATGCAGAGAAACAGCAGAACTTGCTGATGAAGGAAACATCGCGGCTTTTCCCGGGTCGTACCTGCTCCGGGGACCCCAGGCAGAGCCTGCAGTGCTCCTCCTGGGGCCAGGTCCCGCGGGGGACAGGAGGACAGCAGGCTCGGGAGCAGCAGGGGCACTTGGCGGCCGGAGCATCAGCACCAGCCAAGTATGACAAGCGCGGCACGTAGGCGGGGAGCTGTGCACGGGGACAGTGGCGCTGGCAGGGATTAGCAGCACAGCTTCTCTGAGCTGGGAGAGGAGGAGCTGCGTTGGAGCAGCCCCAGGCCATGGCAAACCATCGCTCCATCAGCCACCCAGCCCCCCTGGCAAACCACGCTGCCCGCTCTCCTCCTGGCAAAGCGGGGGGCTCCAGGCCAGGGGGTGTCTACCAGCGCACCCCGTGGTCCTCAGCGCAGACAGGCGTGATTTCTGCCGCCAAGCAGGCTGTGGAGGCAGCCTGGGAGAAGACTTTTAACCTTGGCACAACGGCAAGATGCACACGAGATGACGGGTAAGTCTCTGGGGCCTTGGCTGTCAAGGGAAGTCCAGTATATTATAAATCACATCGACTGCTTAAACACAGGCGGGTTTAACGCAGCAGGCAAGAACTAGGTCATCTGAGGAGTTGAAAGCATCAGCAATCCTCACCCGAAGGACACACTGTGCCCCCTCACACCAAGGCCACGTAGCTGAGCTTGTGCACTCGGGGCAGCCGACGTCCCCGAGGAGCGCTCCCTCCCGCCAGCGTGACGCAGCACGGGGGGCTGGGAGGCCTGTGGTGACACCAGGAATGGAGACACAAGAGGCCACCAAGGGCAACGTCCTCACCGCTCGGGTTCTGCCCCGGCAGGGTTTGCACTTCTGCACAAAATGCACCAAGCGTTGCTCGGTCTCTCTTGCTTCCTGCAGCCACTGTGCACTTGCTGCTGCAAGCAGCTGCTGAGAGAGCAAAGCACCCTCGGAAAGCAGCTCAGTGCAGCAGTTATTCTGGTCTCGAGCAGCGCTGTGATTGCATGAAGCATTTCATGTCCAGTGGAGCGGGAGGGAGCAGGGGCCAACAGCAGCCCCGCGGCTAACAATGTGAGCCATGACCCAGACGTAACAGAGCAATGCCCAGAGTCAGTTGTTCTCACGACGGTTGCTGAGCCCCAGCCACAACTCACACGTCCTAGAGGGAAAATAGCTTTTATTTGATATGTCACAACGTTTCAGTCGGTATTTAACAGCTCTGTAAAATTTTAGTAAACTCATCTTTCAGTTTAACACCGCCCTGGATACCTGTGCAATCAGATAATAACGCCTGGCTTTCCTCCCAAACCACAACACACACAGGGGCATCTCACTCCGAGGTTAAGTTCCCTTAAGCTGCTCTAATGCCTGCAGGGGCACGCAGAGGTGAAACTACAGCTGAGCATTCAGGATTTGCTGTTTCACCCAGGCTGCACCAAGGTTTGCTTTGAGCCACCTCACTGCCGAATCAGACGCTGGATGTGCTAACAAGGGCCAGAAAAAAGCCAGGAGTTTAAGATAAATTAAGAATTTGACATTGACCTTCGCCATCTGCACCAGACAGCTCTTGACGATCCTTTTATGCAGCTTCTTCCCAACAGATTCAAACAAATCTTTGTGGCAGAAGCTGCCTTCAGAGCCTGCTACGCACAAAGCTGGTGCCGTGACTGGCTGTGTGTTAGTCCAACAGGGAACGGCCTAAAAGCAGCGATTTTCCTGGCTGCCAGCAGGCTTTGCCAATGCCTTCAGTCACAGAGCACAGCAGCACCTCTGTCCGCAGCCCTGCTGGTTTTCGCTTGCTGAACCCCCCTGCAGCTCCCACAAAATGGCCCCAGCCACACGAGATGTGATTTAATGGAGCCTGCTATGCAAAGAGGAAAGCTCCCGAGAGCCGGATCCTGCCAGCGCGACGTGCGCAGCCAGGGGCAATGTCAGGAGAGCTAAAGGGGCATTTTCCTTGCGGCCAGCATCACCCCGTCCGCAGGGGAAGCGCAGCGGGGTGTGCTGAGGCTTTGGCTGTAGCCAGGCATGTGTGGGCAGCGTGGTGCTGCTGGGAGGGCAGGCTCCCCGGCTCAGAGCGCTCCAGGGAGCTTTGTAACAGGCACCGTCACTCCTCCTGCAGCTCCTTCTTCTGAAAGGCCTGCAGCCTTCTCCCCACGGTCTGCTGGACGATCTCCAGACCCTCCGCGTCCAGTTCCTTCATGAGAAGCAGGATGGCATTCAGCACGTTGTTCTGTCGGGACGAGACAGACACATACATGCATGTTAACACCAGCCTGGAGAACGGGGTACTTGATTTTCCAAGAGCTGTTCCTTCTAGGAACTCCACCACCACCGCTGCCAGCAGTTCGCAACAGGCACCTGCACCTACGGGGACAAACCAACCCCCCCGAGGCCGAGAGGGGCAGAGGCTGCCTGGGAGGAGGCTGAAAGGAACACAGCTCAGACTCGTCCGCCCAGTCCTGCGCCAGCTGCCCACATGCCTCTGCCTCCTGGGCACCCTCCAAGCTGGCTCCTGTAAGGAAAAGCACGTTCAGCTGAACAGCCACCCTCCCTCTCCAGTGTGAATGTGTGTAGAGTAGGAAAGGATGTGCCCCCTCTGCTCTGAGGCAGAGAGTCCCAACAGCAGCAGCTGGAGGGAACCTTTGAAGGTCCCCAGCCCAACCTCCCACCACAGCGGGACCGCTGCCAGCACCACACAGCAGCTCTGTCAACCCACGTCTTGAAAACCTCCAGAGGGAGATTCCACAGCCTCCCTGCATACCTTTTGGGGAAAATATTTTTCCTAACGTCCAACCTGAACATCCCCAGCTGCAATCTGTGGCCAAGTCCCCTTGTTTAATGTTTTCTTTCCAAGAAAAAGAGGGGAAAAAAAAAAAAAAAAAAAAAAGAGGAAAAAGGCCAAGGCCTGCAGTACTCACGGTGCTGCAAAGGAAGCTTAAAGCATGAATGAATGAGACTGCGGGCGGCAACTAGAGGAACAAGGCAGAACATGGTCCAGATCTGGCTCTGGCCTTCCCATGCCAATTGAAGCGATGGCACCGAGCCCAGCATGCAGCAATTCCCAGCTGGGCAGCCAAGATCCACGAGGTTCATCTGGGGCTACGCCACTGAGGGCTGAGGAACCACCTAAGCACTGGATTCAGCAGCCTCCTGTCCCCCAGCTGTGTTTCGGTTGCTGCCCAACTTGTACGTGCTTTTAGCACAGCCCTGGTGTAAGGACACGTGTGCTTATGTGCAGACAGATGGAGAGTACAAACCCCACCAGGCTTTCTCTGCATTTGGCAGAAAAAAACACACTGTATGGCGTCTTGAAGATGAAAAGCACTTGGGTCTTTAGAGATACTCACTCTCTTCTTTCGGCTGCAGTCCGTCTCCCGAGGTGAAAAGGAGGAAAATTTGTCCCTGGGAACAGGCTTCATACCAAGCTGCTCTCGAATTTTGCTGAAGAAAAAGGGAGGAAGAGCAAATGTTACCAGGACCAGATGGCAAAACGTTACTCTGCCAGGCCAGTCCCCTACCATCATGGGCAGCCATGCAAGAAGGATCCAACCAAAGGATTCAAAGCACGTCTATTCACACCCCGCCACTGCCTGCAGAACGCAACACCCCGAGCTAAACTCCCCCCTGGAGTAAGAGCCCCACAGTCAGAAGTAAACAGGCATGCCGCCACGAGAAAGCTGCTCCCTCCTCACGCCCGAGGCTGGCTGGGACTGACCGCGTCGCGCCGCGCCTCAACGACACGTGCCACAGGCGGACGTGCGCCAAAGCACGCTGCAGAGGAGCTGAGCAGGAACGGACAGGAGCTCACACGTCCGTGAGGATCCACGCGGCCGATAGTAAGTGGCCAGCTAGAGAAGAGCCTGTTCTGCAGATGGAAAACCAGAGCCACAAGCGCCATTACGGCTCCACCACGCTAACTGGAACAACAGGAACCTGCGCCAGCTGCGGGCCTGGCCGCAGAGCATCGGGCTCGGCTGGCAGGGTCCTTTCACCCCACCCACGAGGTCAGCCCGGGAAGCCCAGCAGCTCACTTTGTCTCCTCCAGACTGAAGCTGAGCAGCTCGCTCTCAGTCTCCGTTGCGGACTCAGCCGCACTGGGTTCAGTGGACTCGGGGCAGCCGTTCTCCACGCTCCTCCTGACCGGCGGGGCCGTGATCTCCTCCCCATCAACCAGGGCCTGGGACAGTTCTTCCTCTGTCACGGCTGCAAAAACCAAAACAACAGCCTAGAGCCTGCTGCAACAAGCTCCAGCAGCCCAGGAAGACAGCATCCGTGACCAGGAACGTGTTGCTGCTGCTGCAGAGCTGTGCAACGGGGGCTTCACCCAACAACTCTCCTTCGTACTAGCCTTTTGTTTTCATCCTCCTCCTGCAGTAAAACCCACACAGGAGAACACTGGCGGCTGTCAGCAACCTCTCAAGAGGAGAAAGATATCAGGGAAGGATGCAAAGGTGCTTCACAGGCTCCAAAAGCCACCAAATAGCTGCTAGCAGGTGGAAAAGCTCTTTTTCTATAACCGCAGATCCAATTACAGGATCCGTGTTTGGCCAGAGCAAAGGAGAGAGCTCTGGAAAACCACTAATTAGTAACACAGTCTCAGCTGTAATGAGCCTCTTTCAGTCCCACGAGTGCTAACTCCGGCACTGCAGGGCACAGGAGGAAGAAAACAGCTCAGGAGCGATGGCCCTCAGAGAGCCTCCGGCCTGGCTAAGCACCGCCAGCACGCCGCCCCGACAAGGAAGGGCCAAAGGACGCCTAACACGAGGAAGCAGCACGTCTCTGGTTTCCAGCTTCGCTTCCCTGCCAACACCCACCTTGATTGTCGAGCTTCTGCAGGCTGGGGAGGTTGCGCAGCACCGTCATCCTGTAGCGGTGGGGGTCCGGCCCGCAGCAGGGGTTTTCAGACAGCCACAGCACCCTCAGCCGGGGCAGGTTTTTGAGGTAGAAGAGCTCATTTAGGCTTCCGATGTTGTTCTTCCTCAGGTAGAGCTCGCTCAGGTTCTGGCACTGGTTGAGCGGCTCGAGGTCCGAGATGCCGTTCACGCTGAGGAGAGAGCAGGGGATGAGCGAGCGGGGAGCCCACCCCCCTCACCACGTCCCTCGGGTGAGCAGGGCCCCCGCAGCACGGCAGCTTTTCAGCCCCTTTTCCTGCACCAGCTTCTCTGAGAAGCCTCAGGCCGGCACAGCAAGGGCAGTGTTAGGGAGCCTACAGCTTCGCAGGGAACAGAAAGACAGCATTTCATCTTGGGGGTCAGAGGAAAGAATTAAGAAAGCGGGCACTGCTCTCTGCTCGGAATGACAAACAGCTTTTGGTTCCCCCAGCCACCCGTCACGCCGACACCCTTTGTTCCAGCAGCTCCTCAGGCAAGGAGAACCCAGTGAGGATTCCCAAGCCAAAAAACTTAAATTCAAAGACAGCAGAGGTTCTGTGTGATCCCCAGGACAGGTGAAAGACGGGAGAAATGAGAAGCTCTGTGAGATCCAACCAGCCTTCTGCAAACTGGCCCCACACGGAAGCCCTGAAAATCCCATCTAAACTCTGGAGCATGATTTAGGGAGCAAAAATCCTGAGACATTTTAACCGCTCTCAAAACAGGGGCTGTTTTCTCAAGTAGCAAGGGGAAAGGTGCAGAGGACTGAGCTGAAAGATCAGCATTTCCTTGTCTCTGCCACCTGAGGAATCAGGCAAGGGGAGCCCGGCAGCTCGGGAACACAGTCTCACAGGCAGTAAGGAACCAAAGGCTAGGACGTGGCCCCACGAGACACGTGAGCTCCTCCGCCCTCTCCAAGGCCAGCAATTTGGCATTCACCTGAACGAGATCACCTCGACGTTGGGCAAATCCCGGCATATCGATATC
Organism: Nettapus auritus; assembly: GCA_011076525.1. Taxonomy (NCBI): domain Eukaryota; kingdom Metazoa; phylum Chordata; class Aves; order Anseriformes; family Anatidae; genus Nettapus; species Nettapus auritus. The sequence goes on from CM021773.1 coordinate 10,904,763, forward strand.
TGGGCAGGAAGAGAGAGAAATGATAAGCTGCACTCCCAGGGACAAGAAGAAAACAAAGCAAGACAACACAGCAATTTTAATTGCACGCAGGCGAGATAAAAGCAGGAGGAGGACTTCAGGTTTGCTTCAGTCCAACCAAGGCTCAGCACCGCCAGAGGGATTTGCTGCCAGAGCCAGCAGCTCCTCCACCCTCTCAGCATCCCACTGCTCTCCTGCACTGGCACCTCCGCGCTGGTTCCCGGAGGGATCCGTTCCTCTTACCAGGGCAGCCCTTTCCTACGAAGGGTACGTGCCTACGAGCCAAAATCCCAAGCGTCCAGTTGAGGACTCGGCTGCCCCGTCCCCTCCCGGTGCAGGCTCCCTCTGGACGCAGGCGGGGGCTCGCTGGGGTGGGCAGGTGCCACCCCTGAAGGATGGAGGACAGCAGCGCGGTACTTACATCGGTGAGGTGGCTGCCCCTGCGGGAGGAGAGGGGTGTCACGGGAGGACAGGGAGTCATCATACTGCCCCGGCATCAGCCCCCCACCCGCCATCCCCTCAACTGGGTGACAGCCCCGGGCCTGTGCTGTGCTCCCACCACGTCCCTGATGTCCCCACAGCCGGGTGACAGCCCCGTGCCCCCACCAGGGCCTGCCTCGGACCCTGAGGGGGGTGTGTGTCACCCACCAGCCCGGCCTGTCCCCATCCCCTGCCTGTCCCCAGCCCAGCCCAGCCCTGTCCCCAGCCCCTGCCTGCCCCATCCCTGCCTGTCCCCACCCCCTGCCTGTCCCCAACCCTGTTCCCGTCCCTGCCTGTCCCCATCCCCTGACCGCCTCCATCTCCATCCCCGTCCCCACCCCATCCCTCTCCTCAGCCCCATCCCTGTCCCCACCCCCTGCCTGCCCCATCCCTGCCTGTCCCCGTCCCCGTCCCCATCCCCGCCCGCCCCCACCAGCAGTTCAGCCGCCGGACCCCGTCGAGCGCGGCCGCCTTGGCGCGGGCCAGCACGGCCCCGCGGGTCAGCCTCATGGCCGCGCCGCGTCACGGGGGCGGGGCCACGCGGGAGAGGGCGGGGCCACGCGGGGAGGGGGCGTGGCGACGGGGGCAGCCCGCGGCTCGCGCTGCCCCCTGCGGGCCGGCGGTGCGGGCGCCCTCTGCCGGTGAGTGCCCCACGCACACGGCCCGGACGCACGCCGTGGGAAGCGGGGTGGGCCTGGAAGCGTCCTTCCAGGACAAAGTGGGAAAAGCGGAGGGGAGAAAGGGGAATGTCCCTTAATTCCCGATCTCTGATGTGTTTGAGTGTGTACCAATACATCCACAAGCACCGTTCCTTTTCAGGAATGATAGAATGAAAGCTACTTGCTGTATCTCCTGTGTTTTATCCCTATTTTTTTCAATTCCTGATTACCAAATTAGAGAATTACTTGCTAACGACATTTTACACGCTGGCACAACACAAGAGCGATAGGTCTTGTTAGACATGTCCAAGATGTGCCATTGCAGACCTCTGAGCAAGAACGATGACCCGTCTGTGGCTGGTCAGCTCTGCATAGCCAACAGATAATCATAGGAAAAGAGGAAAAAATCACTCCTTCGAGTAACGCAAGAGGAATCAAAATAATTGTCTTGACATGTAGATCTTTATGATGTAAAAGGCAAGGTGGTGATGCTCATTCGGGGGTTGATAATAACTTTGGCACTGAGTAACAAGTGGTAATAACTAAGTGAAATGTGGCCGATATTCCCAACCTACCACTATTTAAAGCAAAATTTGATGTGGGGAGGCAAATGTGACATATACAGACACAGCCAGAGGGGTAACTTTGACACAAGAAGTAGGATTCAGGCATTTTTTCCCCATGAATTTCCCCTGCTCCATCTCTTTCCTTTTTACTGAGGTAGCAAAATATTTGAAATCCAAGTAAGGTGGAAATATCCCCCACATGCTGAATTTTTCTCAGATAGCATCCCTGTGAACACGCATCAGAGACTGCACACATTCGAGTCCCACGTCAGTGACATGCAGATTCCCCCTCGAATTCAGATGCTTTCAGCCAAAACCCTGGGTTGCACATTTTGGGTGAGCATTACGGTTTCTAAACACAGCCCAGAATTTCTAGGTCATGCTCCTGAACGCTAACCGGCTATGACAGCTATGTCAGACGCCTCTCTCTGCCTGCTCGGTACAGGATGTTCCTTCTTCCCTTTGTTACAAGCAGCGCACAGAGAAAACTGATTTTGGTGAGCTTTTTAGTGATTCAGTGAACTTTGGGGGTGCTTTCTGTGACCACAGCCCTCCAGGCCTGCTCATGTACAGCACCAATTTATCACTGACTGTGCCACAAGGCCAGAAGACTGCAAAGCACTGTAATAAAACCATTAAGAAGCAGCATTAAAAAAGACCTGTGGTATCTTTAAACCAGTGAAATCTGAGGAAATATTGCTTGTCTTCCTCTTCGGTTGATATATTCATCTTCATGTTCTGGGGCGGGGAGGGAGAGGGAAGGCAGCCAAGCGGCCTCCAGCTTGTCTCTTCTCATGAGCGTCAAAGGCAATAAAAAGGGAGCTGAATCAAAAGCGGAGCTGAACGGCCCCTGGGCATTTCAGGAGCCATCACCTGGAAATCTGCAGAGCCGGAGCCCAGGAGAGCTCGCCGTCGGCCAAATCGCTGTCTTCACTTTGCTGCCTAGCATTTCACTGCTGGAGCCCCTGGCTGCCACCTTGTAAATCCATGTGGTGAATAACCGCAGAAACAAAAATCCCACCCCTGGAAGATACTGGGCCGTCCAGCTTTCTGCCTTGCCACCTGTTTAATGGCAGGCATTATCCCTACTCTCACTACACAGAAAATGCATTTAAGTGAAAAAAGAGATTGTTGTTTTAGTGCCAGGTGGAAGCGGTAGTAAAGGCGGATCTCAGCCTTCAGGGGAAGTGCGTGGAGCTACTGGTGCAGCTTTAGGTGCCAGCCAGGACCGACCCCTTTGTTCAGAACACCTCCACCCTCGCGCAGCCCCACTGCTTCCAAGAGCACTGGATAAGTCAATGAGCGGGGGGCAGTACTTTAAGTAGTGGCACTTTCCTCAATTGCCCGATTTTGGTCTTCGTGTTTGACAGATGCACAGGCAGAGCCACGTTGCCCCTGCAGGCAGTGCCTCTGAGGGAGGACAAGGTTTGTGTTTCCCTACGTGTTTTATGAAGAAACTACCCAAAGGCTGAGCAAAGGCGCGGCGATGCTGTGCTGCCCTCGCGTGGGTGTTTGAGCAATCTCCCAGTTCTCGTCCCAAACCTGCGCCGAACAAGCGCTTTTCAGTGCTTTTCCTCCACGAAACCCCCTGCAACCACAGCGATTTTTTAACCTTTTCCGCAATAAACACTCAGTTTGGAAATAAGGGTTTATTTTAAAGGCAGCAGGGGACCCCTGAGCGTTTGCCACCTCTGGCCCCTGGTCACATTTTGGCAACCTGGCCCTGACTGGGAGCAGAGGGAGGCGGGCAGCGGGCAGGGGGCAGCGGGCAGCCCCGCTCTCAGCCGCCGGCCACGACTCCCCAGGAGCAGCCAGTCCCCAGGCAGCGGGACAGGGCTGTGTCTGGAGGCTGCCCGCTGCACGTTTGGCTGGCCGAGGGGGCTGGGGAAGGAGCCGGAGGGAACAAACACCATGGCCGGGGCTGGGGGCACACGGGGGGAGGGGCGGGGCTTCGTGTCAGGGTGGGCGGGGCTTCGTGTCAGGGCGGGAACTGGGGGGCGGGGTTTCGTGTCGGGGGCGGACACAGAGGGGGCGTGGCTTCTCAAAGAGGGGCGGGGCTTCTCCTCAGAGCGGCCGCCGGGGTGGGCGTGGCGTGGCGCGTGCGCGCGTCCTACGTCACTTCCTCTGCGGAGAGCGCTGGCGCCGGGGACGGTCGGGTGGTGTCGGCGCGGCGGCGGCCTCGGGGAGCGGCGCGGCGGGACCATGAGCGACAGCGGCGAGCAGAACTACGGCGAGCGGGTAATAACACGGAGCCGCGCCGCGCGGCCGGCCCCGCGCGCACACACACCCCCACGCCCCCGCGCACACCGCCTGGGCGGGGCCGCGCGGGGAGGCCGCGGGGAGCGCCCCGCTGGGGGCCGGGGCCCGGCTCGGGAAGATGGCGGCCGGCGGGGGGGGGGGAGGGGGAAGAGGGGCGCGCGGCGGGGCCGCCCGGCGCCATCTTGGGCTGGTGACCGGGCGCGCCGAGAGGGACAAAATGGCCGAGGGCGGGCGGGCCCCGCCGCGGCGCCTCTGCCCCGCCGCCAGCGTGGCGCGGACGGCCCCCTGCGGCACGGCGGGCTCGGGAGCCGGGATCCTCCGGGATTCTCCGGCATCCTTGCCCTCCAGCCGCCCCGTGATCCGCTCCCGGGCAGGCGGCCTTCCGGCGCTGTCCCTCAGCCTGCTCTAAGCCGCTGCTTTCGCCTCCCGCCGGCCGGGTGTCTCTCGTTAAACGCAGGGTGTGGAGCCGGAGGCGCTCGGTGCTCGGGCAGCTTGCACCGGGCGGCCTCGGGGAGCTGCCTGGCCCCTGATACTGCAGCCCTGCTGGGCTTCATGTTGATCACAAAGTCTGAGCTGCGGATGTGCCTATAGCTGTTCCTTCTTAGAGAATCGGGCTTTGATTTTATTTTTTAACTCCTACCGCAACACACAAGTGCAGTGCAGGGGTCGTCACTGTGTTTTGTCCTTCTCAGCGTCAGCCTGTAGCTTTTTAGCTTGTTGCAGCATCAGAGGGAGGTGTGGAGGTGGCAGGAAGCTGAGAATCTAAACCTTTACTAGCGTGCTAAAAAAATATTAAATACTCATTTACTAAAATATCAACAATCCTGAGAGAAATTACTATGACTTGTAGCGTTTTTCTTTGGTGAACGTGGCACTTTCTTCTTCAGATTCATTCTGCTAAGCCTCAGTGTGGGTGGTGCTGCTCCAAGGAAGTTAGGCTAGAAAAATTCAGTCCCCTGGAAGCTGAAAATGCTAGGTGGGATTGAACACTGAAGGACTGCCATCGAGGAACTACGGGCCTGTTCTGCCCCCGTGAATCTTATTTCCTTTGGCACCGCTTTTAAGAGCAACACGAAGATCTGTTTTCAGTGAAGGGAGCGTTCCTTCTCATGTGCTCAAGATGGATTCCTGCATGTTAATTTAAAAAGTTGATCTAATTTATGTCGTGTGAGTCAGGCTGAAAACCTGCTTAAAATGCTAGCCTAACTTTGGTAAAGCTTCTCAGGCTAACCCGCATTGTATTCGCAATTAGGATGAATGCAAATGTTAAAAACCTTATTGTAAAGTCTTTTAGAAACATCATCTTGTAGGGGACGATAGGACAGCAGCTGTCCCCATACTCTTCTCTATTTTTATCTCTTGTACTTTTTTTTTTTAATCATGCGTGCACAATTTTCACCATGAACCAGGCTTAAAATAAGCTGCATCTGCTTGTTTAGAAGAATGCTATTTCTCTGTAACTGAACTTTTGTGATTCATAAATAGGTAAGTTGTATACGGCATACTTGTGTTTGTACAGCTAAAAGGTAAGGCCCTTTAGCTACAGGCCTTCTGTTTCAGACCAGTCGGGAGTGGCTTTTTGAATATGATTACCAGTGTTGTATATGGTTATTTTTTGCCTTGTTAAGGCTTATGTTTTACTGAGTCAATGGCTTTCTACTTCAAGCTGGAAGCACTGAAGTCTCCGCTTCGCAGAGTAGGAACACTGCTTGGGTAAATAATCTAGGATATGACTTTAAAACTGTTAAGCTGTTCCAGGTCCATGCTGCCAACAAGAATTGTGCTCCTGAAAGTGTGTTCTGCTTTCTCCCTTGTGCTGCTGTTTGTGTAGTCGGTCAGATCTGGGAACTGAATCAGCTGAATTTTTTTCTGATTCCCTTTCCAGCTGCGTTGGTTTGCAGGCTTGACTTGATGATGTGGCCACAAGCCCTAATGTCAGCACTGGGGATGAAGAAGAAATACCAGGTCTATCCCAAGTAATGGGATGTCCCATTTTGGAGGCAATGTAACCTTAAACTGACTATATATATAGCATAGTTTAAAAAAAAAAGTCAAATTATTTTTCAACTTAGGCGTCATGGTGAGATTAAACTCTAGAAACGTTTTTAAAAGTGAAGAAACCATAAATTGTCCGATGCTACCAGTACTTCAAATGATTTTTGACAGTGCACTGAAGGAAATGGCCACTTTTTAAAGACGCTTTTGTTTTCATTCATCACAGTTGTGTTCACTGAAACGTCTGTAATTCAGGCATGGACAGGTTGGGAAGAAGGGTGGCTGAAGGAAAGTCTTCTCCGAGTACTTGCAGGCTGCAGCTGCCCAGTCTCACCCTGTGAACGTGTTAATAATAGCAGTCGTTGCTTTTATTATAAGGGATCTGCCTGATCAGAAGGTATTTAATACAGTAGTGTTGGTTTGTTTGTTTGTTTGTTTGTTTTTGGTCAGAAGCACTTGAACATTACAAATACCACTTTACAGATCTACTTCAAGTACGTGGTCAGCATTTTTGAAAGTACAGCCCCTAGTACTAAATTGTGCCCTAAGGAAGCAGCGTGGGCGGGTTTGGAACAGCCTGACTGATAGCTTGGTGCCACCAAAAGGGCAGGTCCTTCTCCGTGTGCCTCCTGCATCAGCTGACGCTGGATCTCACCTCCTGGTGGCCGGTTCAGTGCCCTGAGCAGTCAGAGATCTGCTTGCTTTTAGCAGAGGGGTTTTCCTGGCAGCTCAGCGTACCCAGCCGCTCACCGGGCCGGCGCGGGAGGAAGCCGGGCTTGGCGCCGAGGGTCTGTTAGATCTGCTCTTTTCCAGGACACCCTCCCGTGTTTTTTTGGTGGAGCTTGGAAACTGTTCACTAAATCAAAACATTTAGGCATTGCTTAGAGTTTTTTGGGGGCAGATAATAGTTACTGAATGGCACCTCCCTGAATTTACCTTGCATTAGCGCTGCTTCTTGTTTATAAATCGGCCTTAACAGGGGCCTCGGCAGAACACTGCTGTGTTTCTTGTTCTGCGGGCTGCTGCCAAAAGGGCTTGCTCTGCTTTCCATCCGCGACACGGATCCCCAGCCCCCAGCAGCGACCTGGTGATGGTGTGCTTCGCAGTGAGAGGCAGAAGCTGTTATTTTTTGGTTGGATCAGCTGCTACATTCAGTGCTAGCAAGGTCGAATGAGTGTCAAGCCCCCTTGCACGTGGGATAAATCTGCAGTCACGTTAGATAACGCATAATGGGGGGCTCTGCCTTTTGGAAAACAAGTGGGAATTGCTCAGTCCCTATAAACGTAGCCTCAATCATACTAATAATTGTGTCTGACTGTATTTTAAGTCGTGAAATAACTGAAATCTGTAACTTGCATTCCCATGAGGTTAAGTTGGATTGCAGAAGTACCCCAAAAAAGCCAAACCCGTGGACCTCATTTACATACCTTACAGCTCCTCCTGCCCGTGGAAATTTCTGTCTCCCGTCCCAGTCATTCTGCTGCTCTGGCTTTCCATGCGTAGAGGTTACCGTAACCTGTCTTTCCGAATGTGCTCAGAGGTGTTAAAGTATCTTCCGTGCGGCATTACAGACTGGTTTTAATACGCCTAAAGTATGGAAAGAATAATTTGGAAACCACAACCCTGGACTTCAGGGCTTCCCCCTGAATTTCAGTAACGCCTGGTGACTGGGAAGAGCTGCAGGTGAAGATGAAGGGGTCTGGTGGTTGTTAAATTCTGCACTTCAGAAAGGCAAGCTTAGAAACACCGGCTGTTTAATGGGGAGCACTGGCCTTGATCCGCTTCCAGAAGTGTTTGCATATAGGTGGGACAAAAGTTTTTCATCTCTCTTCTTCCACGTGTCATGACATGCAATTGTTTTGTCTTTTTTTTTTTTTTTTAAAGCTTAAAATTCACAAAGAGCAAAAAGTAGGAAAGGAAAACACAGTGTTCAGAACAAAAGCAAACAGTAGCTGCTCTCCGCTTCAAGCCAGGTGTGGGAGAGGCTTGTGTGAACCCTCAGCGGGCATCAGGGTAGTGGGGCACACGCCGAGCGAAGGGTTTGCAGGCTCCTGGCGTTACAAAATTTGGGTGGGTGAGGTTTGCCCGGGGGCAGGGTGGGGAGGGTAACGGCTTTGAAACTTCAGGAGCTATTACCAGTCTCAGTAATGCCCAGAAACGATCAGGTGCAGCAGATCCTTTTGAGGCTGGAGGTGAGGAGGAAGTGATGTAAGCCTGTAAAATGTGACAGAAGGTAAAGGCTTTGGAGGAGGATGGTCCGGAAGCAAAATGCAAAGGTTGAAAAACTGGAAAACTATGTAGAGTTTGAAGTTGGAAGAGGAAAATAAGCCAGCTGTTTAATTTTCTGTTTTAACACAGGTGTCTTCAGGTTTTCCCTAAATTCCTTCTCCGATGCTAGGCATCCAGTTTCCACACACATGCCAATGTAACATAGCAAAGATTATCCTTTTATAAAAACCTATCAGCGAGATGAAGACTTCAGTCATTTGCTTATGCGAATAGCACTTTGCTGTATTTCTTCAAAGCTTATTGCCTTCTAAAAGCTCTGAAAAGGGTCCGCGGTACGCTCATGGGCGAGGTGCTCCCTGCTGCTTCCCTCCCGCAGCACCATGCGTTCCTCCTGTCCCTCCCAGCCTTAGAGCTTCTGTCTTTGGGCACTGCTCCTTCTGCCTAGCTTGAACCTGCCAAGAGTTACGCCTAGTGAATGGAAGTAGTTGTCCTCTAAAGAACAGCAGCTTAGTTCTGGTTTTTATCCGTTCTGCACATCTTGCTTTGTTTAACTCTTAAGAATGCTAAAGGCTTCTTACGGCTAACTTACTGCATTTGCTCAGAACTCATCTCCAAGGATTTTTCTTGTGAAGGTTGTAATGGATTTAGGGTAAAGTTGTTTGTAACTTGGTTCTCAATACTTGCACTGCCCTCTATAGGGTTCGTAAGTGTGGTGGCTGTCGTTTAAAACACTTCCTTACACATTTTGATAAAGAATGCGGCCTTGACCAACTTGGCTTTATTTCTGTTGCTCTCGGTATGAATTCAAAATCTGCTTCATCCTGCAAGTTCCTCCACCCCAACTGTTAACAGTGTGGTAGGCAACTGTGAACAGCTAAACGTGATTGTATGTCGCATGGAAGTGGTTTAAGCACAATTAAATATCGGTTTAGCTAATGAATTTCTGAATGCTTAGTCTGAAATGCCTATAAAGTTGAGTGTTCAGATTTAAGAGATGTTACAGATAAAAACAAGTGGTTTGGAAGAAATTCTGGTAGTCCGATGGTGTTAGTAAGCGCTCCTGCTCAGACCTGTCACAAAACTTGGAGTTGTTCATTCTTAGAAAAAAGACCAAAGAGATTTTTGCCGCTGAATTTTAAATTTCCTCTGAGCTCTTGAAATAATACCTCCTAGTGTGTTCACGCCAAGTGTCTAAGCCACGTGACTGAAGTTGAGCATTATACTACTTCAAAAATAAAAATGAAAGCGCTAACAAGGTTAGGTCACCACCAAAGTCGATAGAAGTACGTAACCGAGCAGAAGGGCGGCCGGTCCCGCTCAGCGTGCGAGCGCTGCCCACAGAAGCCTGGTTTTGCTCTGGAAAGCTCTCACTTGGGAGCGCGAGCCCTGCATCCGTGATCAGACGTGCGCAGGCAGCGTAGATGTGAGTGTGATCATCGGTGTTCACACCGGGCTGCCAGCCTGGGAGGCTGCCCCCAGAACAACGCCAAATGAAGTCGCGGAAAGACCGAGCACGCTGTGCTTTCTGCATTCCCAATCCTGGCAGTTCGAGGCGTCCCTGGCCGCAGCGGGGACTTAGCTTGGCTGACGGCAGTTCTTGTTGGTTCTGTCTAAGTGTGTGGCTGACAAAGTATTTGAGTTTCCGAATGCTAGAATCGATCGGTAGACCTTCAGTCGATCTGTCGTGCACTTGCTATTAAATGTAGGCATAAATAGCGAATCCAGTTGCTTAGTGCTTAAAGTTAAACTGAACTGACTGAACCTGTTTATAAAATAGTAGGGAATTCGGTAGATTCAATTCTTGAACTGCATATATAGTAAAAGTCCGCAGAACATTTTTTTTCTAGTTTCAGTTTTGGCACTAGATTTTATCCTGGAGTTTTTAAATATTCTTCATCCTGTTCTTTTTCTATTAAGGTTAATGTTGAAGAAGGAAAATGCGGAAGTCGCCATTTGACAAGTTTTATAAATGAGAATTATTTGAAGCTCAGGAATAAGTGAAGCTGAAATTTGAAAAAAAAGAAAGTGAATGCATGCTAATTATCAGACCAGAAGTCCCACTTGGTAGAATATTGAGCAATTTGTGTGAAGTGGGGAAGATGAAAGAAGTCAGAATTTGAAACGGAAGAATGAAGAAAAGGAATAAAAATGAAGTTAAGATAAGAAGTAATCTGGAATCTGAAAGCACTACGCTAAGTAATTACTAGTCTGTTTATGTGTCCCTGTATATTTTGCTAAACATGCATGCATTATCTGTTTAATAGCAAAAGTATATGCAGGGTAAAGAAGTGTCTACCAGGGAAAAAAACTTCTTAAAAATCTAGGCAGTTCTAATGCCAACTGCCCGGACACATAGATATGAATTTTTACCATTTATTTCACTGGAGCTTGTTTACACACCTTAGGTAAACCAGAACTTGTATACAAATTAGGCTTTCAATATCTGCGTGCAGGAATCCCGTTCTGCTTCCAGAAGCGGAAGTGCTCATGGGTCTGGCAAGTCGGGGAGGCACACCCCTGCAAGATCTCGATCTAAGGAGGATTCAAGGCGTTCCAGGTCAAAATCTAGATCCAGATCTGAATCCAGGTGAGTTTACTTTTTACCTCTTCCTCCTCTTGCAAGTCAGTTGTCTTTGGATTATTATGTCAGAGATGAACTGAAGCCTTCCGTAGCCCAGTTCTGTTTCCAGTGGTATCTGGTGATCTGTGCACGCGGAATGCAAAGGGGCATGTGTGGTTTCTGGATTTGAAAAGCTAAACTATTGAGCCAGGTCTCTGCAGCTTTCCTGAGAGGTATTCTGCTGCATAGGCTTGTACCTGTGCCGAAGTAGTGTGTAGGTGCCCTGCCTTTTAAGTTTATCTTTAAAAAGAAAAAAAAAAAAAAGCTAGCTTCTGAGCGTAAGGCACTAGGAGCTCTAGATCTTAGTTTTTCTATGTGTGAAGATAAATTAGTGTATCAGCATATTTTACGCTTCAGGTCACATTAATCTGAAGTTTTTTTCATTGGAAGCAACAGTGCTTGATGCAATGATGCTTCCAGAGTAGTTGTTGGTATATTCCACAAGAAAGATGTAGATAAGTGTAATAAATGTGAATTTCAACTGACATGTCCTACCTTCTAAATATGTATTAATTCAATTTGAAGACTAACAAGCTGAAAAACTTGAGACAGCTTCCTAAGCGCTCAGAAAAGTTGTGGAGAAAGTAGCTTAATTACTGTCATTGTTCCACAAGCAGATGCTATGAGAATGCCTCTTGGACTGTATCACCAATCCTTACACTTACCTGTCAAGCGGACTGTACGCAGTGACAGGATTTCTCTTGAAACAGCTCACAGGCTTCTAACCGAGACATAAAATGTGCTCATAGCCTAAAAATAAGATGATAAACGTCACTGCTAGCCACTTAACGTCGGACTTAACAGGGGTGTTGTGTAAGGGGTACGTAATTAAAAAAGAAATGAATGGAGAGGCAACAAAGCCTGTAAAAGGCTGAATGACGTTATTTTTTCTGAAGAGTCTAAATACTTCAGTGCTGACTACGGAAATGAATGTGTTGATGATACCTTTAGTCATTTGTAAGTGTTCAGAGGAGGAAAAACAACAAAAAAAAGCTCGGGTTTCAGTGGTGGGGTTTCCAGCTGAGCTGCTCACAATACATTTTTGTGTATGAGCACGGAATTAGGCTTCCCAAAGCCTGGGGTAAGGGTGTGGGGAGGACGACATCTCTGGAAGACATCATGCAGTCACCCATGATAGAAAACAGTATTGAATGCTGTGTTCATCCCTGCTTGCAAGATCAAAATGATCAGTTAGAAAGGCTTTTGTGAGAAGGTAAACACTTAAGAATCTTGACAGCAGAGAAATGGGTTTGTTTTTTCTGTGTATTTCAGGCACAGTCACAAGTGTCAGGTTATACACTTGACAATCCCTGCAGTGGGAGAACAAATGTCAGGTTAAATGAAGAAGTGCTTGGAACTGCTAGCACCAATAGATGCGTAGGACAGCCTAGGAAAGGTCTGGCCCAAACCCATGTTCAAGACAGAGTCGGCTGGGGGTTCAGGTGGTGTTCCCGGGGCTTTATCTAGTTGAGTTTTTAAAAGCTCCAAAGCTGGAGACCACACATGTTCCTTGGCGAACCTTTTGCCTTTTGAAGTGGCCAGCGAGTCAGGACAATCCAGCATGCCCTTGTGCACCCCAGTCATAACCCCTTGGGCTTCCATGGTCTTTCCAGCACTGTGCTTCTCACTTGCCGAATAACCACAGTACTGCGTAGGAGCGCAGTCACACACGAAGACTGCAGTCTGAAGTGACCAGGCAAATCATTTGCTCTGGCAAGGACTCCTTTAAATAGTACCCAGGCATCTGGCACTTTGCTTTTTGATGAACAGCAGTAGGTGCTTGTGACTACCATGGCTTCCTGAGCATTTAACAGCTGTCCTGTGAGTTCCTGCAGCTGGAAATACTGAAAGTATGTTGCAGAGTTAATTGATTCGTTAGCAGATTTGAGCGGAATTGTGTCAAGGCATGTGTTTAGAACCAATATACTTGATTCTATTTTCAGTGCCATCACTCATCTGGATGTGATCACGAGCAGGTCACCCAACTGGCTCTCACCAGAGATAACATTGTGAGATCTTTCATATTTCGTGGTAGCTTCCATCGCAAATATATTTCTGAGTCACCAGCTTCATAAATTAAACTTTGATTGACGATCAAATCTGTGTCCTGGCGTATTTATCAGTCGGGGTGTGGACATACTTGATTAAGAAGTCCAGAGCTGTTCTTGTTGAAGTTTTCATCCGCAATATAGTGGAAACCCTGCGCAAGTTTGTTGTCGTCAGCTGGTTCTGTGTGTTGATAAAGTTTAAACAATTCTTTGCACTTAAGGCAGCAATGTAAGCAGTTCCTATGTGAAATAAGCCTTGCTCTCAGTGTTTCCTCTAGTTTAGGAGGGTCCAGCTTTTGTTCATTGTAACGGATGCATACTGTAACCTGGAACATCGGGGCTGTGTTCGTCTTCAGGCTCTCTTTATCAAAGGTTAAAATGTGGCTTTGTGCATGTGTAGAGCCTCACTTATGTTCTTACTTCATTGTCTTTCTGTACTGTCTTCCCTGCCTCAGGGAAGTTTTCTCTTTTTTAACTTTGTTCCCCAAAATCACTTGTTCTTTCTACGTGCATAAGCGTTGTAAGGGGTCTAGCTGAAGCCGTTTCTCTGGGACATGAGTATATGCTTCAGGTCGAGGAAGACAAAACTAGCTGGCGCGCTTCTGAAGAAGTCAAAGGCATTTTTTTGAGGCCTGTAATGTACAGAGCGTATGTCCCGCAGTTTGGCTGTGTGGTGACACCTGGTGACAAAGCCTGACAGTGGAAGAAGCTGTTAAATGCTCAGGAGAGTAAAAACTGGTTCAGGTTGAGAGCGGCATTCGTGCCCGTGCAGTGCTTGGCTGACTGTGAAACACGATTCTGCAGCGGTGGCCTCTGGTCTCAGTCAGCTTCCACAAACAGGGGCAAGGCAATGAAGGTGTAAATAAGAGTATGTAGATTAATATTTCATGACTATGAGCCTTTGAATATTAAACTGTTTAGTGTACTTCTGAGCCTTGCAGCAGCTTTCTTTGTGGTTGCATGACATGCAGATGAGTGACTGCAGACAGCAGACCACGCTCGGGCGTAATATTCCAGTGTAAGTGCCTGCCCAGCTGTTCAGCGAAGGCTGCCCGTGCTGGGAGAGCTGAGGGTGTAGCAGAAGGAACTGCAGTGTTTGTGGCCTCAGCTCCACAGACCTGGTGCTGTCAGAGAACACTTCCAGAGAGAGGTGGGCCAAAATCAGGGAGCAGTTGCACCTTTGCCTAAATACACTTGAAGGGTGAACATGTAAACATTTATGAACAGCTGATGTTAAATAACTATTGAAATACCGTAAGGTAAATAAGCCTACTGCCACTTAATTTCTTCAGCCCTCTCATGTGCTCTTTCAGATGCGTTTAGCAGATCCCCGTGCTTGTAATTATGCACTCCCAAAAATATATTTGCTTTTCCGTGTCACTGAAGGCAGTGTTATTCTGGAATAAGTAGAAGTGTGCACCTCTGCAATTGTGCATGTTTGATGTGAAGCCATATTTACTGTTTAGTCCTGTTCCATTTTTCTAAGTCTTTCAGAGAGAACTCTCAGCTATTTTAATTTTACTTAGACGCTACTGTAAAGGCGGTGGATGTTCAAAGTGTATACTGTTTCAAACCAACATATCCTCGTTAGAAAGTTAGAATCTGCTGAGGAATTAAAAGCTAATTGAAGTGCATGTTGAGGTTACTTTTCTGCAGTAGATACGCTCTAGAGCATCTGCAGTATTGTAAAGATTGTAAATTGTAAATTGAGTGGTCATTTAAAACTTGTAAAGATTGAGTGGTCAGTCCTTGAGATTAGTGACTGAATTGATTACATCTTAATTGTGTGGTACCTACCACAGGTTCCTAGAAAATGGCTGTTTAGTCTTTGTGAATATCTGTGTTATTTTTTAAGGGTCCAGGGAAAAAACATTGTCTTATTCTTTTTCTCAGATCTAGATCAAGGAGGAGTTCCCGTAGACACTACACAAGGTCACGCTCTCGTTCCCGCTCTCACAGGAGATCCAGAAGTAGGTCATACAGTCGGGATTATCGGCGACGACACAGTCACAGCCATTCCCCCATGTCTACTCGCAGGCGCCACATTGGAAACAGGGTACGTATGCTACAGAGGAGAGGAGGAGGTGTAAACAGGGTTGAGTACGTCTTGAAGTCACTACGTTCATTCTGTGGGGTTTTCCACAAAATCATTCTGCTTCCTGCATGGGCCTATTTAAAAGATACTGGTGAGGTTAATTGTCATTTGGTTTTTGGTAAACCTTGGATCTCCATAAGTTTGCCTAGGATTGTGGGGTGAGTTGGTTTGTTGTGTCATTTTTTTTTAACAGATGCCTTTAGAAGTGATACCAGTGCAGGCTGGTGTCAGGATATGCTGTAATAAACAAGCAGCTGTATGCAGTGAAGGGCAGAGGCAGAATTAGGAGGGAGGATCATTTGACTTTACTTGAGAAAGGCTGGAAAACCAAAATATTTAATTAAAAGCTGTCTTGATGGTCTCTTTATGAAGTGAGAGCATGCAGTCCAGCTTGATTTTAGCTGCTGAGAGTCTCAGTTGACAGAAAGCAATGTATTTCATGCTAAAGTTAGGGGGCAAGTGATAGCTAAAATGAAGATGTGATCCAGGCCCTCCTCTCTACCCATAGTCAGTAGTTACCCACTCTTTCCGGAGAAAAGACTTCAAGTACAGTAACTTTGTGTGTTCTCACTGTAGTTGGTACAGGACTTTGAGAAATGCAAAGTATTTCTGTGAAAGGGGCTTGCATACCTGTAGGTTTTATTATAATAGAAGTGTATACTTGCAAATTAATCCAACCTCAATCTGAGCAGTGTGTTGTTGCTGATATTTTGAGGGACTCAGGTTTGTAAAATACCAAACGTTGCGAATGCAAGCATTTTTATTCTGATCTCTCTCTCTTCTCTTAGGCAAATCCTGACCCAAACTGTTGTCTTGGTGTATTTGGGTTGAGTTTGTACACCACGGAACGAGACCTGAGAGAAGTTTTCTCCAAGTATGGTCCAATTGCTGATGTTTCCATTGTGTACGATCAGCAGTCGCGGCGTTCAAGAGGATTTGCATTTGTGTACTTTGAAAACGTTGAGGATGCTAAGGAAGTAGGTTGGGGTATGGGCTGTCTGGCATGCTTGCTGGGATGTGTGTTCTGTCCCAGGATGTAGCCTAGGAAAGTTTTCTGTTCGACCTTTAAAATGGCGGGAACCTTTTGCGCTAATCCTTTTGGCTAGATGAAATGATCATAATGCAAGCTAATGTCACAGTACCTTATCTTCCCTGCCTTCTCAGGGCCTAAAAAAAAACTTCACACCTCATAATAAATGTCAGTGTCTTGGTTCAAAAAATATCTTCTGTGTACCAGAGGAAATAGTGAAAGGGCATGAATTCTGGTCCCAGTGCAGGCTGAGTTGTTGTATAAGTCACAAAAGCAATCTTCAGCCTAGCATGGTGCAAACTGTGCCAACAAGAAAAAGAAAATAGAAACACATGTTCTCTTCAAATGATGAGATGGAAGTTCTTTCCGAGCTCCACGTGACCCTCTGTTTAGTATTACTGCTCAGAGTGCGCCAGACTGATATTGCACAGTTCTCAAACGCTCAGGTGCCCTGTAGGAGCTTTAGCGTGCATCCTGCTGACCTATGTAGAGCTTTAGAAGGAAAGGGGGGAAGAAGTTTTTTATGAAAATAAAAGGCCAGGCAAATACTTCTGGCATTCCTGGTCTCTGCAAGTGAATGCTGGAAACCGAAGGGACTGGGTGAATCGAAGTGGAGTCGATACCACGTAATAGATTACCGAGTGTGCTTACAAGTGCTGCGGAGCGGACAGGGGAAGGGGGAAACAATTCTATTCTCAGGCCTGCCTTGGATGGCACTGTGTGTGTGGGCTCTGATTAGGTTTATCTTCTGCGTGAGTTCCAGTTCTTACCATCTGGAGTGTCTTTTATGCTGAATTTGGGGAAAAAAAAAAACAAAAAAAAACACTTCCATGGTAGGTTGAGGCTTTGAATGTAGGCTGTGCTACTTGGCAGAAAATAACAGTGGTTTCAGGCTTTTTACTTCGTGTTTGCTTATGGCTCCAGTATTACTATATTGAAGGATATGGTAGATTTTGAGAATGTCTTTGAGGGGAAAAAAGTTAAGTTAACGTATCAGTGCTCTTTTAACTTCTAAGTATATTCTATGTTTAATGTTCCATGTTGGACTAGTTACAATTTCCCCACACTTTCAAAGGCTCCTCTTAATCATGTTAGAAACAGTGAAACAATTGGTAAGTTATGTTCCTCTTAGGCATTTCATGCAATGCAAGTCACCTTTAAGTAATTACTGAGGCTTATATCCAGCTGGTTAGAAGTCTTAAGAGTTTATGTTCAATATTTAAGTACGGGGCATATGTGAAATTTAGACTTGGGTCTTAACTGAGCTCTTCTAAGGCCTTTCTGAATATTTCATGCAGTGGTTAAGAACTTGTGTTGGTACTAAAGTTCATACCTACGGCTAATTGTATTTTTATCTCTGCTTAGGCAAAGGAACGTGCCAACGGAATGGAGCTGGATGGAAGAAGAATCCGGGTAGACTTCTCCATTACAAAAAGACCTCACACACCTACCCCTGGAATCTACATGGGAAGACCAACTTAGTAAGTTACCTCCTGATTTTTTTTCCTGGAACAATAAGGGACAGGTTATATTGTGTCCCGTGTTTTTAAAATAAATAAAACCCACAGAACGCCTCTTGTATATATTCCTTAGAGACCTGCTTCTGTGTGTTTTTCCTAGTTTATCAGGTTTTTACTTTCATGTGCTATTCTGAAAGTTAGCATCTACATGTAGTTTGGTATGTGGGCACAAGAAGAGCATATATCCTTGCTTCTGGCTTGCATGCTGCGCAGTATGTGGAAGTTTCAGTACTGGGAGCTAAAATATGAAAATTGTTGATGTCTAATCATTTTTAACAAGTCGCCTTAGGAAGAGCTGTGCTAACACTGGTGTGGCTGTTTGGCAAAGCCTCAGAAAACTAGAAACTCAGGTGATAAAAGAGGTTCTTCAGATCCTTTTTTAAAAGGAAAACTGCACGCAGACTGCTGTCAGTAGTAATATGCATCTTTCTATAGTTCTAAGGTGTTAATTTATATAGCACTTGTCAGAGACTGATGCAGTGTCAGTCTGGATTGCAATAAGCAGAAACCTGTGTTCATTAGTCATGCCAAAACATGAGTTATCTAAACATTGAAGTCTGCAGTAAGAATCTTTGTTAATTTCTAAACTATTTCAAGTTGTTTCTGATTAATGGATGTTCCCCTACGTGTTCTCAAATGCTAATGGCTTTGCAAGCTCTAGTTTTCAAGAGTACATCAACAAATACTATTGTGCAGCCTTGCAGTTTACCCTATCCAAAGTGTAAACATTTGACGAAGTTTCCAAGAATGTGAGTTGTTTTCCCAAGTGGTTTCCCAATTGTTTTCCCAAGACTCTCAGCTTATGGTATTGGTGGCTGTGTAGCTGATGCTGTATTGATACTGTAAGCTTTTTTTTTTTTAATACAGAAGTTCTTCTAAAATAAGCCTTCTGAGAGTTAAGTGAATGAGGAGTTGCAATAGAATGGAATTCCTCATGTGCCTGCAATATCCAAAGGTTAAGAGGTTTCAGACGAGGAAGGTAGCAGTCTTAAATTGAAGCATTTTAAAAAGTAATGATTTAAGTAGATCTGTTTCCATCTGCATAGATGGGAAACGCTCAGCTATCAAACTGTGAGGATGGTCAGGAGGTAGTAATTTAAGCCAGTTAAAATGGTGTGTACTTGCCTGAATGCACTGCAAACAATGTTTTATATTTTATTAAATGTAATTCTCTTCCATTACTTGTAGTGGCAGCTCTCGACGACGAGATTACTATGACAGAGGATACGACAGAGGATATGATGATCGTGACTATTACAGCAGATCATATAGGTGAGGCAATATTTGTAATTCTGGACTACTCTTTAAACTGTGCTTTCTCGTCTGTGTTTCTACCTTTAGAAGTATGCCAATATGTTCTTAGGCTCATCATTGTAGTGTCTTCGTACAAAATCTTTACCAAGAAGGCTACTTGGTACAAATGAGATTGGTCGGAGATACGCTTTGTGCTGTTTAGCAAGAGTTAGTCCATAATGTTTTTTTCTATCAGCAGTAAGTGTTGAAAAACAAAGTAACATTCTCTGTCCTCTTTTTTTAAAAGAATTCTTTGTTGATTCCTCTGTTACCATTAAAATGGTGGGAATACAGGTGCTCGTTTAATATTAGAGTTTGTGTTATAATGCCAAATTACTTTCTGAGCATAGTAGACAAAAAGGAAGTTTCCGTGGCCACCAGTATCCCCTATTAACGATGGACATCTGAAGCATTGCCAAAAATGAGGAATCAGAAGTTGGAAAATTACCTGTTCTATACTGGACATTTTCATGAAAAAGCTTTTTTTTTTTTTTTTTTTAGCATACTCTTGTCAGGCTGTGTGTAGATGATCTACTTCAGGGACTTACATATCTTACTTCTGTCTGTCTTCAGTCCAAATTTCAACAGTAGCTAGCTTCACCAAAAGAGGTGTGAATGTTCAGGTGGCAACACAGATTGTCAGAAGGTTAGTGAAAGTAGTACAGATTCTGTTGAAAACATGGTTGGTACTTAGCTGGTTTTGGAGATAGAGCTAGCTTATCTTCAGCATTCTCCATTTGGACTGCCAAATGAACTTGTCCCATGTGAAATTCCCAGAATTCAACTGGGATGCTATTAAGTCGGACAGCAAGATGACAATTCATTTTTTCTATCTGTAATTGCCCAGTGTTTAAGAACAATGTCAGTGGAAAGGGTTGCGGAACCTCTATTCAGCGCGTGTAGCAGCACTGAGCTGTTTGGCCGGCTGTAATGCGTCGGCACTGGGCGCGTTTGTGACCTCTGCCTGCTGACAACAGTGCATTGGAGATGCGTGCATTTGAATTGCGTTATCCTATTACACCTCCAAGATGATGAAAATGCTCAGTTTTGTGATCCTCCTAGCATTCAGTGTGCTCTTCTGTTCCTTCCTACACATATAAGAAATACATTCTGTATGCTTACATCGGTATTTGTATGGTGATCCTCAATCACTGAGGGCAGCTGTCCCTTCTTTCCCCTCCTACTTTCAGACAATTTCTTACCTTTAGCCTTTGCTTCTGTTTCTCACCTCCCTGCCTTGCCTTTCTGATTTAAAGCAGGGGCCTTGCTTCTTCAGCTGCTTCAGCCCTGCTGGAGGCAGGGAGGGGTGCTCCACCTCATTACAGTGAATGCAGGAGACACAAGTGCTGTGCTCACAGCTCTCAAAACACACAGTTTTCTGCCTCTGTCCATTGCCCTACTGTGTCAGCAGCTTTGAGTGTTTTGGAGAACTGTAGCAGGATAAATCTGACTGAGCATACACCAAGACTTACTGGTTTTGCCTTGCCAGCTGTTGTAGGTAGGCTTTCACGAAGTAGCTGTGACACAGAAGTGTATCTTTGGCCAAACTTTTGTTTATTTCAGGGCACTAGGTGCAAAACTTGCTCAGGATAGCTACTGCTATCATGCTTAATTGACCTGCTGGATTTCAGTTCATCATTTTTAGGACATCGCGTGAAGCAGCTCCCCAAAATGCTGGGGAACAGAAAACATGAGTCTTGCAACGTAGTCTGCTAAACAGTCTGCTAAGTGGGGCTCCAGGCTTGCTTCTCCCATTTTCCCTTCTTTTTTTTTCCCTGGTGGGGGATTGATGTAAATCTATCAACATGGCAAAGGCCTGTAAGGACCATCAGAAGGTGTGGGTCAGTGGAGTGTCTGCCAAGAATTCTATACTGTTGGTCTTTTTCTTAAGGGTTGGTCAAGGTTTACTGGCTGTCCTTGAAATCTGCTGTTTGTTGCTTGTGTGTTCCTGAAATGTAATTTGTTTGTTGAGGTTATGGTGTGACAAAAGTCTTCTGTTACCAGGTGTTACCTCTAGTTATCCCTGATGGTGAATTGTGGCTCGGATCTTTGTAAAGCATTATCAGAAGTTTGAATTTCTTCACTTCTGGTTGCGTGCTAGTCGCATAGTTGCAGAGACTGATAGTGAACGATAGTGAGGAGGAAGTGGATTAGGAGAGGAAAAGCAGGCTAGTAAGAAGTGATGAGAGAAGATGGACTAGTTCAGTTAGTGTACTAGTTTGTCTATCAGAATTCATGGCTGTGCTTTGGTTCAGCTCTGTGAGGCAGTCATGTTCCAGGTGATGTTCTGACCTCCCTGTGTGCTCTCCCATCCTGTGTGTGTTGTGTGAATTAGGGCTTTGGGGTAAAAACACTCAGAGTACTGACAGGTCCAGCAAGAATGGCTTCCATTCCCTGAAAAAAAAAATCTTCGTAAAGCTTCCTGCAGAAACTTTCTCTTCTTGGATATTGATACTGCAGATGTTGAGATACAGCAGATACAGAAATATTGAAGATAAGCCACAGATGCACGTGGCTACTTGACAAATGCCATGGTCTGTACCAGTTAAATACCTGCTTGTTATCCTGCAGGTGTTGGTCATTTGAAGGAGAGAGAAGAATAGTGTTGCATGTAAAAATGTGTAGATGTAGAGCTTAGTGCCGTGGCTTAATGGTGGACGTGTGAAGTTAAAGTGCGAAGTTAAAGGTTGGAGCAGGTGATCTTAGAGGTCTTTTCCAACCTCAATTTCTGATACTCCCTTGACAGGAAAGGGTCTAGGGGATGTATAAACTTAAAATCTGTTGTGTACTCTGCCCCCAGAAAATCAATAAACAATTACTTTGCATTTTCTTTCTTCCTCGCCTGCTGTGTAGAGAAGCCTTAAGGGCATTTTCAGGACAGAGTTCTCGTACTAAAACTTTAATATCCCCATAATTTTCCCCATGTTGCTGTGGGATGCTAAGTCTTGTCTGGAAAAGTGTCTGTGAACTGAAGAATAACCTAAAAAGTATGCACACTGGCTATCTACCAAGTGGGGAGGGAGGATTTTTGGAGGGGGGAAAAAAAAAAAGTAAAATAGACCTGCTGATTGGAAATGTGGGTTTTCTGTCTTAAAATCACAGCCTTTTTGAGCTGCTGTGAGCCATCTCTGGTGGTCATCCCTATTCTGTAATGCAAGCTTGATGCAGCCTCCTCCCAGTAATGCTTAGCTGTATCTAAATCTGTGGAGGTAGCGGACGGGCAACTAAATACTGTTCAATATTACCATCTATTGTTTCAGTTCTGTGCAACTTCTACGTGAGAAGTTTTACTGCTGTTTTGAAGATGCCCTTGTTTAAGCGTGATCAAGTGAAGTGTTAAAACATAAGGGTGTCTCCTTTGCTCCTGCCTCAACCTTGAAATCAACTTGCTTGTTTCCTTAGGACAGTGAACTGATCTCACTGCTTTAAAAAAAATAAAATAAATTGCTTACTTGGAATGGGTAAGCACCTGAGAACAGAAATGCTCTTAGAAGCAAAGGCTCTGTACCAATCTCAAACCGCTGCTCGTTGGTGAGTGTGTCGCTGTAAAATACATTGGTCAGCTGAGCCTGAGTCCTCTCATAACTGTTCCTTGCCACTGGATTCAGCCAACTCATTCCAGTGATGCAAAAATGAGTGCAACGAGGATGTTACTTTGTCCAGTGTAGGTGCCAGATGCTTTCTTGTCTTCACATCATTTTCCTGTATTTGACAACACTTCTGCTTGTATGGCAATCTTACTATTATTTCATTTTATACATTTTTAAAATTGATCTGCTTTTGTCTTTGCAGAGGAGGAGGTGGTGGCGGAGGTGGAGGATGGAGAGCTGTTCAAGACAGGGATCAGTTTTACAGGTATAACAGGAAAGCTTTTGGTGTCTGGTAAACAATAAAGATACTCAGATATGGTATTTGGGGGACATTGGAATCCAGTCTGGGATAGCTGTAAACACACTAACAGCAGTCGGGTGGCTGCTGAATGCTTGCCACTTTGCAGTGAGCAGTGCAATTCATTTCAAAGGCTCTCTCATCATTATGTAAAGGGGTGAGGTTAGTATAGGGTCAGGTTAGTGCAGCTTTGCACGGGAAAATCTTGTGATCTATGCCAAGAAGTTAATGTCCTGAATGGTTTTATTGAATGACAATTTAGGAGATTAGTGGAAACAGGCAAGAAAATGCAAAACTTCTGCGTGGATTGGAAAAATATTGTAGAGTTGAGGGTGGGATTTCAGAGGTGGCAGCAGAAAGTGCTGTTCAGATCAACTCTTCATCTAGAACAAGTACTTTAAATTTAAGTTAAGGTGTGATTTGGCTTACTCTGCTTGTTTGGGATTCTCTTGGCTTGAAACACAACACTTGGACACGGTCAGATGGGAACACGAGAGCATATTTCCTTTATTAGTCAAAAGTAGCATTAATCTGACTGCTCAAAAAAAGGGTAAGAAAATTCAAATGTTTGCTCTGTTATCCAGTATAAATGTCGATCAGCTCTTCATGTGCTCGTTAGCGTCCCCAACTACACACCTGATAGCAAGATTGAGAGAGACCCACTAAAAGCTGCTGCCACTCATCTGCCACAGGCTTTAATGAAGGGATTGTTTCTGTTGCTTTCTTCCACAGGAGGAGATCACCATCCCCATATTACAGTCGAGGGGGCTACAGATCTCGATCCAGATCTCGATCCTATTCACCTCGTGAGTAGTTACAGCTCTCATGTCAAAAGCAAATTTCTGCTTTGCCTGAACTTCTTAGAGCTTTTCTATCCCCTAATAACTTCAGTGCAGTTGGTTTTTTTGAACCACGGTTCCCTTTAAAGTTTCATTGAGCAACTGGCAACCTTGAGGGCAGAGCAAATATTTAGTTTGCAACAAAATAAACTAGGTAATACCACTCTTTTTTAAGGAAAAAAGTCTGAAGTAGCACTTCTTTCTTGGGAATCTAGTTGCAACAGCATTTCATAAGAGGTTGACAGTTCAGTTAAGTCTAGGACAGCAAAGCCAAATTGTCAATCCTTGCAGGTTCTGATACTGGAACTAAAATTCCTGGCAAGTTGCTGAAGAGAAGGCTAATTCGATCTGGGATCTAAACGGTGCTCTTCTCCAAATTGCGTATTTGCATGAAGGATAAAGCTGCCTTTTTGTAGAAAGTTAATAAAACACAATAGCATTCCTAGCATGTTTCCTTTGTAATGGATACACCCAGAATGAATAGGTTCTGTTCTCACCTTTACCAGTTGTGTCCAGATGAAAACAAGTGTAACAGCTTTTCCTGATACATGGGGAAACTGGCCTCAGCCCCTGATACAGTGTGCATTGCACGCTGAAACATCAGCCCTGGGCAGATATGATGTGAACTGGGCTGTTTCTTCAGGAAGGAACTTGCTGACAGAAGAGTACTGATGTCGTACTTTGTCGTAGACAAATCACTGGGCACTTGAATTTGCAGATTTGAGGCAGGTCTGTAAAGTTAGGCATGGAACTTGTAAAATCTCTTGATACTTGGAAGTCTAATTGTATATATTGTTTTTTTTTTTTTTCAGGTCGCTATTAAAGCATGACATGTAGAGGAATTTCTAGCTACAGCCTTTGAGTTGAAATTGCAAGTTTGTGGACAATATTTTTATTGTCTCTTCTGTTTAAACAAGTGAACAGTGCCTAGTGAATAGGTGACTTTTACACCTTTTATGAAGACTACTTCTGTGATGTTAAATGCTGTTTCATTCTGCATATTTGTGTAGTTTGGTGCTTCGTTTCAAGTTGTGTTTTGAAAGGAGTATGTTTTGCATGTATTTTTTTAGTCTCAATTTTGACTCCTGAAAGGTTTCTATTGTAAAGACAAACTGTTCAGTTAGTTTTTTCTACTGATTCCAAGGTATTCTGAAGATCAAAACCTGTGTAAAATGCTTTCAAAAAGTGAAAAATAAAATAAAAAGAAGTTTGATTTTTTTCCTACTTACTTTTTCCAAGTCTAAGTTACGTATTGAAAGGGGACTACTACACTTACATGGTATTCCATAACCAAACCATAGCAAAAAGTCCAGAAGTAAAATTCACGCTAAGTTTGCGTTGTTGAGTAATTGCTTTCTAGGTGTGATGCCTTCAGGTCTGTAAATCCAGGGTGTAGAGAAGCCCATATGAAACTTGTACAGTAGCAGGAGGAAGAAACATATTTCAGTCACGCTGTAGATAGACGTGGAGCAAGACTTCTTGTAAACTCAAGTTAATTCTGCTGAGCTTTGATTGAGGTGGGTGAGCCGTCAGGTTCTTTATCCTGTGTACGATACAGACCTTTAGGTAAGGAGCTCTCAGAAATGGGGGAGGTTGTCTCTGGAAGTAGATAACCATACATTTACAAAAGGCAGTGTCATAACATTTAGACTACTTAGATTTCACTTCTTCACCAACAGTTGTCCTTTAAGAAGTACATCTTTATCTGCGTATGTGAGTAAAATGCTGGATGCAGTATAACTCAAGTGGTGCTTTCCTCCCAGCTTTCTCCTTAAAATAGTCACTGTACCCTTTTTGCTTTCTTGGATTCATGATCATCATACACTTGCATGAAAATTACGTTTGAGAGTTGAGAGCAATGTTGAACTAGAACTTCCCTCAGCCTAGTAGCGCAGGTGACTGGCTCTCACGCTTGTCCTCATCTGGATTCCTTTTGAAGTGCTACTGAGCGAAGGCTTTCATATGGTGAACTTTCAGGAGGTTACACCAGAGGAGAGCATCCATGATCAGAAAGCTGTTCCCGCAGTCTTACTTCTAAGAACACAGAACATGGCTTTATGAACTGCTGTGCTGGCACTCGGTGAGAAAGAGAAGTGCCACCAAAGCCATTGCAGGTCAGGATTTAAGTGGTAAGATTTATTACTGTAAGTGTCATACTCCCCCAGAAACGTGTAACCTGTGGGAGCTGCTCTAGTAGTCCTGTCAACCTAACACAAACCAAAGGCTTTTAATTCAGCAAGTACGTGCATAGCATCTGAGCCAAACCCCAGTTCTTCTAGGGACAACCAATTATTTGCTGTCCTGTGAAGGACATTGAATTTCAGGTTCCTCATGGCTATTTAATGTAAAAAGGCTGTTTTTTCATTTTAAAAACTGGCACTGGATCACTCATTTTGGTATTCAGCTATCAAATTGTCTGTTATATTTTAAAAAGACTGGGCAAATACCATCTTACTGCATAGTAAGGCTGGGCACTTGGATCTACGATCTATTGTCTTCAATACTCCATGGTAGAAAATGCATTGACCCTTCCATGTTGGTTCACAGTGAGCGTATTTCGTGTGGATGCAGCAGTGTACTCATTTCTGGTTATATTCTGTACTCATGTAGGAGAAAAACTTTTCCATTTTGCTCTCAGAAGGACATTTTGTCAAATTCTGTGCAATTGCATGAAACAAGGCAGCAGGCTGAAGAAAGAAGCCCTACCTGCTGCAGCTTTGCAGAGGGCAGGAATGCTGACATCAATACGCTGGGTGTTTGGTAAAGGGAAATTTCTGTAGATGCCTAGATGCTTTTTAAAATCCATTTTAGTTTTTACTGTGACTGTAAGAACTGACAACAGGCTTTTAGCAGTAATTATTTTTAACTGAAGTTAGCAGTAATAATCCCTTCCCTAACCCAGCTGACACCTCTGTTTCAGCTTCCCCTGGAGCATGTAGCAGCGTTCTAGGCTGGAAGCTCATGGGTGGTTGCTGACCCATTGCAACTTGAATCCCTGCACAAGGTCCCTGCTCGGTGTGGCTCCTAGGGCTGTGGTTATGGACACAGGAATGAGTTTTCCCTGCAGAGGTGGAGTCACCGGGTGGTGCTGACCTTTGCAGAGCAGAGGGAGGCTGTTTGTTCTTTGGACCACGTTTTGTTAGTCATGATCTTCTACTTCCTTTGACTCATTAAACGGGGGTCGACAAAAGCAGAGTCAAGAACATGTGTCCTCCGGTAAGCTTCATATTTTAGTAAAATGAGGATTTCGCGATCTGTGGTGCAGTTCCTGGCAGCTGAATTCATCTGATGGCTCCTCGCTGCCAGAAGGGCATCCTCCTGCCCCTACCCCTTACTCCCCTACCTGATAGTTCTGGGAAGACCTAAATCCAAGCGAGGAGGAGCAGCTGAATGCAGGGCTGGTCGAAGTGTGTTCTCCAGCACTGCCTTAGCCTTGCTGTCTGAGAGCCTCTTATCTGGGTGTTTCCTGCTGCTGAATCACTTGAGCTGCTCGTCAAGCCCAGGAACCAGCCCCATGCGAGATGCTCCCCAGCGAGCGTAATGCTGCCCTGGGAGGCAGGAGTGACAGATTGCTGTGGTATGCAATGCACTTCTGAAACACGCCTGAATCACTGCGGGATGTCCCCATGCCCTGACAGCGCTTAACACAGAAATTCACCGAGTGGGGAGAATCCTGAGCTTCAGGAGAAGCCGTACAAGCGGTGGCAATGCCTCTGCGGACCGGAGACTGCAGGAAAGGATGGGAACATTGCATGGGACAGCCCTGGCCCCCCCCACAGTGGGGGCTGTGAAATGTGGGAGTTTTTCTGCTTGATCTACTGAGAAAACTCCTCCAAGCCCTGTGCAGGTGCTGCCAGAGGCGACTCTTGGAGTCGCGGCACCGAGCTGCCGTAGCGCAATCAGAGCAACATCTGTCGGGTGGATGCGAGGCGCTGCGCCCTGCGCTGACCCTCCTTCCTGCGGGGACTGCGGCAAGCAGCAAACCTTAAAAGCACGTGGAAAACAAAACACGGCAAGGGAAAGGCTACAGAAAAAGCCGATGCCTTGCTGCTGTTTTGCTGTGCTGGGAGCAAACGAAGAGCTGCAGAAGCAAGGTGTGAGAGGGAGAGGAGTTGTTACCAGCAGGTTTGGGGTTCCTAAAGAAGGTCTGGGGTCCCCGCAGCTGCATGAACTGCTGCATATCGGTATTTGGTGCTTCCACGCACACAGTTTCCTGTTACAACTACGTAATTTGGATTTAGGTAACTTATTTTGTTGCTCACGTACTGGTTCCAGCAAACTTAGCACAAAATAGGTGGCCATGTGTATCGCTTCCCCTAACTTTTAGGTGTGCACTTCTGGGACCCGGCCTTTGCTGGGCAGATGTGGTCCTACACCAAGGTCCATACCTTCAAGGTCGCATTGGGATAAGTCACCAAAAGGTTTAGCCTTTTGGGAAGGAGCTGTTAGTGCATCGCTGCTGGCAGTCCATCATCCCACTGTTAAAACCTTGAGTGTTAGGTCCCGGCTGTGCTCAGCCCCTGCACAGCAGGAAAGCCCAGAGAGGCTGCGCTCAAACCCTCTTAGTGCACCTCTGGGATCTCTCCGTGCCGCTTTGTTCCAGCCTGGCAAGTAACTTGGTGGGTTTTCAGTCGTGTTGTAGCAAACTGAGCAAAAATACTCCACCATTTTTTTTTTAAATTTTTATTTTTTTCCCAACCAAATTCGGAATTTCCTCAAAGCAGGACTAGTGCTGCCTGTGAAGATCACCCCCGCCTGCTGCTGTGCTCGGTGCCGCTGGCTGCGGCTGCTTCTGCGATGCTCTTCCCCCATGTCCATAGCAGCTGCCTGGCTTTCTGCTAGGAGGTTTCTGAAAGCCAAAGGATTGTTATCAATGTGATTTTAGAGTTCAGTTCCTGGTCTGTTCCCAGCACAGAGTGTTACCATTGCAGTCACCGTCACCATCGTGATCCTCAGCCTCGCGTAGCTCCGCTAAAAATACACCAAGATCTGGGAGGAACGAGGAGAAGGGGACGTTTGTACGGGGATTTCTGAAAATCCATCCTTTGTTAGAAACAGCGGTGTTTATCCCATAAAATCAAAGCTGAATTTCTCAAACTTTCCCTGGCTGCGCTGGATTCCCTCTGCCTTGGGTCTGCGGGTCCTCGACACACACTTCAGGTGTTTATTTGGGGATAAAAACCCAGAATAAACTGTATCCAGCCCTGCAGCTCCTTGGGCAGGCTGCAGCCTCCCCGCTGCACATTGACACCTGAGGTCACCACTGTGACTTGGCCAGAAGGAAAAAATCAGTCACTTCGCAAGGGAACTGCATCATTTTGGGGGCTGGAGGGGTTATTTGGGTGTTACTTGGGGCTTTTTGTTTGGCACTGCCTCTCTGGTGGGCACGGCTTTTGGCCAGATGTTTGTCCCACCCGCTCCCAAAATCTCCAGCCAAAGGAATGTCCCTGGCTCCTTCTGTCCTATGTCTGACCAACACAATGCTCTCCTTCCCCCCTAAGTTCCCAGCTTTTTCAAAGGAAAGCAAGGCTGTTATCTTCTCCAGCCTAAACAAACCCTCCCACGACGTTCCCTTGCTCTCACCTGTTTTTTTCTCCTTCTATCAGTCTTGCAGCTGCCTCCTGGACTTGTCATGCATCCGACATCTTTTTGGCGAGGCGTGACCTCATGGCACACCCCACCTGCCCTTAGGACCTGGGTCCTGCAACGCCTTCAGGACCACCAGCCCTCAGCCCTGCCCCGTGCACTTGCTGCCTCACTAACGATTTTCTATTGGTGCTCTTAAATCCTTCCCCCCAGAGCACGTCCTTCTCTTGGCTGTCACATCGATCGGGACCGAGTCGTCGTTTTAAATTCTTGCAAGGTTAACAAAAGTCTGGGGAAGTGAGGATGGCTGTAGGGACGGGAAGGCATCTGAAGAAAGGCGTCGAGTTCCTTCTGCAGAGCCAAAGTCGTGGGCAGGGGGATGAGCTCTCGCAGGAGCTCCATGCACTAAGTATTTGGGCAGGAGGAGCTGAAAACGCGCCTTTAGCTTTTCTTCTCCAGTTTGACAAAGGTGCTGGGCAGGGATGGACCCATCCCTTGGGATGGGAAATGTGTCCCTCGATGTCACCGAGCCCTGCTGCACCAGCTTCAGCACTAAGGCAGCAGAGAGGGACGCACCGGGCTGCTTTCGGCCCTAAAAGCACCCAGAAAAACCCCGCTCCCGATGCTGAGCCCAGCAGGAGCTGTGCTGGGAGCAAAGAAGAAGAAATCGGAGGAGAACGGATTCTTCTCGCTTTGCATCATCGCAGTCCAACCACATCTATTTTTGCAGTACGCATGGCATCAAGCACCCGTCACTGCTATTCCTACTCCATCCAGCGCATCGGCACCTCCGCATGACACAGGAGCGGCGGCGGCGAGAGCGGCAGAAGGGTTTCGGCGCTGTTCGCCCAGCTGAAAATCCCGGGAATTCCATCGCCGCCCTTCACCCGGCAGAGGACAGCTGGCACCGGGGCACTGCGCTCCTCTCCAAGGACACTTGTCCCCTCCCGCCGGGCCAGCGTTACTCGCGCACCTTATTTTAGGCTCCGCTCACAGCCCTGACGCGCTTCCACGAAGATCTGGCGTTGTCGTCTCGAGGACAGAGAGGGAGAAGTCATCTTTCCCGGCCGGCCGGGGCAGGTAGTGGAACCAGCTCTCGGTCACTCATTCCCTTGGGGACACCCTTCCGCCTGCCCCAAACCCCGGCAGGGCAGCCCCGTACGGCCGGGCTGAGAACAGGCGAAACTCGCTGCCGGGATGCCGGCATCACGACGAAGGCGATGGGCTCGCACGGGGAGAAGGCAAAGCAGAGCCCGGCCAGGGAGGGGCCGTGTCGTTGCGTTTTCCAAAGCAGCACATTGAACACAGGCTTCCCTTTCCTCTTTTCCTCTGTTCTTTCCTCTCTTTTTCTCCTTTCTCTTCTCTTTCCCCTTCTGCTCTTTTCTTTTTTTTTCTCCTTTTTCTTTTATCCTTTTTCTTCTTTCACTTTTTTATTTCCTGCTTCCCATTCCCTTCCCTTTCTGCCTTCTTTTTTCTTCTTTTCCCTCTTCCCCTTCTTCCTTTCCTTTTTTCTTCTTTTTTTTCCCCTTTTCTTATTTTTTCCTTTTTCCCCTTTTTCCCTTTTCCTTTTCTTTGCCCCTTTTCTTTTTTCCCCCTTTTCCTTTTTTTCTTCACCTTTTCCTCTTTTCCTTTTTCCCCTTTTTTCCTTTTTCTTTTTACCCCTTTTCCGCTTTTTCCCCTTTTCCTTTTCTCTTTTCCCCCTCTTCCTTTTTTCTTTAATTTTCCTTTTTCTCTTCCATTTTTTCTTTCCCTCTTTCCCTTTTCTTGCTTTCATTTCCTGTTCTCTCCCTCTTTTACCCTTTTTCTCATTTCCCCTTTTCTTCCTTTTCCTTTTCCTTTCCCTTTTTTCTTCATTTCCCTCTTTCCCTTTCCTGCTTTTGTTTCCTTTTCTATCCCTGTCCTTTCCCTTATTTTTTCTTCCTTTCCCTTTTCTTCTTTCCTTTCCCTTTCTTCTTTTTGCTCTATTTCCCACTTTATTTCCTGTTCTCTCCCTCTTTCCTTTCCCTTTTTTCTTCTTTTCCCTTTTCTTCCTTTTCCTTATCTTTTTTCTTCCTTTCCCTCTTTCCCACTTTAGTTTCCTGTTCTCTCCATTTTCCTTTTTTTTTCTTTTTCCTTTCCCTCGTTCCCTTTCCCTTTTTTGTTTTCTGTTCTTCCTTTCCTTTCCTTTCCTTTCCTTTCCTTTCCTTTCCTTTCCTTTCCTTTCCTTTCCTTTCCTTTCCTTTCCCTCATTTTTTTCTTCTTTTCCCCTTTCTTTCCCTTTTCCTATCTTCCCTTTCCCCGCTCTCCTTCACTGCTCTCTCCCTCTTTCCTTTCTTTCCTCTTTCTTCCTTTCCCTTTTGCCTTCCTTTCCTTTCCACGCTCTCCCCCTCATCTCCCTCTTTCCTTTCCCTTCTTTTTTCTTGTTCCCTTTTTACTCCATTTTCCTGGTCTCCTTCCCCACTCTCTCCCTCTTCCTTTCCTTTTTTTTTTCTTTTCCCTTTTCCTCTCCCTTTTCCCTTCCTTTCCCTTCC